>CM016624.1:137834606-138434606 GCA_005393395.2 Gossypium australe | reverse complement strand
TTTGTTTTGTCATTAGCTAGTATATGTAATAGATGTAAGCCAATGTTAATTTGTAATAAAAACATTTTAAATTTCATTCAATTTTATGCTCCATCTTTCTTGCATCTTGTTTTCTCCTTAGCAAATTTCTATTTTCTTTCTTTCTTCTATCGCAAGCCTCGAGCCTTGTTGCTCAAGCTTCAGTTATTTGTTACTTCTAGCTGATTAAAACATCAATAGCATCACTTTTATGCAAAGACTGGGGGATTACATCAACTAATCTGGGAGATATACCCTCGAGGGTTGAGCGATCATTTTGGATCTAACTCCTTTTGAGACCCCATGTCAGAATGTGTTTCACTCAAGTAGCAAGGGTCAGTGGACCAGCTCCATGACAGTTTTGTAAGTTTGCTCAATCAGTTACATCTAACTGAGGATTATGCCCTCAGTTTTTTCAGATGCAATCTTAAACCTGAGATAGGACAATATCTACGGTTGTTCAAGCCTTAAACACTGGTGGAGGGCTATCAACTAGCTCAACGGGTTGAATGCATCGGGGCTAGGTTCCCAAAGAAGAGTTTGAATGTAGGTGGGGGAATAAGTAATCTCAGGCCCCTCATTCTTGGTCTCGAGGTGCAACATCACCACAGTAACTCAATATGGCCAAGTGGACCTCCAAATAACAACTCAGGGCAGAAATTTCAGACCAAACCCCTTTCTCAAGCTGAAAAGAGAGAAGGAAGAAGGGACATTGATTTTGGTGTGCATCACACCATAGGTTATAAGTGCACTAAGTCTCAACTTTATCAGCTGGTTATGGAACTTTATTCAGATCATGAGGGTGGAAGTAAAAGTCCAATGTTTGAAGAATTCCAATACTATCTTGAACAACTGAAAGTGTTAGAATAGGAAACAGAACCTATTGCCCCAATTTTATCCTTCCACGCCCTTCAAGGCTTATAGGGACATAACACTATGCGGTCTTCAATAGGTATTGGTCACTCTAATGCCATTATCCTGGTTGACTCAGGAAGTAAACACAATTTTCTGGATTTTAAGCTGGTTAAGAGGTTGGATTTATTAGTGGAGCACTCTAGTCAGCTTCATGTCATGGTGGCTAATGGGGTGAGATTGACTATTGATTAGCTGCGCGCGTGCGCTTAAAACACTAAATTTATATAACTATTTTAAAAGCCTAATTTTACTGCGAGCGTACAGGTTAGTTGTATGATTCATGAAAGATAAGTTTACAAGAAAATTAAATATTCTACTCTAGGGATTAAATTGCAAGAAATGTAAAGTATAGGAACAATCTAGCAAATGACTAGTGGGGGTTGGTTGATTCAATGTAGTTCACCAAATCTTGGACTAGGAACATAAATCATGTAAATTACCAAGTGGCTCTATTTTATCTTCTTCTCTCAACTTTATCGACTTAGACAAATTAGGTCTAGTTTATCTTCCAATCTCGCTGGTTAATCTAGGACTAAAGAACGGGTGCACGACAAGATTACCTTCCAATATCAGTTTATCTTAATATTCCCTCAGTGGCGTCAGTACTTAAGTTCTTAGTTCTATTAAAATTAGTTCAAATTATTACGATTTAGTCCTTTCTAAACTTGTTGTACGTTATGTTGGTGGCCTCTCCTTAGCTCTTGAAGTTTTGGGTTGTTCTTTTTTTTTTGTGCGGTAGAGATGCTTCTTAATGGAAAAGTGGAATCGAAAGACTTAAACTAGATTCTAATAAAGAAATTCTCAACAGACTTCAAATAAGCTTTGATGGATTGGAAGAAAGAGAGAAGAATATATTTCTAGATATAGCATGCTTCTTCAATGGAGAGGAGAAAGATCTTGTAATGAAAGTATTGGGTGGTTGTGAGTTTTTCCCTTATATTGGAATTGATGTCTTATCAAGAAATCTCTCATAATAGTGAATGAACACACATATTTTTGGAATCATGCAAGAAATGGGTAGAAAAATTAATAGAGAAAAATGTGCTGATAAACCGAAAAAACGTTACAAATTGTGAGAAACAAGGGACATCCATCATGTCTTAACAAAAAACACTGTAAGCCATTCAACAAAATTTACATACTAATTTTTTTATTGGATCTGTAACTGATAAACCGTAATTGTAACATATTTTAACCCACATTTAATATGCTTTTCGATGATTTATTCCTTGATTTATATAAAAAGGTGCTTGTAATCCTTTCTTTTCATGTCTTGTACCCAGGAAAGCACCCAAGGATGAAAAGAACTCAAAACGGGCCCAAAAAGGAGTAAATGGGCCTTAGTACGAAATTGACACGGCTTGGCCCAAAGCCCACACAGTTGTGCCTCGACGATCACCTAGAGCACGGCCTCAACTCCGCCTCACACGGTCGTGCCTCAAATTAGAAGTCCAAACACGGTCTAAACTCGATCCACACGGACGTGTGCTATGGCCGTGCCTCTATCGCTGGAAAGAACAATTTCAGTCGGAAAAGGATACTTAGGGAGAAAGAATCGCATTCCAAGAGCCTATATATATCCCCTAAGTGCCACCTTCGAAAGGACGTCAAAGCTAGGCCAAGGAGCCAAGCCGAGAAGGTCAGAGTTAGGGAATAACACGAGGATAGCCAGTTGATCCATCCCAAGAAGCCGAAGTTATACTCAAGACGGCGGAATTCTCCTTCAATTCCTTTAGGGGATTTTAGGGATTTCTTATGTTTTGTTTTATCTTTTCTCTTGCTATGTTTTCTTTATTCATTATGAACTAAACCCCTCAAATACCTGAAGGGGATGAAACCTAGACGAATCTTGTTATTTGGTTTTTAAGTTATATGATGAATTACTTAGTTTGTTCTTAATTATGTTGCTTAATCCAAATCTAATGTGCTTATGTGGAGGAGGAATAGACCCTGCCTAAGAGTAGTTCTAACATAATTAAGCGGAGTTGATCGAACGCCTAGAGATAGGGTTACGAGATTTTACCGAATTAGGGTGAAACCTAATATGGGAGTCCATTGATCGATTTACTGCTATCCTAAGGGGTTATTATAAGCGAACAAGAGTTCCACTAATTAACCTATGGTTAGACGTTATTCGCCTCAAGAGAGGGTTTAATATAGGTTAGGGAGTCCTACGGATCAAGCTAAGTAAAGGAATCGTATAATTCAGGGTTAGATAACAAGTGGAGTCTAGGTGGATTCTTCCTGAGGGTATCGTCGTGATGAATTGAGTTTTCTTCAAGTTATTTTCCAAATCGTCCTTTTTGTCTTTGTGTCCTTAGTTTAGTTCTTGTCAATTTAGTTTAAAGCAATCTTCACTCTAATTTTAAGGCTAAATAATAAAAAGAAAGTTAGTATTAATACTTTTAGTTCCTTTGGGTTCGATAATCCGGTCTTGCCTAAGCTATACTACTGTTCGATAGGTACACTTGCCTTTAATCGTTGTCAGAGTTAGTCTCCAGGTTCGATCATTCATATAAATTTTTAAAGCTCTGATTTCAGCGATCAGTAACCAATATATAATATAAACTTAAGGCTTATTCCAATTCATCTATATAACAATCCCTAAAAAGTGACATTTAGAAGCTTTGAGAAAAATCCTATTTATGTCAGAAGGCATGATCATCGACAATAAAAAGTAAGAAAGCATATATCTACTTTTATCAATGTGTATTATTAATATTGTTATTATTTAGTTTTATTTTGTAAAAATATATAATGAAAATAAAAAACACTTAATACTTAATATTTGAATGCTAATTTATGAATTTATCAAGCAACCCGATATTCTTTCAAAAAAAAAATAGAGAGAGATGTTTCTTTTTTATGAAAAATAAAAGATTATATTTGATAAATTGACAATATACGAACTAGATTATAACATGTCATTAAATTTTATTAAAATAAATTCAAGTAATTTCATCCTTAATTATGAGTCTTCATTTAATTCACTAACAATGCATAAAATTATACATTGCGAGTGCACCAAATATAAATGAATATTAGTTCTAGTATTTTTAGGTTTAGGTAATTAGAATCAATTGTGCGTGTTAATTGTTCAAAATGGGTATGTTCATTTTTCAAAAGATTTTTTCAAGTATAGAAGAGTTGTTGAAGAGTCATATCTTAATTTCCATATTTAGATATATGTCATATACAAGTACCTTATAGGACACTTAAGAAAAGTATCGAGGCAACATAGCTTTTAGGTATTAATGCTTTTGTATATTTTGAAGCTCATTTTTTGTTTTTCCCATGGTTATTAGAGAATCGAGCAAGACACTTAATCTGAATGTTGATGCCTTCTCAAAAATAAAAAATTGAGATTACTTAAAATCTTTTGCCTCTCAAATTGTGATGATCTCAAATATTTTCCCAATAAGTTATGATTTTTAGATTACATAGGATATTCTTTAAGACCCTTGCCATTTAGTAGCATTGAAAAATTATGGAAGGGAAATAGAGTAAGATTAATTCATCCAATCCTTATGTTTTAACTTAAGATAGAAAAATAACAAAAAAAAAAAAAAGCTTTCTTATTTTTTCTCATTTCTCTCTAATTTATTATTGTTTTCAACAGTCGAGTTGAAAGTGATCAACCTTGGAGGGTCCCTAAACCTAATCAAGACACCAGACTTCCCAATGGCCCCAAATCTTGAAATTCTGGTTTTGGAAGGTTGTACAAGAATTGTAGAAGTCATCCATCCTTGGGAGTTGTTAGGAGGCTTAAACTTTTGAATTTAAGAGGGTGCAAAAGACTTAGGAGTCTTCCAACTAAAATTGGAATGGAATCTCTTGAAACATTAATTTTTTTGGGCTGCTCAAATCTTGTAAGGTTTTCGGAGATAGAAGGGAAAATGAATATTGTCTAAAAATTCTTAATCTTTCTAGTTGTTGTGAAGTTGAAAATTTGCCAGAGAATTTGAAGCAAGTAAAATATTTGGAAGAGCTTGACTTAAGTGAAACAAGCATAAGAGAACCACCATCCTTAATTTTTCAATTGAAAAATCTTAAAGTTCTGTCTTTCAATGGATGCAAGGGACCATCAAAGTCACAACAAAATCTCCCTTCTCCTTTCAAGGAAACCCAAAAAGGAAAGACAAGTTCTATGCCTCTGATGTTGCCTTCGTTTTCAAGTTTGAGTTCATTAAGAGAGTTGAAGCTAGGGGACTGCAATCTTCGTGAAGGAGATATTCCTAGTGATATTTCTTGCCTATCCTCCTTGACAGATCTTGATCTTAGTGGTAACAATTTCATCAGCATACTTGTGTCTCTTACTCAAAGAGCTTAAACTTCTTATTTATCAAATTGCAAAGAGCTTAAATCGTTGCCTGAGCTTCTAACAAGTATAGCAAGAGTGTGCATAGATGGTTGTGCTTCACTTGAAGTAGTTGCAAGTCCATCAAAAGTATGCAATTTATTGGATTTAGCTTCCATTAAAGCCATTAACTGCTACAGATTGGCTGAGATCACATCAATGCATTAACATTGTTGAAAAAACATCTCAAGGTTAATTAATCTCTCTTTCTTTCCTCTCATAGTTCGGAATTTGTGGTTTTATTTACCAAGCGACTGAAGTTTCATTTTGCAGGCATTTGCAAATTCAACACAAATGTTTGATGTTATTATACCTGGAAGTGAAATCCCAGAATGGTTTAGCCAACAGAGAGGTGGCTCTACAATTAGGACACCTCTACCTCTACAATAACGAAGGATGATTTTTAAAGATATATTCTAATGATTATTGTCATAATCTTATCAACTCTATAATTATTAAATACGTAAAATACAAACCGTCCAACTAATAGCCTCCACTTTGCCGACTCTCACCTTCTTGGATTCTTCTTGGAAAGAACACCCATCACTCATCTTTGACCCCTAATTTCTGCCCCTATGCTCATATACTTACTTTTTCTGGTTTCTTTGCGAGCATCGGGCGATCTATTTTCTGATTTTGAACACCGGATAGAGATATCCTTCTCCTTTCATACATCCTCATGTTGTCGTTACCTTCGACTTATTCGCCCATTTCTAGAAAGAAATATGATGTTTTCTTGAGTTTTAGAGGTGAAGACACTCGCAAGAACTTCACGGGTCATCTTTATGATGCTCTAAAGAGTAGTGGGATCGTCACCTACAGGGATGATCCAAAGCTGGAGGCTGGCGAAGAGATCGCACCTGAACTCTCCAAAGCAATTCAGCAATCATGGTGCTCGGTAATCGTTTTTTCAAAAACCTATACCTTTTCAGGATGGTGCTTGGAGGAGCTTGCTGAGATTGTTCAACAAAAAAATGCTAACGGACATAAAGTATTTCCAATTTTCTACGATGTGGATCCATCCGATTTAAGAAACCAAAAAGAAAAAGTTGAAGAAGCTTTTGCCAAACATGAAGAGAGGTACAAGGAAGATAAAGACAAGATCCAAAAGTGGCGAAACGCTTTGGCTGAAGTAGCTAAGATCAAAGGATGGCATTTACATAATGGGTAATCCTTTCTTTTCTTCTCTATTTCCTAATTTTAATGACTAAAAATATGTTTTTTTCTAGATTGCATGTAATTTTTTTATAATTTTGTGTTTAATTAGGAATTCCAACGAGCAAGTTGTTCATTTTGATGCCATAATATATCTTACTGTCTTATTCTTGCTTTTTGTTTGCTATCAACTATATTATATTTCATGATTCATTGAACTAAAAATGAAAAAGAGCATTCGAAAGATAGAATCAATTTTTATTTCATTGTAGGAATGAACCAGAGTTTATCGGAGATATTGTGAAGAAGATATCAACCAAATTATGTCAAACATATCCAATTGTTCATGATGAGTTGGTTGGAATTAGCTTACCTTTGGAGGAGTTGTATTCGAAAATAAATATTGGGGAAGATGATGTTCGCATTATAGGAATTTGCGGAATGGGTGGCATCGGTAAAACAACTCTTGCGAGGGTTGTTTACACTCAAATGTCACATCATTTTGAAGGAAAAAGCTTTCTTGCTAATATTCGAGAAGTTTCAAACAAATGTGGACTTGTTTCTTTACAGAAACAACTTATTTCTCAAATCTTGCCAAATGAATGCTTCAATATTTTCAATGTTCATGAAGGGAATGCCATAATTAGCCGCAGGTTGTCTAGCAAAAAGGTTCTTGTTGTTCTTGATGATGTTGATAATGTACAACACTTGAAATGCTTGGTTGGAAAGCGTGATTGGTTCAGTTTAGGGAGTAGGATCATTGTAACAACAAGAGATGAACATTTGCTCCGATCTTATCGAATTGATGTTGTGTATAAGCCTACAACATTGAATCCTAACGATGCACTAAGGCTTTTCAATTTGAAAGCTTTTGATGGTGACACAATGCCGAAATATGATTTCATTGAGCTTTCTGAACATGTTGTACATTATGCTGGTGGTCTCCCCTTAGCTCTTGAAGTTTTGGGTTCATTTTTGTGCGGTAGAGATATAGTTCAATGGAGAAGTGCAATCGAAAGACTTAAAGAAGATTCTAACAAAGAAATTCTTAACACACTAAGAATTAGCTTTGATGGATTGGAAGAAAAGGAGAAGAATATATTTCTAGATATAGCATGCTTTTTCAATGGTGGGAAGAAAGATTTGGTAATGAAAGTATTGGATGGTTGTGAGTTTTTTCCAGATATTGGAATCGATATTCTCATTAAGAAATCTCTCATAAAAGTCAGTGATGACAACCAATATTTGCATATGCATGCCTTGTTGCAAGAAATGGGAAGAAAAATTGTTGAAGAAAAATGTGTGGATGAACCTGGAAAACGTTGTAGATTGTGGAAGGAAAGGGATGTCCATCATGTCATAACAAAAAACACGGTAAATCATTCAACAAAAATTATATACAAACTTTTGTTTTTATCAATATATGATGTATGTAAATCCAAAGCTTAGTCTAATTGGTTTACATATCGATCATTAATTGACATTGAGTAGCTTTATGATAGTTTCCATTTCTTGATCATTATAAATATTAGTAATGATTTGTAATATAAGTGTTTAATTTTATTGAATTACTCTCATTAGAAAATATTTTATTTACTATATTTCAACCAAAAGATTGTGATAATGTTAAACATGTATATAAATTTCAAAAGTTTTATTGTACAATTTAGGTAGTTTATTTTGTTTTCTTATTATCTATTATTGATTACTTCTAGGCTACCAAAGTGATTGAAGGTATGATGATCGATAATAAAAGGTAAGAAAACATACATATAAATTTATCAATATGTACTATTAATATTGTTATTATTTTTTGTAAAAAAAATTCAATAAAAAACAACAATAAAAAAATCTTTTGACTTTGCTTGATAGAGTGAAAAGAAAATCAAAAGGGTGGAAAATTGAGGGGATGGTAAACTTGAGTGGAAGGATGGAAAATTGAATGGAAAATATATTTCCCTCCTCACTGTTGCTTGGTATAGCGAAAAGTGCGAAGGAAATGAAATAAAACATTTGAAAATAAAATATCTCTCTTTCATTTTATTCCTTCTCATTCCAATTTAGAATTATTATTATTATTTTTTTTTTGCATTACAATGGGAATTGACCATCTATCAATGCAACATAGCTTTTAGATATTGAATGTCTTTGTATATTTTGAAGCTCATTTTTGTTTTACTCATGGTTATTAGGGAATCGAGCAAGATACTCAATTTGAGTGCCGATACCTTCTCAAAGATGAAAAACTTGAGACTGCTCAAAGTGCTTTGCCTATCAAATTGTGATGATCTCAAATATCTTTCCAATGAACTACGGCTTTTAGATTGGATAGGATATCCTTTAAGATACTTGCCTTCAAGCTTCCAACCAAACAACCTTGTTGCACTTCTTTTACCATATAGTCACATTAAACAACTATGGAAGGGAGATAAAGTAAGAATTAACTCATCTTATCCTTATGTTTTAGCTTATTTTAATATAAATGATTAAACTTTGATTAAGGTAAAAAACAAAAATGAGCATTATTATGTTTTCTCTTCTCTAATTTGTTATTGTTTTCAACAGTTCTTGTATAAGTTGAAAATGATGAACCTCAAAGGGTCTCAAAACCTGATCAAGACACCAGACTTCACAACAGCATCAAATCTTGAAATTTTGATTTTGGAAGGCTGTATCAAATTAGTGGATGTTCATCCATCAATCGGAGTGCTTAAGAGCCTTAAACTTTTGAATCTAAGAGATTGCAAAAGTCTTAGGACTCTTCCGACCAAAATTGGAATGGAATCTCTTGAAACATTAATTCTTTCGGGTTGCTCAAGTCTTGTAAGGTTTCCGGAGATTGATGGGAAAATGGAACGTCTAAAAACTCTAGATCTTTCTAGTTGTTACAAAATTGAATATTTTCCAGTGAATTTGCAGCAAGTCGAGTTTTTGGAAGAGCTTGACTTGAGTGAAACATCCATAACAGAGCCATCACCCTTCATTTTTCAATTGAAAAATCTTAAAAGTCTGTCTTTCAATGGCTGCAAAGGACCATCATCTAAATTGCGACCAAATTTGTCTTCTCTTTTCAAGGTAATCCAAGGAAGAAGGACGACTCCCATGGCTCCAATGTTGCCTTTGTTGTCAGGTTTTAGTTCATTAAGACGACTAAATCTAAGGAACTGCAATCTTTGTGAAGGAGATATTCCACGTGACATTTCTGGTCTATCCTCTTTGAAACATCTTGATCTTAGTGGTAACAATTTCATCAGCATACCTGCATCTCTTACAGGACTCTCGAAGCTTGGGTTTCTTGAGTTGTCAAATTGCAACATGTGCACTCTAGGTGAAGCAGATATCCAAAGTTATATTTCTGGTCTATCCTCTTTGGTACATCTTGGTCTTAGTGGTAACAATTTCATCAGCATACATGCATCTCTTACTCGACTTTCGAAGCTTCAGTTTCTTGGATTGTCAAATTGCAAGATGCTTAAATCGTTGCCTGAGCTACCGACAAGGGTAGCAGATGTGTGCATAAATGGTTGTTCTTCACTTGAAATATGCAATTTAGTGGATTCGGCGGCCTTTAGAGCCATTAACTGCTTCAAATTGGCTGAGAATATCAATCCATTAACACTACGTGAAGTATGCAATTTAATAGGTTCGGGTGCCTTTAGAGCCATTAACTGCTTCAAATTGGCTGAGAATATGAATGCATTAACACCGCTGAAAAATCAGCTTAAGGTCCATTAATCTCTATTTCCTCCCTTACAAAATCTCATACTTGACAATTTATGGTTTCAGTTACCAAACGACTTGTGTTCTATTTTGCAGGCATTTGCAAATTCAAGAAAAAAGTTTTCTCTTATTATGCCCGGAAGTGAAATCCCAGAATGGTTTAGCCAACAAAAAAGCGACTCTTCATTCATTATTATACGCCTACCTATCGACCTTCGAAAAGATAGCCAATGGATTGGAGTTGCTTGTTGCTGCATTTTTGTAAAAAATGATGCTTCAAGGGATGACAAACAGGATATCAATTGTCAAGCATTTATCTATTGTAGAAATTCTGAACAAGCCAGCTGTAATGGATCTATTTTTCGAGGTAGAAATGATCGACGGATTGACTGGAGTGGCTGGAGGCTGCGTAAACCAATAATGAAAGATCACCTTTTTCTTCGTTATTGGTCGCGTGATAAATTATATCCTTCCTTGGAGGATAAATTTGATGACTGTGAAACCACTAATTTATGGACAACAGATTGCTTAGACAAAAAATGCGATGAGCTTGAGGTGTCTTTCATGGGATGCAATGTTAAGGTGAAGAAGTGTGGTATTAGAATAGTGTATAAGAAAGATTTGGAAGAAATAAAAGAGTTGCAGTGTCATACCACTCAATCTTCTCCAATTTTTCAACACGTCCACCAACACTCTGCTCACAACCATGGATCACTAGGTAGCACTTCTCACATAAAACAAAAATGTAACATCTACAAGGAAGCGGAGGAAGAAGGGCTGCAACCAAAACTGATGCAAAAAATTTTCAATTTTATAATGGGCCAATTGGGGAAGAAGCATTAACTGTGGTAAATTACTTAATCAACCTTGTCCTATTAATTTTATTTTTACATATCTACATTGTTTACATCTTTTATTTCATTTAAAATAATCATTTTAAATTTATTTGCGAATGAGATATGATATTTCTATTGAATACCAAAAAATTTTGAACTTTTTATTCCTACTCATATTGAATATGTACATATCCCAAATGTTAATAACATAGTTTTTTTTTATACCATTTAAATGTGTACATTTTGATTGGTTTCATTTTTTATTAAAATTTTATTTTCATTATATATATTCACTTACATCTATATTTTATTTGTAGGCTGAAATAAATATAATCGAGATAGAAATGCGGAGAAAAATGGATAGCTTCGGTGACGATACAGGTATAAGGTGAAAATATTTTAATGAGGATTAAATCATAATTTCAGTTGAATTAAAGACCATTTCATTTTTATTTGAGACGAACTTATGTGTTCAATTTAATCAATCAAAATTATTTTTTTATATATTTGGAAGATTAAATATAAGTCCTTAATAGTACTTAAATAGGTTTAATTCCTTCTAATAAAAGTACCATTTAAATTTCATGGCTTGAACTACAAATAATATTATTCCAACTCTTCAATTTATATTTTTTACAAAGTATTTATGTTTAGACATTTATTTTTAACACTTATTCAAATATAAAAATAAAGTATACTCTTCTAATTAATTGGAAAATCTTCTCTGTATGAGAGACATTCATATCCAATATTTTTTTTCCAAAATTCTATAGATTCATTTTTTGTTATTGTCAAATGTTAGGGTTTAGAGAAATAGATATATAATCTTTGGTCGACGTGAGCAAGATTTTCAATGGTTGTGTTTTTGTGATATCAACAAAAATTTCTCAATTTGAGGTAAGTTAATATACCAGATGATGTCAATGCAACAAAAATAATGTTGGTGTTTTATGTTTGTCCCCTAGACCAATAGAAGCATGCATGAAAGTCTGCTCAAAGATCATGCAAGTGAGGGACCAACAAAAGTCATCAAGTTGGAATGGAAGGGGACACTTTAGCAATTATAGGCTGGGATGGATTTAGGGAATTAGGATTTTGAGAAATAGAGTATGTTATTATATAATTAGTAATGTAATGTAAATTATACTATTTTAAATCAACGTTGTTTTTAAAATGTAAATTCAAATAGTAATTTAATTGTAATGTAAATAAAACCTTATAAAGTAAGCATAATCACAAAAAAGGCTCTTAGCGTTTATAAAATTTGATAAGTTGACCCGTATTCATTTCTTTTCAGCAATTTGGTTCTCAACATTTTATTTTGAGTCAAATTATGAATTTTTTAATGTAAAATGCTGATTGAATCATTAATTTAACGATGTTGACGTGACATATTAGTGAATTCATTTCAATTCATCATTAAACTTTTCAAGTGTATCTCAATTGGACCATCTTTTCATCTAACTCAAAGAGGCGATAAAAGTGAAGAAAATTCCATTTGATCGGTGCACAATTTTCTTCTGACTTCTTTTATAATTGATGCACAATTATGATTATTTTAAATGACTGCAGTATTCAAATTAAAAATCAGTAGAATAAAATTATCAAATGTTCACCTCTATTTTGAATCAAACTCTTATTGTGTTGGTGCCCAAGGTGGCAGGACCGGAATTACTGTCTTGTTTAAGGTGATCACCAAGACAATTGCAATGAAATTGAGAAGCTGGTTTGAGGATTCATTTGGTAACTGGAAACAAACTTTAGTGAGTTGGGATAAATGTTGTATGCCTTTGAAGAATGGTGGAGTTGGGTTGAGGAAAGTACGAGACCACAATAAAGCTTGCATGATTAAAGTAGCTTTTAATGTCATTTCTAACATGAATGTGCTATGGGTTGAAGTCCTTCGAAACAAGTATGGGGTAATAAGTAAATGGTCGCCTTCAATACATCCTTCTAATTGCTCGTTTCTCTAGAGGGCTTTGTCCAATATTTGGGAAGATGTAGTAAATGATTGGGCACTAGGAAATTGGAGAATAGTGAATTTCTCCGGAACTCAAAGAACATTTTCTGTGGAAGGAACTGATTGGGGTACTCTTTTTGCTATGGCCCGCTAGAAATGCCTTTGTTTTCAGTAGTGGCATTGCGGGAACAATGGTATTAAGGAATGAGTGCCTTTCATGGTCTCGGCATAATAATATGGAGGTAAAGTTAAAGCAGGGGACTAACGGTTCCAACAGCGCTAATCATGCGCGGTGGTATTAAGGAACAGTTTTTATGATTTACATTATATAAAATTTGATATATATTCTATATAAAATTGGTAAACTTCTTAAAATGCCTATATTTTCTAATATAATAATTATCTTTAAAGTATTTCCAATTTTACTATGTTAATAATTTACATTAAATAAAATTTGATAAATTCTATATAAATATATATCATTTTCACATAATTTTATCTTAACCAAACATACTTTATATTATACTTTAGTTATAATTTATTCTATTATTTAAATTTGTGACTGAACTAGTATAGTACATAACTTATTTGGAAAATGATTAAAAAGTTTACTATTTTTACAAAGTAACAAATATTATTATTATAGTAGTATTTTTATCTTTTTATAAAATATTGAACTTAAAACCTAAAACACTGGATTTCCAAAACTCTTAAGTTAACAAATTCAACCAATGCCTTATTTGATGATGTTTATATAATTTTTATAAATATAACCTTTATTTAAGCACATCAATAGCATGTCACACTCCAATTTTTCATAATCATAAGTTTTTAATATTACATGCATTACATGTGATTTCAATTATATTAATAATGATGATTAAAAAATAATTGTTGAAATTTAATTTTATCTAAAAAATAAATTCGCAAAATATTTTTGTTGGAAAAATTGAATTTTATGAGAATTTTGAGACATATTCTCAATAAGTAAAGGTGGAGAGTTGAATCATAAAATTATGGTTTCATATTCTACTCCATGAGACCTTTACAACGGTATATCATATGCTCAAACTGGTCGAGTAGTGAATGAGAAATTGATGCTCAAAGTAAGCTATTTGGGAATATTTGTTGAGGAAAAGTAAAAGCTTAGTTCCCACATTCGTTAAATGCCAAGTGTGAGATGTGTATATACATGGAAACCCTCTTAAAGTTGATTAAATGATTAAGCTTGGAATTTTGCCTTGAGCGTAGGAGGATGTAGGTCCAAAACCGTTGAGGTTGAAGTGCACTTGCACGACATAGGCAATGTGAAATGTCCAGATAGATTGGCCTGTAAATATTTTAGCTAAACACGAAATTATTTTTTCTCAGCAGATATAATCTCTTCATAAAAGGACATTTAAAGGCAAATTTTGTGGAAATTTCCAGAAATTCTACTATCCTAAATGCTTATAAAAGGCTTTGAATTCTGAAGAATTTTTAAAAACTCATACTCTTTCACACCGAATTTCTTTTGCTCTCAAAACTCTTATTTTCCTTTCCATATTTTCCAATGTTTCGGTGATAGAAAAATGCAACGTTTGTTCGTTGATCGCTACAGAGGTGTGATAGAAAAAGGCAACGTTTGTTCGTTGATTGCTGCAGAGGTGTTACTGCTTTAGTCTTTGTGTTGTATCTTGGGAGACATTCGACAAACGCGTTTCTCCAAGTATCGTAGGAGCGGTCAAATCTGTGTTAAGTAAAATATGTTAAACAGGCCTCAACATTTAGTAAACCTCTATTCTTATTTTCGATTTTAACTTTTTCTTACCGTTTTTATTGGTTTACGTTTTTGATAATTTAAATATAAATTATTCTATTTAAGAGTGCTTGCTTCACATAGTATAAAGAACATGTTACATATTTATAAAAATAAATTATTATATTATATTATCTCATCGTCAATTAAAATAATTTTCCATTTTTCTTTAATGTGATTTAATTTGAACAAGATTCAATTCTCTTCAAAGAACCATTGTTTTTATATAATATTCTTTTTATATATAGAATTTCAACTTATTAATGCTAATAATCTCTAAATTTTGTATCGATAATTTTTCTTACATGCTACTTAATTAAATATGTCTAACTACTAGATGTTATTTATAAAAATAAACTTAAATTTCAATTGATATGCAACTTTTATATTAATTAAGTGATAATTAAGATATTTAGAATTTTATTCACAATAATAGCATTAGTTTATATCAATAAAATTAGCTCAACTTTTAAACGTAAATTTTGTAATTTGATATAAAATAAAGGATTTTCATGTCAGTTCAAAAGTTTTTTCAAGCACGTGCTTTTATGTATATTATATTATATAGATCGGGTAATGATACTCTAACGGCCGGTAAGTTCCAATGGGACTTATGGCCAAATCCAAGTCACTATTTTTTTAAAGAAAATTACACTATTAATCACTAAATTATAGGTAAATTTTTATTTTAGTCGCTTAATTAAAAAAGTTATAATTTAATCACTGAACTTTTTCGAATTAGGTGAGCTTGCTAGATACCAAACGAATTAAGCAGTCAAGAGAATCCCATGGTTAAAACTTAAGGATGAGATTTTTGAACTCACCTTCATCGGTGAAATACCCTGCAGACGCAGATGTCACTGACTTTAGTCTATTCATGTCGATGCCAACGTGGTTTTCGTCTGTCACAGAACTCGAAGTCATGGACTGTGTCCAGCTCAATCGCCACAACGGACAGGTGGCTCTTCAATTAAGATACCTCTACCTTTCAATATTCAAAATGATAATCAATGGATTGGAGTTTCCGGGTGTTGCATTTTTGTCAATGATGATGCTTCTAGGGATGAGGAGGTTATCATTTGTAGAGCGGTTATCCATTGGAGGAATTCTGGACAAGTTGATGAGAGTGACTGGTTGGGCTGGTTGTTAGGTAAACAAAATAACCAGCCAATAATGAAGGATCACCTTTTTCTTCGTTATTGGTCGCGTGACAAATTATAACCATTTTCCTTGGAAGAAGAAGGTGAAACCAAGAATTTATCAACAATAGATTGCTTAGATCAGGAATGGGATGAACTTGAGCTGTCTTTCTCAAACCCAATTGGTCTCGATGTTAAGGTGAAGACGTGTGGAGTTAGAATAGTGTATGAGAAAGATTTGGAAGAGTTGGATCAATTAAAATAGCATCATAGCCATAGCAGTCAATGTTCTGCAAATTTTGAAGATATTCATCAACACTCTGCTGATAATGATGGATATAGCATTTCCCTCGTAAAACGAAAGGGTAATATCTTCTGGCTCTTTCCGTGTAAGTTATAATCTATTATTTTCCCTTTTGTTCTTCTAATCTTTCTCTTTTACCATTGTTTTTGGGGGTTTTTTTTTTTTGGTGCTGCTATCTTTTGTTATTGTTTGCGTGGTGTTTCGTTTGTGTTGATTGTAATCCAATGATAGTGTAAGTATCGTTGTACGTTTTATTTTCTATAGTAAGGTTTTTAATTTTGCCTTGTGTGCAATTGTTGTTTATTGCACTACGAACCTCGTTTGTTAATCATGTTAGTTTTTCTAGGTGAAGTGTGCAAGATTCGTGAACCATCGGGGACTTAGGTGCTATTAACTGCAATCTTCTTCAGGGTAAGTGGCTTAATGTTGGTTATTGGAGCTGGTTTTGATAAGTGTTAAATACCGAATTCAAGTTTCGGTTTCGAAAATTGTTTGCTAATCGAGTTTAGCGTAGATTTCGTGTATTAAGTTTCGGTATCCCAAGTTGTTGTGCGGAAGCGTGTAAAAGAGTAAAATTATTGTACTGAAAAATCACGCCGAGTTCAATTCCCAGGGAAGAGAGGTGGATCACGAGGATCACTTAAGTACCAAATCTTTCCTAGCCAGAATATCCCTCTATCGTAATTTAATAGCACAATAAATAACTACAATCACACTCACAAGATATGAAAAATAAATAATAAAGAACACCAGAATTTTAACAAGGTTCGGCAAATTTCGCCTACGTCCTCGGGCACTAACAAATATATTTCACTCCAAAATTACAAGTGAAAATATACAAATAGGGAGAGAGAACAATGCCTTAAGTAGAGAATGGCAAATGTTGGGATGAAGAAAATGAGAAATGGTTAGGCCTATTTATAGTTGAAGTTCAGGGATCAATCTTGCAAAGTACCTATTCAAATAGGGACCAAAATTGCAATTATCCCATGCCAATTTCAACATTCAACTTTCGGTGCCTAATTTTGGTGCCATTTGCTGCCATTTTCTACAGCCCCCATCTTTGACTTTTCAGAGATGGGCTGCTACCAATAATCTCCACCTTGTAGATTTGATGAGAATAATCTTATCTTCACACAATTCTTTCTGCCTTTGCCAACAATACTTGATAGTACCTTCTTCAACTGTTAAACTCGCAGGATATTGATCAAGTTCAAACAATGTTCGAACTTGGTTGCTGTTACCACCTTGGTCATCATATCTGCGGGATTATCTGCAGTCTTAATCTTCTGAAGGCGAATCTTCCCTTCATCAATAATTTCCCGCACAAAATGGAATCGTACGTCGATATGCTTTGTACGTGCATGGTAGACTTGATTCTTTGCTAAATGAATAGCACTTTGACTATCACAATACACGTTAATATGCTCCTGAACCAATCCCAAGGTTTTAACCATACCTTGTAACCAAATAGCCTCCTTTACAGCCTATGATACAGCCACGTACTCGGCTTTTGTGGTTGACAACGCAACTGTAGACTGTAGAGTAGACTTTCAACTAATTGGTCCTCCAGCAAGTGTAAACACATAACCGGTGGTTGATCTTCGTTTGTCCAAATCACCGGCATAGTCAGAATCAACGTACCCAATAACACCTTCACCAAGTGTATTATCCTGCTCGAACAGTAATCCAAAATCTACGGTCTTTTGAATATACCGTAGAATCCATTTCACAGCTTACCAATGTCCTTTTCCAGGATTATGCATATACCTGCTCACTATACTAACTGCCTGTGAAATGTCGGGTCTTGTACACACCATTGCATACATCAAGCTACCAACTGCATTAGAATACGGAACTTGCAACATGTATTCTCGTTCCGTATCCGTCGAAAAAGATAGTTGTGCAGAAAGCTTGAAGTAAGAAGCCAACGGGGTACTTACAAGTTTTGTCTGCTCGTTCATGCCAAACTGCTGTAGTACCTTCTTCAAATACTGCTTCTGAGACAAGCTAACTCTGTCATGGGCTCTATCTCTACATATTTCCATGCCAAGAATCTTCTTAGCTTCACCAAGATCTTTCATCTCAATCTCAAGATTGAGTTGAGTCTTCAATCTCTCAATCTCAACTTTGCTCTTAGATGCTATTAGCATATCATCAACATATAAGAGCAAGTATATGAAAGTTCCTTCTTGTAGCTTCTAGAAATACACGCAATGGTCAAATTTACTTCTTGTGTACCTTTGCCCTTTCATGAACTGATCAAATCGCTTGTACCACTGCCTCGGGGATTGCTTCAATCCTTAAAGCGACTTTGTCAGTTTGCAAACCCAATTCTCTTTACCAGCAACCTTGAATCCATCTGGCTGAGTCATATAGATTTCCTCTTTCAAATCATCGTGTAAAAATGCGGTCTTCACATCAAGCTGAACTAGTTCAAGATCATACTGCGCAACCAAGGCTAGCAAAATCTGAATAGACGAATGCTTCACAACTGGAGAAAACACTTCATTGTAGTCTATTCCTTCTTTCATGGCATAGTGTGGGTAACATGGCCATGTGGTTTGTCATATGGGTCATACAATTGTGTGGTTGGCCGTCTTGGTCACACAACTGTGTGGCAAATTGTGTTAGTAATATGGTCATGTGGTAAACTGTGTGGATCGCACGGCCTGGACAAGTTGGGTGTCTGGGCCACACGGGCGTCTGAGCCCATTTTGGGCAGATTGTTAGGCCCAATTTGAGCCAAAAATGAGATTTTGAAATTAGATTTTTAGATATTCTATAAGTGAGTAGAACCATGAAATCTGTAATTTAAGCATTTACATGTTAGTAAAACTCTACGTAGGCTATGTGACAAAATCTATTTTGTTGACACTTATGAAAGCATGTCATGAATTATATTTCGTTATGATCATATGTAGTATGAGATGATAGCTTATTTTTGTATGTCCATTGGGGTGGGATATGGATATGTGATGGAGGAAGTGTGTTTCTAGCAGTTTTACAGTAATTCTGGCGGTATTACTGTAATATATGTGTATTCTTGTAGCATAGCTACAAACTTTCAGAGTGGCAAATGGTTGGATGAATTATTGTAGCCCTAATTGGTGTGATTGATTGGACCGAGTTTGGTGTGTAGCAAATGGGGGTAGGATTATTCTATTCTAATATGTGCTTTTACGCATGTGAAATATTTGATCTGTCAATTCTGATATATGCATATAAGCATGTTTTGATGTAATTTTTGCTTGTGGGCCAAGGCACACACTATACTTTTTACTCTGTTGTTTAACATTTTTCAGGTGACCCTTAGATTTAGAATTTGATGGCGTTCCTGAAGCTCAGTTCAATTATTTGAATTTTAATTTTTCTGAATTTTTTATTTTAGACTTTACGAACTTTTGGACTGTTTTATTATGCAAACATTTATTTTGGTTTTGTATTTTGCTAAATATTTTCACTAGTTGATTAATTCAAAAGTAACATGATTTTTTATAATTTAAATAAATTGAATCATTTTCGAAGTTAAACGACTTTAAATATTCTTCCGCTGTGAAGATTTAATCAGAATAATGTGTTTTACTAAACAAGCAACTAAAGTTTGATGGTTTTTATGAAATTGAGTTTATAAACAAATATTTGGGATGCTCTCGCATGATTTTGATAACAATTTTTCTTACCAAAATTATAAAGCTAAGTTTTATTATTTCAAATTTTGATTTCCAAGAATCGTTTTGAAAACAAATTTTTGAAGTTTCGATTTGTTAATGTAATTCTCCAAGTTTGATCATAACATCTAGGCCGAGTTTGAGGTATTACAGTAATTGCTTTCCTGCTTTAGAAGTTGAAGAACTTGTGGCTTTAGATGATAGAGTTATGAAGAAAGAGGTAAGGAATGCTTTGTTTAGTATAATGCTCAGTTTTTTTCAATCTCAATGGAGTTTTGTTAAGGATCAAATTTGTTGTTTGGTTGAAAGGTGCTTTGAAGGTGACCCGATTCCTTTGCTTTTGAATCAAACTCTTATTGTGTTGGTGCCCAAGGCGGCAGGACCGGAATCGCTATCTCAATTTAAACTGACCAATCTCCGTACGGTCTTGTTTAAGGTGATCACCAAGACAATTGCAATGAAATTGAGAAGCTGATTCGAAGATCCATTTGGGGGTCAACATCTGGTAACCAGAAACCAATTTTAGTGAGCTGGGATAAATGTTGTATGCGGTGGACTTGGGTTGAGGAAAGTACGAGACCACAATAAAGCTTTCATGCTTAAAGTAGCTTTTGATGTCATTTCTAACATGAATGTGCTATGGATTAAAGTCCTTTGAAACAAGTATGGGGTAATAAGTGGATAGTCGTCTTCAATACATACTTCTAATTGCTCATTTATTTAGAGGGCTTTGTCCAATATTTGGGAAGATGTACAAAATGGTGTCTATTGGGCACTAGGAAATGGAATAACAGTGAGTTTCACCAGAACTCAAAGAACGTTTTCTGTAGAAGGAACTGATTGGGGTACTCTTTCTGCTATGGCTTGCTGGAAACTTTGGAACATAGAAATGCCTTTGTTTTCAGTAGTAGTATTATGAGAACTATGGTATTAAGTGATGAGTGCCTTTCACGGTCTCGACATATTATGGGGGTAAAGTTAAAGCAGGGGTGAATTGGATAGATGTTTTCTTGTACTTGTGCGGTGGTTTTTGTATCTGGATGTCAGTTGTAATATTGTTGTACACATGTTGTTCTCGAAAGAATTGGTGATTCCAATGTCTTTTTTTTGAATTATTTCTGAGCATAAAAAAAAAAATGTTAAAGCAGGGGACTAACGGTTCCAACAACGTTAGTAGCATTCTCTTAAAATGCCTACAACTTTATTTTTAAGTCCATGCATAGTTTTCTAATATAGTAATTATCTTTGAAGTATTTCCAATTTTACTATATTAATAATTTACAGTATATAAAATTTGATATACTCATATATAAATATATATCATTTCCACATAATTTTATATTATATTATATCTTTAAGATATTGTTTAAATTTGTGATTAAGTTGATGTTATAAATCATGAATTAGATACTATTTTTAGGCCACTATTTAAGTAGGGAATTACGACCAAATCCAGGCCACTATTTTTTAGGGTAAATTAATTCATTAGTCACTAAACTATGAGTAAGCTTTATTTTCGTCATTTAATTAAAAACAATTGCAATTTGATCACTAAACTTTTCGAAACTATTTTTCTTAGTTACTTGACTGTTAAGTGGCACTTTTTTAATTTGTAAAATAGTAATTTTAATCCTCATTTTTTATATTTTTATAAATTTAATCAAATTTTGGAAAAACCCAAAACTATTTAAAAAATAGAAAATTCTACATGAAAATTATAGAAAAATAAAATCTCAAACATATTGTTTTTGAAGGACTAATATGTGTGAGAAATATAGAAAATTATTATTCAATAGAATCCTATAACAAATTTAAAATAGAACAAAACCAAAAAATGTTTGATCATCAAGCTGGGGAAAGATGTGATATGGTGGAGATTTTCTGAAAGTGTATTTACCGTTTGACTCACAAACCGCTCGAAACATGTTGAATCAATAGTTGAATTGATTTTTAGTATTATCTAATATTTTAATATTTATGATTTATAATAATTTACTTAATTAAATCGAACGAACTAACTAGACTAATTGAATCGACTAAATTAAAAACTAATGAGTTGATTAATTTAATCACTAATCTGATTCTGAAAATTTTCTGTTGGATATTGCAAAATATGAGAAATTAATCTCACAATGTTTATATCCCATTCGATTTGCTATAAGGCGGGTGTGCTATCAAGAAGTCCCAAACCGAGGCTTGGGAATGCCCTGGTACTCCAAGTTTCCAACAACCAAAAGCAAAAAGAAAAGACTGATGAAAAGAAATTAAGAAAAAATAAAATAATGTGAAAGATAATAGTAACTTAAAAATGAAAATGGAGATGGAGATGGTATGGGCCCAAATCACAACATATACATTTGACTTCATAACCCCAATACATGCTACTGAACATCTGTCCACGAATCTCTCTAAATTTGTGACCATTTTCTAATGTTATAAAGGAAGAAAGAGGCCACTAAACCCCACCACTTTATTTTGGTCCATTACAAAAGTCTCGACTTTGTACTCGATTTCATTCATAAAAAAATAAATTTTATAAGTTTATGAGCAATATTTTAGTGACTATTTGATGCTTCATCCTAATAAATTTGTAATGGGATTTAACTGATGCAAAAAATTGATAATTTTAAATTTGTCAACTTTGCATTCTAATATTTGGTACTACAAATAATATAAATAAAGATAAGTTTAAAAATAGTGAAAATTAGTTTTATAAGACAAATCAATATTTGATAATCCCTCATAATATTTTTTTATAATTCTTCAGGTTTTTTTTGTGGTAGCTAGAATTTTTGGTATTCCCTAGTTGGTCCCTCAATCTCAATTTAGACTGGTCAATCTCTATATGGTCTTATTTAAGGTGATCATCTAGACAAATGCAATGAAATTGAGAAGCTGGTTCGAGGATTCATTTGGGGACGTCTGGTAACTGGAAACCAACTTTAGTGAGCTGGGATAAATGTTGTATGCCTTAGAAGAATGGTGGACTTGGGTTGAGGAAAGTATGATACCACAATAAAGCTTTCATGCTTAAAGTAACTTAATTTTAATGTCATTTCTAACATGAAGGTGCTATGGGTTAAAGTCCTTCGAAACAAGTATGGGGTAATAAGTAAATGGTCATCTTCGATACATCCTTCTAATTGCTCGTTTCTCTGGAGGGCTTTGTCCAATATTTGGGAAGGTGTAGTCGATGGTGTCTATTGGGAACTAGGAAATGGGAGAACTGTGAGTTTCTTCGGGACTCGAACAACTTTTCCTGTGGAAGGAACTGATTGGGGTACTCTTTTTGTTATGGAAATAGAAATGCCTTTGTTTTCAGTAGTGGTAAGTTATGGCATTTTTCTTTAATGCAATTTAATTTGAATAGGATTTAATATTCATTCGAAGAACCATTGTTTTTCTCTATGTATTAATGTTTAATATTCTCTTTATGTATATAATTCTAACTTATTAATGCTACCTTTACCGTCTATAAGTTCTAATGAGACTTACAGCTCCAAACCACTATTTCTTAAGGTAAACTACACAATTAATCTCTAAATTATGGTAGGTTTTTATTTTGGTCGTTTAACTAAAAAATATTATGATTTGGTCACTAAATTTTTCGAAATTATTTTTCTTGGTCACTTAGTTGTTAAATGACACTTTTTAGTTGGTATAATAACAATTTTATGGCACAATTTTTATATTTTGTAAATTTGGCTATGATTCTATATAAAATTAAATAAAAAAACCACAAAACTATTTAAAAAAGTAGAAAATTCAATATGAAAATTATAGAAAAATAAAATCTCGAAAATATTGTTTTTGAAGAACTAATGTGTATGGGAAATATAGAGAATTATTATTCAATAGAACCCTAGAACAAATTAAAAATAGAACAAAATAAAAAATTGTTAGATCATTACATGCTTCCTCAATGTTTTTTGAAACCAAATTAATAATGTCTTCAAGTCAAGTTTCATGCATTTGAAGAACATCTTGAACTAATATTACAGAGGCTTAAAAAATTGACTCTAATGCCATTTTTTAAAAAAAAAAATTTAAAATATACCATAAAATTTTCTTTTCTAGACTCAATTCAAAATTTTATTTATTTATTTTTTATAAAACCAAACAGTAAAAAAATTACATTTTGAATTTTCTTTTCTTATACCGAAAGAACCATGTCAAGAAACAAAAGAGATTAAAAAAAACCATATAACCAATAATTTGAGAGAAATTTTGGAATGTTTATAAATAGTTTTCGCTCATTTTCTCATTTTATATTTTTGAAATTTTTATTTACTTTTATTTTAATTTAAATATTTAGAGTTCTTTAACTTTTTTTAAAAGAAATTTCAATTTTTATTATTTTATATAAAATCAAGGTCAAATTGATGAAAAATTATAAAATTTGAGCATTAAAATTGTTATTATACTAGCAAAAAGTGTCAGGTGACCAAAAAATTTTTTGAAAAGTTCAATGACCAAATTGGAACTTTTTAATTAAGTGGTCAAAATAAAAACTTACCCATAATTTAATAAACAAAGGTGTAGAGACTAAATTTTAAATTTATAAAAAAGTACAGGGACTTATGGCAAATTTTAACAGAAAACTCTTAAAAATCTATAATTTTTAGTTGTAATTAAAGTAGACACCAATTGTCAACTCTCGCCTTCTTGAAGTCTTCCAGAAAAGAAAATCTAACTCAACTATGGCCCACGAATTTATTGAAAAAGTAAAAGGTGGGAAACGTATACGCAAATTTCTTGGAAAAGTCGTTTGTTGCTCCCTGTAAATTTCATCTGTTTTTCTCCTTCCACATATATTTATCTTCTCATACATCGTCATGTCATCGTTACTTTCGACTTCCTCATCCATTTCCAGAAAGAAATACGATGTTTTCTTGAGTTTAAGAGGTGAAGATACCCGCAAGAACTTCGCGGATCATCTCTACGATGCTCTAAATAGGAGTGGCATCATCACTTTTAGGGATGATCCAAAGCTGGAGGTCGGTGAAGAGATCGCACCGGAACTCTTCAAAGCGATCCAGCAGTCGGTGCTCGGTAATCATTTTCTCGGAAACCTATGCCTTTTCAGGATGGTGCTTGGAGGAACTTGCTGAGATTGTTCAACAAAAAATTGTTAACGGGCATAAAGTATTTCCAATTTTCTACCATGTGGATCCATCCGATTTAAGAAAACAAAAAGAAAAAGTTGGAGAAGCCTTCGCCAAACACGAAGAAAGATACAAGGAAGATAAAGATAAGATCCAAAAGTGGCGAAATGCTTTGACTGAAGTAGCTAACATCAAAGGATGGCATTTACATAATGGGTATTTGTTCCTTTTCTTCTCTATTTCCTAATTTTAATGACTAAAAAATTGTTTTTTTCTTTGGATTGCATGTTATTTTTTGTAACTTTCTGTTTAATTGAGAATTTCCATATTTCAACTAATGAGCAAGTTGTGTATTTTGATGCTATAACAGATCTTGCTGTCTTATTCTAGCTTTTGGTTTGCTTCCAATTATATTATATTTCACGATTCACTCAATTAAAATTTAAAAATGCATTTGAAAGATAGCAGCGATTTTTTATTTCATTTAGGGACGAATCAGCGTTTATTGGAGACATTGTTAAGAATATATCAGTAAAATTATGTCAGACATATCTGTCATAACCAATTTTTGCCCGAGCCCAATATAGACTAAGGGCCCGATCAATAAAACCAAAAGCCATTAAAAAATAAACCAATTAAATAAAAGTCCAGTCCGTTTATAAAACAAATCCAGGGCCCAATTACACAACTAAATATCAGGCCTAAATCAAAACAATGAAAACCAAGCCAAATATATTCAGACCCTCAAACCCAATTACAAAACCAATACCAAGCCCAAACACGTCCAAATACACAACCCACTGAACCTAACCCAATCAAGTGGCCCAACATGGCCCAAAACAAAACAATCAGGAGCCCTTACGCGCGCCTGCTGGTCTCCCCGCGTGATTCTCACGTGCGACGACTCAGCTACCCCACGCACGCCCCTGACGATCTTGGTTCCCCTAGGCGCCTCGATCCCTGCACGACTTCGCACGCCTCGGCGACCGTCCGCACCCACCGCCAGTACCCATACCCTGCAAAACACGCACAACAGACAGAGAAACAACAAGAAAACAGAGAAATATGGAGCAAAATGAGAAAATACTAAGGAGACAATGTATTCGGCTATAAAGCCATTAGAAATAGATGTAATAGGGGTTGGCTCCCTTTTTTTAGTAGGACACATTCAAGAAATCAAAGGAGAAAAATTTTAGAAGGTGTTTCTTTTTTACCTGTTTTTTTTGTGTTCTCTACTGTTCAAAATTGTTCATACTCTTCCATTCTTTTTACTTACTGTTCTCTTTGAAACTTTTTACCCATAATAATAATAACACAAAGGAAAAAAATGCGAATTTACCTTCGGAAATGAACCGTCGGACCTGTCTTTCTCCGCCGAAATCGGAAGTAGGGACGGTCTTTAAGGTTTAGAATACTAAGACCTGCGAATCGAGTTTTAAAAGAGGGGTTTTAGAACGAATAAATATAGGGCGAGGACTTACCTGCGGAAGTGAGATCGGCGGACTCTTTTTCCGTCGAAATCGGGATAAAAGGGATCGTCGAAGCTAGTTCCGGGTTTGGTTCGAAAAGGGTTTGAAAGGACCAGAATCGACCATTAATCGCCGATCACCGTGGCGTTTCAGTGGTCGGGTTCCTTGTAGCTACGGCTAAAGGGGAGACAAGGTTGATGGCGACCGAAAGGAAGAATTAAAGGGTTAGGGTTTTGGTTGAGAAAGGGAACTGGGGGTGTTTTAGTTCTGTTTAGAAGAAGGTTAATGGCCAATAAAGGAAACGACGCCGTTTCAAGGGGGATGGGGTCCGCGTGTCGACCCATTGGGCGACCCGAATCCGCGCCCATCGGCGCTTTAAATGGAGTATTTACTCGTTTAATCCCTCGGTCTCTGATTATTTCGCAATTTAACCCTTTTAAACGTCATATTTTACCATTTGGGGTTATTTACCCGTCTGATCCCCGTGAGTCCACGCGCATGACATTATGATCCTTTTACACGCCTTTTTGATTTATTGCGATTTTGATCCTCATCGTTTCGTTCTGTTTTCAAACCAGTCTTCAACCTGTATTAAATAATTTATTTTTATATTATTATTACTATTATTAATATTATTATTGCATTAGCATTATATTATCATTGTTACATTATTGTCGTTATATTATGCATATGTCTTCTATTATTATTTAATATTGTTATTGTTACTATTATGTCATTGTCTTCGTTATTATATTATTATTATTATGTTTACTGTTACGATCATTATTATTACTATATTATTATATTTATTATATTTATACTGTTATACTGTACATACCTTGCATTATTATTATTATTATTATTATTATTATCATTATTATCATTTATTATTATTATTATTACCATATTTGCTATACCACTATCAACATTACTACATTATCATATTCTTGTACATATTTTATTAGTACTTAACTAATTTTATTGTTTTATTTCCACTACTATACTATTATTATGTTATTATTATATTATATATTTTCTATTATCACTATCATTTTTACCATCATTATTATTACTTACTTATTTATTTACTTACTTATTTTAAGGGGTTTTTGTATATTATTTTTAGCAAACTTTATGCATGCTGTTTATTTTGCATCTTGACATTATGTTAAATTATTTCATGATTATTTCTTGCATTTTTTTGTGTATCATCTATTTTAAAGTCATTTTATTAATTCTTTTAGATTGTCTTATGTGTCATTCCTTTCAAAATTTTTTAACTCATTGCTCCTATATTATTAACGTTGATATTTAAATTGCGTAAGCTACGTGATCAGCGTTCTTGCATGTATTATGATTTGTTCGTGCGTATTTTCACTATCATCATCATTATCGTTCATATTATTGTCCATTATTGATATTATCATTATTATTCATGCGTGTCAATATTTTAGATTAATGATTTAAATGTCATGTATTATGTGTATTATGTTATCATTACACCAAACTCAGGTTTCATCATCGTTCTCTTCATCGCGTATTTTCATCCGCGCTTTGAATCATATTTCTTTAAAACGAACCTAATTTTTATCAATTTCATCCAGAAACCCAAAATTTTTAAAAAAAGGCAATACTCTATGCTTGGAAATTCGAGAAATCGTGCCCTATGTGTTGGGCTTCGGTTCTCTCGCTTGGCCAAACAATCGAGTACCCTTTTTGATATTTTAATGCGCGAGTCTCGGGAATTAAGAGACGGTCTTGGATCTGAAGATTAAAATCATCGTGTCCTATGTACTGGATGTGATATTTTATTCCTTCGGAACAGGAAACTCTTGATATTCATTTCGAGAAAACCAAACCATTTCCAAAAAAGGATCGATTTTCTATTTACTTTTATAATTTCCAACTTTCGACATAAGGACATTAATTAATCAATTTGGTACCAATTTTGGGCGTGACGAGGGTGCTAACCCTTCCTCGCACGTAACCGACTCCCGAATCCGTTTTCTCAAAATTCGCGGACCAAAAACACTGTTTTAGTAAATCAAATCGTTTTATTAAAACAAAGGTGATCCGATCGCACCCAAATAAAGATCGGTGGCGACTCCCGTTTTTCATTTTCAAAACCAAGTCGATCCCCGTTTTGTTAAAAAATGGTTACGACAGCTTGGCGACTCCACTGGGGACTCCGAGAGTCAGGCCGTAAATTGATTGATTTTTGTCCCTTCGATTGAAAAGTTGGAAAAACGTTTTGAAAAATCATGTTTCTCTTTGATGCATTCGTTTGTGTTATACTGTCGAGTTTTGTGAAATATTTTGGCATTGCATTGCATGACTACGGTTACACCCTTAAGTGGGAGTGAGAAGCTACTCTTTCGTGAGGTTTTTAGCTCCGTGCAAGATAGTGGATCACTTTCGGGATACATCCGTACCTATGTCTTCGTGAGATCTTTATCTCCGTGCAGCCATAGGGAAATGTATTCCCTTGAACTGAACTCGGTCTACATGAGCCTATAATGGGTGAGGATCGAGGAATCCGCTGGTTCAGGTATCCTCGCTTTAGAACCAAACCGCATATAGAAAGACCTAGGAGCCCATCGTAGGTAGAACCGTGCGAACTTTAGTCGCCACCTTAAATAGGAGTTTGATCATTTTCTGTTTATATTCCTTTTCGTACTTGATACTAACTTGTCGTGTTTTGCTCTTGTTGCATGGCATTTCATCATAAAAAGGTGTTGATCCACATTCGGTTTCTAAATAGAAAAGCTTAACATGGAAAAGGGATTTCTCAATAGAGTGGAGGATAATGCGACAGTGCAGGTGTGGTCCGAAAGAATACAGCAAGAAAAGGGGGATAGTCTGACAGTAGGGCATGAATCAGAGCTATGGGATTTCACCCGTATCAGCGCGGCTCAAAATGATCTACGAGAATTAAAGGAAATATGGAACTCATGGGGAAACGAGGACAAACAATTGCTCTACTATAACTACGGCGATCTGCCCTATCTGCTTGATATCAAGGTAGACGAGTACCTACTCCGAGCTATTACCCAGTTCTGGAATCCCGCCTACAGTTGCTTCACTTTTGGAGATGTGGATTTGGTGCCTACCGTGAAGGAGTATACAGCTTTGTTTTGGTGCCCGAGATTTCAAACTGATAAGGCGTATTCAAGGTTTGCAAATGTGCCGACATTCTCAAAAAGGTTAATGAACATCATGGGGATGAGCGAGCAATGGGTCACGACTCGGATTAAGCAAAAGGGAGATTGTAAGTGCATCCCTTGGAAACACTTAAGGGACTTGATCTTGGCACATCTTGATAAGAAGAAGAGGGTCGACGTCTTCGCTCTAAGTATCTATGGTTTGGTCATCTTTCCCAAGGCGTTAGGACATATAGAGGATGCGGTTTCAGACCTATTCGATAAACTTGATAAGGGAGTTACACTCGTCCCCGCGGTTCTAGCCGAGACCTTCAGATCACTGAACGCTTGCCGAAGAGCGGGCGAAGGGAGGTTCGTGGGTTGTGCGCAGTTGTTGTTATCTTGGTTTCATTGCCATTTTTGGAAGAGAGAGAAAGCCTCATGCAAGATCTTTTTCGAAAACTACTCTCCTCTAGAGGAATTAGCAAGTACGCCAAGACGAGATGACCTATTTGGAGAGAAGTGGATGGCGATTCTCCAAAACCTGCAAGGCAAAGATGTAGTATGGAAAGCTCCATGGATGATCACCGACGAGATCTTATATCGATGCGGAGGGTTCGACTGGGTCCCTCTACTCGAAATATGGGGAGCTGTTGGGTATGCCCCGTTACTAGTAATGAGGCAGTATCAATCGAGGCAGTTCATACCCGCGACACACGGACTAGCCCAATGTTAATTTTCGTACAAAGATGACAACTATAAGAAGAGAGTTCGCGAAATATCAGATGCATGGACCCAAACTCGGAAAATGAAGAGACTCGCCATGGGGCCCACGGTGACCCCCGAGTACAATCAATGGTGGGCCAAAAGAATCAATGACAACATCCCAGGGCCAATCCAAGGAAATACTCGACCAATAGAGGAACAGCTGCAAGTAATCCCAACTGAGTTAGAAATTACCAAGCAAGATTTCGAGAGAAAGAGCGGGAATTGGGTAAAAGGATAGAGCAACTAGAAGAAGAAAAGATGCAGTTAGGATTAGATGTTGACATCCATAAGTTCGAGGCTGAAAAATTTAAGAAAGGGAAGAACAAAGCCGAAGAAGATTTGGATAGTTTAAAGACGGACTACAAGAAGTTGCGCACGTCTATCAGAACCGCGGGTCTAGGTAAGACATCGGAGCAATAGCGGCAAGAAATTGAAGAAGAAAAATCCAAGATCGATCAGTGGGAGAGGAAATTTCAAGAGGCTCGGGTGCGAGAGGACGCTTTGAGAAAGAACCTGTTAGAAAGCCAAAGCGAAAAGGAGAGGTTACGCGACCAAGTAGCAGAATTAGAAAAATCACTGCGCCTCCACCGTAGTCGTAACTCAGTAGTCGAATTAAGAGCCAGTCAGAACAAAATCGAGGAGATGAGAGGGAAGATAGGGGAGCTCGAGACCACACTACAAGATAGCAAAAACCGATTGGAGCTCCTTGAAGCCAATAATGAACATTGGAGGGAGCAGCTCCACCATTCCCAAGAACAGATCAGAAACAGAGACTATGTAATGGGCGAGGCTGTGGTTCAAATCCGAGAGGTGGCCGACCACTTACAAGCCTTAGCAGCTCGGGCTGATGCGTTAAGTCTGATGTACGAGTCGGGGTCAGAGCGAGGCTAGAGTTTAGCTTGGCTTCTTAGGAAAGTTAAGGACTTAGGCATTAGGGCCAAGTCGTATATGTAATCATCCGTTCTATGAAAGGAAATTTGTTTTCTAGTAAAGTTTATCTAATGAAATCGAATTAAGTCAACACCTTTGTGCATTCATACCATGCATTCGCATTACATGCATTAGCATCGTATCACCTGAACTATTCGCTAAACTTAAAATCACATAATCCGCAGCTACGACATTACGAACCTGGAATCACATCATCCCTATAGGACACGCTTAAGAACTAGAGCTATGGACGCTGAACTCAGTGAAAGGATCGAAAGGATGGAAAGAACCCAGAAAGAGTTGCAAGAACAGTTAGCCAAGTCACAGCAAGAAGTGAGGGACCAGATGATGAGGTCTCGCGAGGAATCGCGAGAACATAAGGATCAAATGGATAAAATGTTAAAGATGTTAACGGCCATGTCCAATGGACAAGGACAAAGTCCTGACATTACGGAGCCCCATTCGAGGGATAATCAAGATCCGCTCTATCCCCCAGGATTCACGCCACCGCACGCTCATGCAACGCAAAGAGGATATCCTCAAGGGAACCCAGTAGTCCTGGAGCAACGACCTATCCCACCTACCCATCTGGGGGAAGGTATATACGTATCAAACGCTGGAGATAATTCTGCTAATCCGACAGTTCCGGATTTGGATGATCCAATGGAAATAGCTAGGTTAAAGAGGGATGGCCATGATGCTGAAGAAAAATATAAGAGTCTCGAAGAAAGACTCAAAGTGGTGGAAGGTACGGGAATCTTCTCTGCGCTAGGTGCCAAAGAGCTTAGTTTGGTACCCGATCTGGTTCTACCTCCAAAGTTTAAGGTACCGGATTTTGAAAAGTATGAGGGAACGAGATGTCCAAAAGCACATCTTATCATGTTCTATCGAAAGATGGTCGGACACTTGAACGAGGACAAGCTATTAATACACTGTTTCCAAGATAGCTTGATCGGATCAGCCCTCCGATGGTACAATTAGCTTAGCACAGAGAAGATCCGGTCATGGAAGGACTTGGCAACTGCATTCTGTGAACAATATAAGCATGTTTCTGATGTGGCTCCCGACCGGTTGACATTGCAAATGTTGGAAAAAAAGCCGATGGAGACCTTTAGACAATACGCTCAGAGATGGAGGGATCTCTCAGTCCAGGTCGAGCCCCCTCTAACTAAAGGTGAGGTAACGGTCCTTTTCATCAATACTTTGAGGGCGCCGTTCTACGACAAACTGGTGGGAAGTGCCACGAAAGACTTCGCCGACCTCGTAATATCTGGCGAACTCATCGAAAACGGCATTAAAAGTGGAAGAATGGAGGGCCCTGAGAGCTCGAAAAGACCAACACCTGCAAAGAAAAAAGACCCCGAAGCCCATATGGTGGGGACCGGGAGCCACTATGCTCCTAATCCATATCCGACCCGACCACGACCTCAGTTTCGCCCACCGCCAAGTTTATACTTTCCTCCACAAAGCCCTTACTATCAAGCACCTCCTCCCTATCCCGTTTATGCCACCGACACTCAAAGACCATTCACCATAATTCCACCAAATACCATGTCTGCCCAAAGTCAGCCAAAAAACGAACAAAGACCAGTAAGACTTAACCCTGATAGACCCCAGTTCACCCCCATTCCCGTGTCATACGGAGAACTGTGCCCGAAGCTACTGGAAAAACAGTTAATCTCACCACATTAAATGGCACCATTGAAGCCCTCATTCCCAAAGTGGTACGACCCCAACGCTAATTGCATGTATCATGGCGGAAATCAGGGGCATTCTACAGATAACTGTTTAGCCTTTAAGAGAAGAGTTCAAGGCCTCATCGATGCCGGGATCTTGCGATTTGACGGTACCAACAGTATGGCGAGAAACCTGCTACCTAATCACGCTACAGGGAATGTAAATATGGTGACGCCAGAAGATAGGTGGCGAGTCAGAAGCTGTGTTTCCAGGATAAGGACACCTTTGGAGAAGGTCTGGGAAGTAATGGTTGAGAAAGGCATGCTCGACAGGAATTTCAAGGAGGAAAGCATGAAGAGTCCAAGTTTTTATGTCTTTCACGGCATATCAGGACACCATATCCAATATTGCGAGGAGTTCAGAGAGCTGCTTCAAAGCATGATGGACAATAAAAATGTGGAAATCTTCAATAAGATGGAAGAAACCCGTGGAAGGGATGTATGTGTATCTGAGGGCCAATCATCAGGCCCTCCCTACAGTGCCGATCGGCCTCTAGTAATCTACTACGAGGCAAAGAAGGAAGAGAGGAAACCAAAAATGATAATCCAAGTACCCTCCCCTTTCCCTTACACGGATAGTAAGGCGGTGCCGTGGAAGTATGATGTCAACGTCACCACACCTGAGGCTACAACTGGGAGCATCGGTGAGGTGGGGCATTTTACCCGCAGTGGGAGGTGTTTATTCCCCTGAGGTAGTTGAAACGAAGAAGAAAATCATTGGAACGAATCAGAAAGGGAAGGCACCAATACCCGAGGCTGAGGGTGAGGTTGAAATACAATCTGAACGAGGAGCAAAGGAACCAGTGACCGAGGATGAAGCACAGGAATTTTTAAAGTTCATTAAGCACAGCGAATACAGTGTTGTGGAACAGCTGAATAAACAACCGGCAAAAATCTCAGTACTATCATTGTTGTTGAACTCAGAGCCACATCGAAACGCATTACTGACGGTGTTGAACCAAGCATATGTGCCAAGCAATGTGCCCATTGAAAAACTCGATAGGTGGTTAAATAATTTAAACGCAGATAATTTCATCTCCTTCAACGATGATGAAATACCACCTAATGGTAGGGGCTCTGTTAAAGCTTTGCACATCACAACCGGGTGCAAGGGATATATAATACCACACATGTGCTTATTGACAACGGGTCCGCGCTCAATGTCATGCCGTTGGCTACATTATCTAGGACGCCCATTGATATGTCTTATCTGAGGCCGTGCCATTCTGTGGTAAGGGCATTCGACGGAACACGGCGAGAAGTTATGGGAAAAATCGAGATCCCTCTAGAGGTGGGCCCGTGCACATACAATGTCGAATTCCAAGTCATGGACATTTCTCCTTCATATAATTGCCTCTTAGGAAGGCCCTGGATCCACTCCGCAGGAGCGATCCCTTCGTCTCTTCATCAGAAAATAAAGTTAATTATTGATAACCGCCTGATCACGATCGCCGGTGAAGAAGACATCATCGTATCGCTATCTATCGACACACCCTACATCGAGGCAAACAGAGATGTGCCAGAATGCTCCTTCCGTTCCTTCGAATTCATCAACACTACATTTGTCGCCGAAGGAGATAAGGCTCCCGCACCCAAGCTGTCAAGAAACACCAAGATGGGAGTCAAGCTGACAGTAGGAAAAGATGCCCGGACAGGAAAGGGTTTAGGAAGACACCAACAAGGGATAGCTAGAGCATTAAACCCTGTACATCACAAGGCTCAATACGGCTTGGGGTTCAAACCTGATGAGCGACAAAGGAGGAAACAACGGCAAAAAGATCAGGGAAAGAGAATTGCAAGAGCCTCGGGATGAGAGATAGAATGGGAGCCCATGACGTACCCGCCCTTGTCAAGAACTTTTACATCAGCAGGAATAATGTACTCAGAGGGAGATGATCCATGAAACATGCTGTTATCGGTTGAAAGGGATTTTCAGAACTTCAATATAAATGTCATCGACAAGGTGGACGATACAATAAAAGGCCTTTCGAAGATACGCCCTGGTCCCCCTGGATTTGTGTTGAACAATTGGACCGCCGAGGATCTCTTTGTAGTTTCTAGGGCCTTACCAGAGTAATCCTCAATGACAACTTTCTGTATACCCCTAAGTTAAAGGGGAATCTGTTGTAAGAGTTTGTGTCGGCTGTTTAACTTTTAAATGAACAATCAATGAAGATGCATTCCATCACTGTCTCTCATTCTCATTGGCCTCATATTTATTTCCTATTCCCATAGCTCGTCTTTATATATATTATGCCACGCCATAGAATCCCATTTGTGGGTTCCAATACCTCGATGTTCCTCTATAGTTTTTTCTCCATTTACCTTTCAGGTGCTCAGATAACGACAACGTGAACAATCCTGCTACTGATCCTAAAATCGACTTTGAGCAAGCTGTTTGTTTAGGAGAATCCGAAGCCGACAAAAATGCTGAAGATCATGTCTCAACCCCAAACTTGTTAAGGATGATAGAACAGGAAGATAGACAAATACTCCCCCACCAAGAATCTATCGAGACGGTGAACCTGGGAAACGAAGAAAAGAGGCAAGAAGTGAAGATTGGAACCTCCATCTCCGAGCCCACCAAACACGACTTGGTCACCTTGCTTCATAAATACAAAGACGTATTTGCATGGTCATATCAGGACATGCCAGGATTAAGTGAAGATGTAGTAGTCCATAGGCTACCAGTGAAGCCAGGATGCAGACCAATCCAGCAGAAGCTAAGACGGATGAGACCCGAAATACTCTTAAAGATAAAAGAAGAGGTCAAAAAACAGTTTGACGCTGGTTTCTTACAAGTCTCCAAATATCTGGAGTGGGTGGCTAATATAGTCCCAGTGCCAAAGAAAGACGGCAAGGTGAGAATGTGCGTGGACTATCGCGATCTGAATCGAGCAAGCCCCAAGGATAATTTTCCTTTGCCACACATCGATACGTTGGTAGATAACACGGCAAAACATTCATTATTTTCCTTTATGGATGGATTCTCGGGTTATAACCAAATAAAGATGGCCCCTGAAGACATGGAAAAAACTACATTCGTGACGATGTGGGGAACCTTCTGCTACAAAGTGATGCCATTTGGTTTGAAAAACGCTGGGGCAACATATCAAAGGGCAATGGTGATGCTGTTTCACGACATGATGCACAAAGAGATAGAAGTTTATGTCGACGATATGATAGCCAAATCTTCGGAAGAAGGAGAGCATGTTGGAAACCTCCGGAAATTGTTTGAAAGGCTGAGAAAGTTTCAACTGAAGCTTAATTCGGCTAAATGTACATTTGGAGTAACCTCGGGGAAACTACTGGGCTTTATCGTTAGCGAGAGAGGTATCGAGGTCGATCCCGACAAAATAAAGGCCATACAAGACTTACCACCTCCACAGACACAAAAAGAAGTCAGAGGATTTCTAGGAAGGTTGAATTACATCGCCCGTTTTATTGCTCAACTTACCAACTAATGCGACCCAATTTTTTGACTATTGAGAAAACACAATCCTGGGGAATGGAACGAGGACTGCCAAGCTGCCTTCGACAAAATAAAACAATATTTGTCTAGCCCCCCTGTGCTAGTACCACCCACTCCAGGGAGACCGTTAATACTGTACCTGACGGTGTTCGAAAATTCAATGGGTTGTGTACTGGGGCAACATGACGAGTCGGGGAGAAGAGAAAGGGCGATCTATTACCTCAGTAAGAAGTTCACAGAGTATGAAGCAAAATATCCATCATTTGAAAAGTTCTGTTGTGCTCTGGTTTGGGCAGCTCGAAGGCTTAGACAATAAATGTTGTATCATACGACATGGTTAATCTCTAAATTGGACCCAATAAAGTACATGATGGAATCACCTGCACTCTCAAGAAGAATGGCGCGATGGCAGATCCTGCTATCGGAATACGACATCATCTATGTGAGCCAAAAGTCGATAAAAGGGAGCGCAATAGCCGACTTCCTAGCAGCCCGAACCACAGAAGAATGCGAACCATTAAGATTTGACTTCCCGGATGAAGATTTGATGTGCATCATAGAAAAAGAATGTGAATCGTCAAAAGAAAAGTCATGGAAAATGAGTTTCGACGGGGCATCAAATGCATTAGGGCATGGGATCGGAGCAGTCTTGGTGTCACTGGAAGGGAGTCATTATCCATTCACTGCCCGATTAAACTTCTTCTGTACCAATAACATAGCGGAATACGAGGCTTGCATCATGGGGCTCTGCGTAGCTATTGAACGAGGCATCAAAATCCTAAAGGTATCAGGGGATTCAGCATTGGTGATTTACCAAATCCGTGGAGATTGGGAAGTGAGAGACTCAAAGCTGGTCAAATATCACGATCTTGTTATGGATCTGGTCAAAGAATTCGAAGAAGTGACCTTTAATTACTTCCCACGAGAGGAAAACCAATTGGCTGATGCATTGGCCACCTTAGCTTCTATGTTCAAAGCGAATCGAGAAGCGGAAATAATGCCTCTCCAGATGAGCATATATGAGGCCCCGGCGCATTGTTTTAGCGTTGAAAAAGAGGCGGATGGACGCCCATGGTTCCATGATATCTTGGGATATGTCAAACATCAAAGGTATCCAGAGCAAGCAAACGAGAACGACAAAAGAACAATCAGAAAAATGGCAGCAGGGTTTGTTCTTGATGGGGACATCCTATACAAGAGAGGAAAAGATCAAGTGCTTCTAAGATGCGTGGATAATGTCGAAGCCAGAAAAATACTTGAAGAGGTTCATGAAGGAACTTGTGGAACACATGCCAACGGTTTCACCATGGCCAAGAAAATTATGAGACTCGGCTACTACTGGTTGACCATGGAAAGTGACTGCATCAGCTATGCACGAAGGTGTCACAAATGTCAAATTTATGGCAACAAAATTCATGCAGCACCTTCGCCCCTCCACGTGATGACCTCTCCGTGGCCTTTTTCCATGTGGGGCATGGATGTTATAGGTCCAATTTCCTCAAAGGCTTCTAATGGCCATCGATTCATCTTCGTGGTCATAGATTACTTCACGAAGTGGGTTGAGGCCGCTTCATTTGCAAACGTGACAAAAACCGCGGTTTGCAAATTCTTGAAAAATGAGATTATATGTCGATACGGGCTGCCTGAGAAAATCATCTCGGATAATGCCTTGAATTTGAACAACAAGATGATAAAGGAAGTGCGCGAACAATTTCAAATAAAGCATCACAATTCCTCACCCTATCGCCCAAAGATGAACGGAGCGGTAGAAGCAGCCAATAAAAATATTAAGAAGATTATTGGAAAGATGACCGAGACATATAAAGACTGGCATGAGAAGCTCCCGTTTGCTCTATATGCATACCGTACATGTGTGCGGACCTCCACGGGGGCAACTCCCTTCTCTCTAGTATACGGAATGGAAGCTGTACTGCCCATCGAGGTGGAAATCCCTTCTTTACGAATCTTAATGGAGTCAAAACTGGAAGAATCAGAATGGGTACAAGCTCGATACGACCAACTGAATCTGATCGAAGAAAAACGCTTAAAGGCAATCTGCCATGGGCAAATGTACCAGAAGAGAATGATCACGACCCATGACAAGAAGGTACGACCAAGAGAGTTTCGCGAAGGAGAGCTCGTGTTGAGAAAGATTCTCCCAATACAAAAGGATTCTCGAGGAAAATGGGCACCGAATTGGGAAGGACCCTATGTCGTAAGGAAGGCCTTCTCAGGTGGAGCTTTGATTCTCACAGAGATGGATGGGAAAGAGGTACCGAATCCAGTTAACTCGGATGCCGTGAAGAAGTACTACGCTTAAAAAAAAATCATCAGGATGAAAACCCGAAAAGGGCGTCTTGAAAAAAAAAAGAAAAAAGAAAAAAATCAGGATGAAAACCCGAAAGGGCGTCTTGATAAACACAATTGGGATGAAAACCTGAAAAGGCGTCCTAACGAAGGGGATTCACACATAAAGAGCAAGAACGTTTTGAGCGGGGGGTCAAGGGGCGAGTTTATAATATTTGAAGCGGACTCAGAAGCTCAGGGTCTTCTACGCAAGGAGCTTCACTCGAAGGGGTTCAGGGTGAAGAAACATGGAGAAGTTCATGTGTTAAATATCTAGAGCATTAGTGACAATTGAATCTACTTTCTTTTTTTATGTTTTCCTTATTGAATCATTCCTTGTCAATTTTCTTTCCTTGTTGCTCTAAAATAAATACGAACGTAAGGCATCTTTTTCGCACCTACGTGGCCATTATCATGCATCTCGTGTTTGGTTCGTTTAAATGGTAAATAGAGAAATTACATACTCTAAACAAAAGAAACGTTGAGCATTACCTGGACGAGAACCTGGTAAGTACAAGAACCTCAAAGCAAAGACAAAAGTTCAACCAGGGGAAAAAATGGGTGATATATGAGAGGTACAGACTACTCGTAAAACGTGGGCACTAGTACAAAAAAAACTGAAAGAAAGTCAAGAATCGAAGCAGCGGGTACAAGTCATCATAACAAGAGATACACGACAAGCAAACCCAGAACGCATGGCATAATCATGTAGGCATAAGAGCATTTAAGACAAACATATGCATATCATGATAACATCACGCATGACACATACAGGTACACCAAATAAAGCAAGAAATTCTGATGATAGTTATCGAGGAAAAGAAAACATCCTAGCCCCACCAAATGAAATGTTTTAAGATTCTGATCAACTCATAATGCGAGAGGTGAGTTGAGCCTCGGGGCACGCCGAGGTATTTAATTCCTGTCTCGAGATTTTCTGTTCAAAAATCAACTCATAATGCGAGAGGTAAGTTGAGCCTCGGGACACGCCGAGGTATTTAATTTCGTCTTTTAAATTTCTGTTCAAAAAATCAACTCATAAAGCGAGAGGTGAGTTGAGCCTCGGGACACGCTGAGGTATTTAATTTCTGTCTTTAAATTCCGTTCAAAAATCAACTCATAATGCGAGAGGTGAGTTGGGCCTCGGGACACGCCGTGGTATTTAATTCTGTCTTTAATTTCTGTTTTTTAAATTTCTGTTCAAAAATCAACTCATAATGCGAGAGGTGAGTTGGGCCTCGGGACACGCCGAGGTATTTAATTTCTGTCTTTAAATTCCGTTCAAAAATCAACTCATAACGTGAGAAATGAGTTGGGCCTCGGGATACGCCAAGGTATTTAATTTTTGTCTTTAAATTCCTGTTAAATCAAGTCATCATGTGAGAGGCGTGTTGAGCCTCGTCACTTACCGAGATATTCTCAAATTCTGTCATTGCATTTCTATTTTCAATTTCAGTCACAAGAGAAAACAAAAACAAGAAGAAGAAGAAGAGAGAGTTGGTTCATGGTGCGAGAACAAGGAAGCAACTCGAAAAGTTCGGATTTACTTCCTCAAGGTCTCAGTGGAGTAGAATGAAGATTGAAGTTTCCCCAAAGATGTCATGTTGAAGCAAGTTCAAAAAGGAACAAGATTGAGGAAAAGCGAATTGAAGCTACGGGTTAGGTCACGCGGAAGCAGTGGTGGAGTGGATCGAAGCAACAGGGTTTGAAGATGTTTGAAGAAGAAAAGCACCCGAAGAATCTATACTTGGCCAAGACCGGGCAAAATTGGTTCTTCTTTTGTCTTTGCTCTATTCTCGTTTCACGACAATGAGCAAAGAGGGGCAGCTGTCATAACCAATTTTTGCCCGAGTCCAATATAGACTAAGGGCCCGATCAATAAAACCAAAAGCCATTAAAAAATAAACCAATTAAATAAAAGTCCAGTCCATTTATAAAACAAATCCAGGGCCCAATTACACAACTAAATATCAGGCCTAAATCAAAACAATGAAAACCAAGCCAAATATATTCAGACCCTCAAACCTAATTACAAAACCAATACCAAGCCCAAACACGTCCAAATACACAACCCACTGAACCTAACCCATTCAAGTGGCCCAACATGGCCCAAAACAAAACAATCAGGAGCCCTTACGCGCGCCTGCTGGTCTCCCCGCGTGATTCTCACGTGCGACGACTCAGCTACCCCACGCACGCCCCTGACGATCTTGGTTCCCCTAGGTGCCTCGATCCCTGCACGACTTCGCACACCTCGGTGACCGTCCGCACCCACCGCCAGTACCCATACCCTGCAAAACACGCACAACAGACAGAGAAACAAGAAAACAGAGAAATATGGAGCAAAATGATAAAATACTAAGGAGACAATGTATTCGGCTATAAAGCCATTAGAAATTGATGTAATAGGGGTTGGCTCCCTTTTTTTAGAAGGACACATTCAAGAAATCAAAGGAGAAAAATTTTAGAAGGTGTTTCTTTTTACCTGTTTTTTTTGTGTTCTCTACTGTTCAAAATTGTTTCATACTCTTCCATTCTTTTTACTTACTGTTCTCTTTGAAACTTTTTACCCATAATAATAATAATAACACAAAGGAAAAAAATGCGAATTTACCTTCGGAAATGAACCGCCGGACCTGTCTTTCTCCGCCGAAATCGGAAGTAGGGACGGTCTTTAAGGTTTAGAATACTAAGACCTGCGAATCGAGTTTTAAAAGAGGGGTTTTAGAACGAATAAAAATAGGGCGAGGACTTACCTGCGGAAGTGAGATCGGCGGACTCTTTTTCCGTCGAAATCGGGATAAAAGGGATCGTCGAAGCTAGTTCCGTGTTTGGTTCGAAAAGGGTTTGAAAGGACCAGAATCGACCATTAATCGCCGATCACCGTGGCATTTCAGCGGTCGGGTTCCTTGTAGCTACGGCTAAAGGGGAGACAAGGTTGATGGCGACCGAAGGGAAGAATTAAAGGGTTAGGGTTTTGGTTGAGAAAGGGAACTGGGGGTGTTTTAGTTCTGTTTAGAAGAAGGTTAATGGCCAATAAAGGAAACGACGCCGTTTCAAGGGGGATGGGGTCCGCGTGTCGACCCATTGGGCGACCCGAATCCGCGCCCATCGGCGCTTTAAATGGAGTATTTACTCGTTTAATCCCTTGGTCTCTGATTATTTCGCAATTTAACCCTTTTAAATGTCATATTTTACCATTTGGGGTTATTTACCCGTCTGATCCCCGTGAGTCCACGCGCATGACATTATGATCCTTTTACACGCCTTTTTGATTTATTGCGATTTTGATCCTCATCGTTTCGTTCTGTTTTCAAACCAGTCTTCAACCTGTATTAAATAATTTATTTTTTATATTATTATTACTATTATTAATATTATTATTGCATTAGCATTATATTATCTTTGTTACATTATTGTCGTTATATTATGCATATGTCTTCTATTATTATTTAGTATTGTTATTGTTACTATTATGTCATTGTCTTCGTTATTATATTATTATTATTATTATTATGTTTACTGTTACGATCATTATTATTACTATATTATTATATTTATTATATTTATACTGTTATGCTGTACATACCTTGCATTATTATTATTATTATTATTATTATTATTATTATTATTATTATTATTATTATTATTATCATTATCATTATTATCATTATTATTATTATTATTACCATATTTGCTATACCACTATCAACATTACTACATTATCATATTGTACATATTATTATTACTAATTTACAGTGGTATCACCATTATCATATTCTTGTACATATTTTATTAGTACTTAACTAATATTATTATTTTATTTCCACTACTATACTATTATTATGTTATTATTATATTATATATTTTCTATTATCACTATCATTTTTACCATTATTATTATTACTTACTTGTTTATTTACTTACTTATTTTAAGGGGTTTTTGTATATTATTTTTAGCAAACTTTATGCATGCTGTTTATTTTGCATCTTGACATTATGTTAAATTATTTCATGATTATTTCTTGCATTTTTTTGTGTATCATCTATTTTAAAGTCATTTTATTAATTCTTTTAGATTGTCTTATGTGTCATTCCTTTCAAAATTGTTTAACTCATTGCTCCTATATTATTAACGTTGATATTTAAATTGCGTAAGCTACGTGATCAGCGTTCTTGCATGTATTATGATTTGTTCGTGCGTATTTTCACTATCATCATCATTATCGTTCATATTATTGTCCATTATTGATATTATCATTATTATTCATGCGTGTCAATATTTTAGATTAATGATTTAAATGTCATGTATTATGTGTATTATGTTATCATTACACCAAACTCAGGTTTCATCATCGTTCTCTTCATCGCCTATTTTCATCCGCGCTTTGAATCATATTTCTTTAAAATGAACCTAATTTTTATCAATTTCATCCAGAAACCCAAAATTTTTAAAATAAGGCAATACTCTGTGCTTGGAAATTCGAGAAACCGTGCCCTATGTGTTGGGCTTCGGTTCTCTCGCTTGGCCAAACAATCGAGTACCCTTTTTGATATTTTAATACGCGAGTCTCAGGAATTAAGAGACGATCTTGGATCTGAAGATTAAAATCATCGTGTCCTATGTACTGGATGTGATATTTTATTCCTTCGGAACAGGAAACTCTTGATATTCATTTCGAGAAAACCAAAACATTTCCAAAAAAGGATCGATTTTCTATTTACTTTTATAATTTCTAACTTTCGACATAAGGACATTAATTAATCAATTTGGTACCAATTTTGGGCGTGACGAGGGTGCTAACCCTTCCTCGCACGTAACCGACTCCCGAACCCGTTTTCTCAAAATTCGCGGACCAAAAACACTGTTTTAGTAAATCAAAACGTTTTATTAAAACAAAGGTGATCCGATCGCACCCAAATAAAGATCGGTGGCGACTCCCATTTTTCATTTTCAAAACCAAGTCGATCCCCATTTTGTTAAAAAATGGTTACGACAATATCCAATTATTCATGACGAGTTGGTTGGAATTAGTTTACATTTGGAGGAGTTGTACTCGAAAATAAACATGGGGGAAGACGATGTCCGCATTATTGGAATTTGCGGAATGGGTGGCATCGGTAAAGCAACTCTTGCAAGGGTTGTTTACACTCAAATGTCACCTCATTTTGAAGGTGAAAGCTTTCTTGCTGATATTCGAGAAGTTTCAAACAAACGTGGACTTGTCTCTTTAAAGAAACAACTTCTTTCTCAAATCTTGCCAGATGAATGTTTCAATTTTTTCAATGTTCATGAAGGGAATGTCATAATTAGCCATAGGTTGTTTAGCAAAAAGGTTCTTGTTGTTCTTGATGATGTTGATAATGTACAACACTTGAAATGCTTAGTTGGAAGGCAAGATTGGTTCGGTTTAGGGAGTAGAATCATTGTAACAACCAGAGATGAACATTTGCTCCAATCTTATCGAATCGATGATGTGTATAAACCTACAACATTGAATCCCAATGATGCACTTAGGCTTTTCAAGTTGAAAGCTTTTGATAGTGATACAACGCCGAAATATGATTTCACTAAGCTTTCTAAACATGTTGTACATTATGCTGATGGTCTCCCCTTAGCTCTTGAAGTTTTGGGTTCATTTTTGTATGGTAGAGATATAATTCAATGGAGAGGTGCAATCGAAAGACTTCAACAAGATTCTAACAAAGAAATTCTTGGCACACTAAGAATTAGCTTTGATGGATTGGAAGAAAGGGAGAAGAATATATTTCTAGATATAGCATGTTTTTTCAATGGGGAGGAGAAAGATTTGGTAATGAAAGTATTGGATGGTTGTGAGTTTTATCCAGATATTGGAATGATGTTCTCATATTAAGAAATCTCTCATAAAAGTCAGCGATGACAATAAATATTTGCGGATGCATGCCTTGTTGCAAGAAATGGGAAGAAAAATTGTTGAAGAAAAATGTGTTAATGAACCTGGAAAACGCTGTAGGTTGTGGAAGGAAAAAGACGTCCATCATGTCCTAACAGAAAACACAGTAAGTCATTCAACAAAAATTACATACAATTTTTTTTATCAATATATGATGTAAAACCAAAGCTTAATATAATTGATTTACATATCGATCCTTAAGTGACATTGAGTAGTCTTAAGATAATTTTCATTTGTTGATCATAAATATTAATAAGAATTTGTAATATAAGCATTTAATTTTATTGAATTCTCTCATTAGAAAATGTTGTACTTTGTTCAAAAGATTTTATTTACTATATTTCCACCAAAAGATTGTGTATGTAAATTTTCAAAAGTTTTATCATACAATTTAGACCATTTATTTTGTCTTTCTTATTGTCTATTCTTGATTACTTTTAGGGTACTGAAGTGATTGAAGGCACGATCATCGACAATAAAAGGTAAAAAAAATACATATATATTTATCAATATGTACTATTAATAATAATTCTAGTATTTTTAGGCTTAGGTAATTAAAAGTCGAATGTAAGTGTTAGATAGAATATTGTCTATCATGGGTATGCTCAATCAATCTCAATACCATATTCGGATATGCATTAGATATAAGTGTTGAGTATGGGTACTTTAAAAAACAATATCGATGCAACATAGCTTGTAGATATTTGTAGATATTGAAATGAATATTTTTGTATCTTCTGAAACCTTTTTTTTTCTCATGGTTATTAGGGAATCGAATAAGATGCTCAACTTGAGTGTCGATGCCTTCTCAAAGATGAAAAAATTGAGACTATTCAAAGTGCTTTGCCTCTCAAATATTTTTCTAATGAGCTACGACTTTTAGATTGGAAAGAATACCCTCTAAGATCGTTGCCTTCAAACTTCTAACCGGACAACCTTGTTGCACTTATCTTACCATACAGTTGCATTGAACAACTATGGAAGGGAAATCGAGTAAGAATTAACTCATCTGATCCTTCTGTTTTGGCTTATTTTAATATAAATGATTAAACTTTGATTAATATAAAAGAAAAAAAAGTGCATTATTATGTTTTCTCTTCTCTAATTTGTTATTGTTTTCAACAGCCCTTGTATAAGTTGAAAATGATGAACCTCAAAGGGTCTCAAAACCTGATCAAGACACCAGACTTCACAACAGCATCAAATCTTGAAGTTTTGATTTTGGAAGGTTGTACCAAATTAGTGGATGTTCATCCATCCATCGGAGTGCTTAAGCGCCTTAAACTTTTGAATTTAAGAGATTGCAAAAGTCTTAGGAGTCTTCCGACCAAAATTGGAATGGAATCCCTTGAAACATTAATTCTTTCGGGTTGCTCAAGTCTTGTAAGGTTTCCAGAGATTGATGGGATAATGGAGAGCCTAAAAACTCTAGATCTTTCTGGTTGTTACAGAGTTGAAAATTTATTAGAGAATTTGCAGCAAGCGAAGTTTTTGGAAGAGATCGACTTGAGTGAAACAGAACCACATCCTTCATTTGTCAATTTAAAGATCTGTGTTTCAATGGGCGCAAGGGGCCATCATATAAGTTACAATCAAAATTTCCTTCTCTTTTCAAGGTAATCCAAGGCAGAAGGACGAATCCCATGGCTCGGATGTTGCCTTTGTTGTCAGGTTTGAGTTCATTAAGAGAGCTAAAACTAAGGGACTGCAATCTTTGTGAAGGAGATATTCCTAGTGATATTTCTGGTCTATCCTCTTTGAAACTCATTGATCTTAAGGGTAACAATTTCATCAGCATACCTGCATCTATTATTCGACTTTCCAAGCTTTATTCTATTAGATTGTCAGATTGCAAGATGCTTAAATCGTTGCCTGAGCTACCAACAAGTATAGAAGATGTGTGGATAGATGGTTGTTCTTCACTTGAAGTAGTTGCAAGTCCATCAAAAGTATGCAATTTAGTGGATTCTGCTTTCATTAGAGCCATTAACTGCTTCAAATTGGCTGAGAATATCAATGCATTAACACTGCTGAAAAAACTTCTTAAGGTCGATTAATCTCTATTTTCTCCCTTACAAAATCTCATACTTGAGAATTTATGGTTTTAGTTACCAAACGACTTGTGTTTTGTTTTGCAGGCATTTGCAAATTCAAGAAAAATTTTTGATATTATTATGCCCGGAAGTGAAATCCCAGAATGGTTTAGCCAACAAACAAGTGACTCTTCAATTAAGATACCCCTGCCTATCAACCTTCGGAAAGATAGTCAATGGATTGGAGTTGCTTGCTGCTGCATTTTTGTCAATAATGATGCTTCAAGGGATGAAGAATATATCGGTTGTGGAGCATATATCTATTGTAGAAATTCTGAACAAGCCAGATGTAATGGATCTATTTTTAGAGGTAGAAATCCTCGACGGATTGATTGGAGAGGCTGGTTGTTGGGTAAACGACTTAACCAGCCCATAATGAAAGATCACCTTTTTCTTCGTTATTGGTCGCGTGATAAATTATATCCATTTTTCTTGGAGGATAAATTTGGTGACTGTGAAACCAATAAGTTATGGGCAACTGATTGCTTAGATAAAATATGCGATGAGCTTGAGGTGTCTTTCATAGATCGATTTGGATGCCGTGCTAAGGTGAAGAAGTGTGGTGTTAGAATAGTGTATGAGAAAGATTTGGAAGAAATAAAAGAGTTGCAGTGCCATAGCGCTCAATCTTCTCCAAATTTTGAACACATCCACCAACACTCTGCTCACGACGATGGATCAGTAGGTAGCACTTCTCACATAAAACGAAAACGTAATGCCTACGAGGAAGCGGAGGAAGAAGGGCGGCAACCAAAACGGATGCAAAAAGTTTTCAATTTTATAATGGGCCAGTCGTGGAAGAAGCATTAACTATAGTAAACTATTTAACCACTGTATATAGAGACGCTGATGAGCTATATATAGAGTAGTGGCACTGAATGGATGGATGCACCTTTGGCAAAGAGTTGCGACGATTGGTTCAGCGACATATCTATGCAGCAACCGACGTGATTTTTGCCCACTACAACATATATTAGTTTTAAGGGCACTTTATTTTTAAATTTTTCAAAAAATGCTGGGCTTGAATAATTTACTCTTTCATTTCCCCCACATTAGGTGGCAATGTTTATTCTTCATTTTTATTAACTGCTCTACACTACACATAGCAAAAGAAGCAAATTGCCATTAGTGATCAATTTTTATTCTTGCTGGTGTCAAACCAATGAGTTTGCATGATGATGGGGTGGTGGAATTGTGGGATTTATCCGGCAATTTTGTGCTTCCCGAGAGTGATGTTGGTACAAACAGGGCCCTTGCCTCCGTTTAGAAGTTGCAGGAGCTTAACAATTCTGTGATCATTTCCACCTTAACAACAGAATTAACCAAGGAACAACTGTCTATAATTGCTTACCTTGTTCTTTGTTAACGAATTCAGAAGCTCCATATTTTTTGTAATAATCCTTGAGAAATCATGCTGAAATTCGATTATCATCACTCAAATTCCACTATTTATATTTGAAGAAAACTAAGTTCAACTTCTTTGAAGCTGGGGAAAGATATGATATGATGGAGCTAAAATGTTGCACGAGTGTTTTTAGGATCTGTACATTCTATTCTCTTCCATCACATAACCTTATCTTCATCTTTCGTTGTATTTACTGATATCAGTTTTGAGAAAAGCCTTTGAGATTAATGATTATAAGCCTCCTATCTCTTTCATCAAGGCCATGCAAAGGAGGTTTCCACAATTTATGTGCTTGGTTAAAAGTGAATATGTTCTTGTTCATATATTCTTTCACTCAACAATTTTGGTTTCTGCTTCTTATTAACAAGCTAGAAGGGGATTTAAATTTGACAGTGTGTTTCATGTTCATCCTTGGTGCGTAATGTATGGGTGTTGATTGCTTATTCAGTTTTCATTCTATAATTTGTAATTTGTTTGCTTCATGTTGATTCTTTTTTCTATGCAGGTTTGAAATGCATCAACAAATAAGTAAGGGTTCAAGCTTTTCCGCATAGGATGTATTTCAGAATGCTTAAAACTCAAAATCTATGTTTTGTAAGAACCTTTATTTTGTTGTAATCGACTTTGTAAGTTCTATCACATTCTTTGGTATACGATATTTTGTGGGACTTAGTAAGAGATATATGGTATTTTTTTATGATTTTGACTATTATCGGCAAATGTTCACACTTCACCGACACCTATGGCCAGCTCGTCAGAAAATTTTTACTGGCATCCGCCTACGACGGTCAACCAGTGGTTCATGATTGCCAGGAAAATCAATACCGGTCTTTTACCGGTGCTTATAAATGCCGGTAAAAAGGAGACCTTTTGTTCCCCATCTCTCCCAATCCCACAACTGCTAGCCAATGATGATCGCCTTTTCTGAAAGATGTCTTGCTATTTGGGGGAGAGAAAAATATTTATTATTTCTTATAGATAAGCAATATCTTATTATTTTAATTGTTTCTTACTTTAACATAAGATTATTTTTATTTATTTCTATTAAAATTAAATAAAACTTTGATGAAGTTTTGAATCACACTTTATATTCATTTTTAATTGTACTTCATTGTGATTTAAACTACTATTTTTAATACTATATTGCAACTAAATACAAATATTGATTTACATTATATATTCTTCTTTAATTACATTTTCATTATAATATAAATTATTCAAGTTTATAAATAAAAATATTTTATTATTTTAAATAGTAATTACTTAACGTAAGAAAATATTTTTATTAATATTTTTAAACTAAAGTCCCGTTTGATAAATTAAAAATATTAAGTGCGAAAAAATTAAGTTATAATATATGTTTGATATATTATTTAAAATTAAGAATTGAATATAATTAGATTGTTTGATAAATTTAAATATTAAATTATAAAAAAAACTATTTTATAATTTTATCCTTAATTTTTAAACATTATACATTATTTTAAACAAAGTCATATTTTAAATAATGTTACTATAAAGATGAATATTTATAGTAAATTATACTATTATTTATAAAATATTATAAACATTATGAAAAATAAATATTGTACAGAGATTATGTTGAATAAAAGAACAAAGTGAAGAAAAAATTGGGACAATATAGTCTAAAAAGATATAAAATAAAACAAAAAGAATTGAACATATTCTTTATTAAATATTAAATAGATTCCTATTTAATTGTTATTTTTTACATTCTTTGTGAAAATTTTACAAAGTGACAAATATTAATATAATAGTATTTTTATTTTTTATATTTTTTGTCGTAACCATTTTTTGAAGAAAACGGGAATCGAACTTGGGCCTTGAAAATGGATAAAATGGGAGTCACCACCGACCTTTATTAAGTGTGATCGGATCACCTTTTTAATAAAACGTTTCGGTTTACTAAAACAGGGTTTTTGGTCTACGAACATTCGAGAAAATAGGTTCGGGAGTGGGTTACGTGCGAGGAAGGATTAGCACCCTCGCAACGCCCAAAATTGGTACCAAATCGATTAATCAATGTCCTAATGTCGCAAAGCTTGAAAGGATTTTGAAATTTTATTATGTATTTTTTTTTGTGATTTTAAACGACTTGATCGAATATCGAGTTTCCCTTGTTTCGAAAGAATAGAGTCTCACATCCAGCACGATTGGACGTGATAATCTAAGTCCTCAAATCCAAGATCGTCTCTAAAATTCTCCAAGCACACATTTTTTGGAGAGGATATTTGCTCATTCGGTCATACGAAAGAAAACACACCCAGCATGATTGGGCACGATCTTTTCGAACTTCCAAACACACAAATATCACCTTATTTAAAAGTGGAAACAAAAGTTGAAAGGATATCCATTTGTTTGGTCAAACGAAAAGTCACACTCAGCACGATTGGGCACAATTTTGAATTCCCAAACTTATGAATATTGCTTTCGTGAAATCCCTTTTTCATGAATTTAAAAAAAATGAGAAAATGTTGAAATGCGTTTCAAAGTTACCAATCTACACGAAATGATGCAAACAAGAATAAACAAAACATAATAAATTGTGCAATAACAAAGACGAAATTAAGGAAATAAGGTACAATAATGATAACAAAGAAATTCAAAACAAAAACGATGTTAATAACAATGGAAATAATAAAAAGGAAAAATGAATATAATAATAATACTAATATTAATACTACTACTACTACTACTACTAATAATAATAATAGTAACAGTAAGTATGCATACAGGTAATAATACAATAATAGTAATAATAAAAATAACATTATAATAATAGTAATAATGATGATAAAAACAAGTAAATAATAATAATAATAATAATAATAATAATAATAATAATAATAATAATAATAATAATAATAATAATGATGATGAAATGATAAGATAATAACAATACGAACATAAGATATGTACAACGTGCCAATATAATATAACAATGATAATGGGATAATAATACTAACGCAAAGTATATACAATATGATAATATAAATATAATAATAATAATAATAATAATAATAATAATAAGTATATACAAGTAATAATATAATAATAATATAGAAAGAAAAATAACATAATGATAGTAGCGTAATAATAATAAAATAATAATAATAATGATACAAAATATGACATATTATAATACTATAATGTGTGGAATCTTTAAAAAGGTATAATCTGATAACTAATATGTAGGAGAAAAAAAGATAATATTAAACAAAATAAAATAATGAATAATAAAGGTATATACGTATATGTATAATATTAGTGATGAAATGGAATAATAAAAATTATAATAATGAAAATACTAATAGTAACATCAATGATGACTAAGAAATATAATAATAATAACTTATAGAACAAAACATAATGTAATAATGGCATTAGAAAAAAAGTAACTAATAATGAGTATGATAGTGACAGCAGCAAAAATGAACATGAATATAAAGAAATAAAATACAAAAATGAAAGTAGTATAACAACGGTAAATAAATAATATTAAATATTAATAGTAATAGTTTGATAATAATAATGATAGAAATAACGAATAGGTAATAATCAATAAAAATAGAAACATAGTATAAATGTAATGCTGAATGCAACGTAGTGATGAAGTTAAAAAGCAATTTAAAAAATAAATAGGAGAAAATAGCCCAAAAGGGATGAAAACTGAATTGAAATAGAACATTGGGGTAAATCCAAAAGAAAGCTCCTTATTGTCATGCTCTGAAAATAAGAGGGGCTGAAGCGGAAAATAACCCCTTTTTAAAGTAGGTACCTGCGCATTCATGGCTCCCTCACCAGTTGTCTCATTTAATATTTTCAAACCCATTTTTATTTCTTATGTTACAACCCCCTTTTCTTCCCCCCTTTTTTTTTTTAAAAAAAAGATTTTGAAATTTCTCTCTCTTACCCACGCTTTTCCTTCTCCTTTCTATTCATTTGCAGGTTCCCCTTTTCAAAAAATCCCCAAAAAAACTCAGTCTCTTCCTCTTCCCCTTTTGCACCTGACAATCGGGCTTCCCTGGCCATTCAACACGCCGTCGCGCCACCATCGACTCGATGGCCGTCGACGCTCAAGCCGGCGAGCCTTAGCCCCGCTTCGAAACCCGATTCAGGTAAGTTTTTACCTCTCTTTTTGTTATTATTAATCTTTGAATTGGGTTTCGAAAAATAGTAAATAAAAACAATAAAAGAGTAAAAGAAACAATGTTAAATCGAAGGGAATTAAATAGAGAAAACTAAAAAAAAACCTTCTATTGTGTTTCCTTGGTTTCTGCTTTTTCTTAGAAAATCTCCTCTCCTTGTTCCTCTCTTCTCGATGGCTTTCTTATAGCCAAATAAAGGAACAAATAAAAAAATAAAAATACAAAGCTTTTCTATCTATTTGCTGTCTTCGTTTTTCTTCTTTTGCAGGTGATAGTGGTGCTAGTGGAGACTAGCGGCGGTGGCAGACAGGGCGAAATGGGGGTTGCGACGTTGGTGGAGCAGAGGTCCCTAGGGTTTTGTTATTTTCTAATTTGGGCTTGTAGTGGACTGATCTGTTTAGGATTTTGGGCTAGGTTAATTTGGGTTTAATTTGAGTTTGGTAATTGGGTCTTTTTGTAAATGGACATTGGACTGTTTTTGTTGGGCTTTAATGGGCCCTGGGTTTGGGTTTTAGTCAAGGGCCCGGGAAAAATATGGTTATTACATTTTTATAAAAAAATTATAAAATGTTATCATGATGAGATTAAAACCAAAAACACTATATTTTTCATAATATATATAATATTCTCTTTATGTCACGCTCCAATTTTAACCGGTGCTTTCTCTATATATATTTATATATAATATTCTCTTTATAAAAATATAATTCTAACTTATTAATGTTAACAATTTTTAATTTTTTATTGATAATTTTTCTTATGCTATTTAATTAAATATGTCTAACTTTATTTATAAATCTAAACTTAAATTTTAATTGACTTAAGGGATTTGATTCTTCAATGAACGCACCGATAACTGATCCATCTCTATTTTTGTACAGAAGTTTTTATGCACCGTTAGAGCATCCCTTCGAGGCTTCAACAATAACGTCTTGGAGTTCCAGATCTAGCCCCAATCTAATTTCTTGAAGGCATGCAAGAGCCTCCGCCTCAAACTCAGTAGGTATGTGCTTGTTCTGTATTATTGAGGATACAAGAGTGCTCCATTCATGATTTCTGATGATAATCCATGTGCATGATCTCAACGAGTGCTTTTGAAAAGCTACATCGTAATTAATCTTAAACCAACCCCTACCCGGAGGATTCCATCTCTCTGACTCCATTATATTTGCAGATGACCTGGTCCTAAGAGCATCAAGTTCACCAATGTAATATCCTACTCTTTCAAGTTTCTCCTGTGATGTTTGAGTGATTCTGTCATGTATCAATAAGTAATACTTGGACTACACTTCCTATATGCCAAACACACCACTCTTATCATAGTCATACTCTCTTAACTACCTGAATGATTTACGATCTTTCCATACCCTTCTTGAAAGATAAATTATTTGCTAACTTAAGCTCAAAACATACTTATATTAATTATGGATCGTTTGAGACTATTGGCAGCCACTATCTTTGAAAAGTTAAAGATTGTTGGCTGTAAGTAAGTGGGAAGCAAATGGCCTTGGTTGGCAAAAGGCACCAAAAATTAATGGGTGACAATTGGCATGGGATAATTGCAATTTTGGTCCTTATTTGAATAGGTACTTTGCAAGATTGATCCCTGAACCTCAACTATAAATAGGCCTAACCATTGCTCATTTTCTTCATCCCACAATTTGCCATTCTCTACTTAAGGCATTGTTCTCTCTCCCTATTTGTATATTTTCACTTGTAATTTTGGAGTGAAATATATTTGGTAGTGCCCGAGGACGTAGGCGAAATTTGCCGAACCTCGTTAAAATTCTGGTGTTCTTTATTATTTATTTTTCGTATCTTGTGAGTGTGATTGTAGTTATTTATTGTGCTATTAAATTACGATAGAGGGATATTCTGGCTAGGAAAGATCTGGTACTCTTTTACACGCTTTCGTGGGAATTGAACTCAGTGTGATTTTTCAGTACAATAATTATACTCTTTTACACGCTTCCGCACAACAATTGGTATCAGAGCTAGGTTCGTACTTGAGGAGTACAATCTTTTGCGGCACTATTCACATATACGGTACTGTTTACGTATACAGTAGTTGGGATTGAGAAAAAAATGGCACAGGCATCATCATCAGCAAGGGCTACGGTGACCAATGCAAAATTTAAAGTAGAGAAATTTGATGGTACCAATAATTTTGGTATGTGGCAATGTGAGATCCTGGATGTCTTATGTCAGCAAGAGCTAGATATAGCCCTTGAAGAAAAACCTGACAAGATGGATGACAAGGAGTGGGCCAAGATTAATAGACAAGCTTGTGGTACAATCCGTCTATGTTTGGCCAAAGAGCAGAAGTACTCTGTCATGAGGGAGACATCAGCAAGGAAGTTGTGGGATGCATTGGAAGAAAAGTTTCTAATGAAAAGCCTTGAAAATAGGCTTTATATGAAAAAGAAACTTTATCGATTCACGTATGCACCCGGTATGTCGATGAATGACCATGTGAACTCATTCAATAAAATTTTAGCAGACTTGCTAAATTTGGATGAGAAATTTGAAGACGAAGACAAGGCATTATTGTTGTTGAATTCCCTTCCTGATGAATATGATCATCTTACCACCACATTGCTTCATGGGAAGGATACAATCACATTTGATGCAGTCTGCAGTGCGTTGTATAGATCTGAGACTCGAAAGAAAGATAAAAGAGATCACAGAGATACAACTGTAGAAGTCTTAACAGTGAGAGGTCGTTCAAGCAGCAGCAAACTTGGTAGAAGCGGAAAGTCCAAAGGGAGACCCGCCAAAGATGAGTGTGCCTTTTGTCGTGAGAAAGGGCATTGGAAAATGAATTGTCCTAAGTTACAAAAGGGCAACACTATTTCTAATGCATGTGTAGCGGAGCATGATAAGGAGTTAGACTTTAGCTTGGTTGGCATGGCAATGGCATGTCATACTGATGAGTGGATTTTGGATTCGGGATGTACTTACCATATGTGTCCTAATAAGGATTGGTTTTCTAGTCTTACAGAACTAGAAGGTGGAGTTGTTCTTATGGGCAATGATAGTGCTTGTAAGACAATGGGAGTAGGTACAATCCAATTGAAGAATCACGACGGCTCAATCTAAGTCTTGGCTGATGTTCGCTAAGTAACCAGCTTGAAGAAAAATCTCATCTCATTAGGGGCCTTAGAATCTAAAGGGCTCAAAATCACTTTAAGAGATGGATTACTAAAGGTAGCAGCTGGGAATTTGACGGTGATGAAAGGCACAAGAAGAAATAACTTGTACTTTTTAAATGGAAGTACAATTATTGGATCAACATCAACAGTTTCTGCGAAAGATGCAGATTCAGAGGCTACAAGGTTATGGCATATGCGATTGGGACATGCTGGTGAAAAAGCTTTGCAGACTTTGGCGAAGCAAGGCTTATTGAAAGGTGCAAATTCTTGCAAATTGGAATTCTGTGAACATTGTGTTCTGGGCAAGTAGACGAGGGTAAAGTTTGGTTTAGCAATTCACAATACGAAAGGAATTCTGGACTACGTTCACAGTGATGTGTGGGGACCTACCAAAGTGGCTTCTTTGGGAGGTATGCACTATTTTGTTACTTTTGTTGATGATTATTCAGGAAAAGTATGGGTGAATCTAATGAAAAGAAAAAGTGAAGTATTGGATGCATTTTTGAAATGGAAGAAGATGGTGGAAACTCCGACTGGTCGAAAGGTCAAACGACTTCGATCAGACAGTGGTATTGAGTACAAAAATGATCCATTTCTTCAAGTATGTCAAGATGAGGGCATCATGCGACACTTCACTGTTCGGGATACACCACAGCAGAATGGGGCGGCAGAACGAATGAATCGAACTATACTGGAGAAAGTTCGATGTATGTTGTCCAATGCTGGATTGGGCAAGGAATTTTGGGCTGAGGCTATTACATATGCGTGCCATCTAATTAACCGTTTGCCATCAACTGCAATAAATGGCAAAACTCCTATGGAGATGTGGACTGGTAAATCTGCTATTGACTATGATTCTTTACATGTTTTTGGTTCCACTGCATATTATCATGTAAAAGAATCGAAGTTAGACCCAAGAGCAAAGAAAGCATTATTCTGGGGTATAACTAGTGGAGTAAAAGGATATCGTCTCTGGTGTCCTGATACAAGGAAGATTGTATTTAGCAGAGATGTGACTTTTGATGAATCAACCATGTTAAAGGATTCACAAAAGGATGACAAAACCAGTAGTACTTTGCAGCAGGTGGAGCTTGAAAAGGTTAATAATGATCCAGCTGATATTGGAACAACAAATGATGAAGAAGTTCCGACCCAAGAACTTCTACAGCAACAAGATTCAATTGCATATAGGAGGCCAAGAAGAGAGATTTGTAAGCCTGCTCGCTTTGATGATATAGTGGCCTATGCACTTCCAATTGCAGATGATAATGCTCCTTCTACTTACACAGAAGCAATAAGTAACCCTGATGGTGTAAAGTGGAAGCAAGCCATGAATGAAGAAATGCAATCTCTTCATCAAAATAAGACTTGGGAGTTGATGACACTACCCAAGGGAAAGAAAGCAATTGGATGCAAATGGGTATATGCAAAGAAGGAAGGATTTCCTGGTAAAAATGAAATTCGGTACAAGGCTAGATTGGTAGCAAAGGGTTATGCTCAGAAAGAAGGAATAGACTACAATGAAGTGTTTTCTCCAGTTGTGAAGCATTCATCTATTCGGATTTTGCTAGCCTTGGTTGCGCAATATGATCTTGAACTAGTTCAGCTTGATGTGAAGACCGCATTTTTACACGGTGAGTTGGAAGAGGAAATCTATATGACTCAGCCAGATGGATTCAAGGTTGCTGGTAAAGAGAATTGGGTTTGCAAACTGACAAAGTCGCTTTATGGATTGAAGCAATCCCTGAGGCAGTGGTACAAGTGATTTGATCAGTTCATGAAAGGGCAAAGGTACACAAGAAGTAAATTTGACCATTGCGTGTATTTCCAGAAGCTACAAGAAGGAACTTTGATATACTTGCTCTTATATGTTGATGATATGCTAATAGCATCTAAGAGCAAAGTTGAGATTGAGAGATTGAAGACTCAACTCAATCTTGAGTTTGAGATGAAAGATCTTGGTGAAGCTAAGAAAATTATGGAAATATGTAGAGATAGAGCCCATGGCAGAGTTAGCTTGTCTCAAAAGCAGTATTTGAAGAAGGTACTACAGCAGTTTGGCATTAACGAGCAGACAAAACCTGTAAGTACCCCGTTGGCTTCTCATTTCAAGCTTTCTGCACAACTATCTCCTTCGACGAATACAGAACGAGAATACATGTTGCAGGTTCCGTATTCTAATGCAGTGGGTAGCTTGATGTATGCAATGGTGTGTACAAGGCCCGACATTTCACAGGCAGTTAGTATAGTTGTAACACCCCTTACTCGTGTTCGACGTCGGAACAGAGTATGAGGCATTACCGAAGAGTACGAAACACTTACAGATTATTTAAACCATTTATCACTCAAATATCAAAATTGATTATAAAAGTTCCTTTAACGAACCCTTGAAGTTCAAATCATGCATTGGGATTGGGTCGGGACTAAATTAGAATTGTATAATTTTTTTTTAAATCCTTAAATTTATCTCATTTACAAGGGTCCCACGCCCATGTGGCTCACATAGCCGTGCCTATAGGGCGTATAACTCTCTAACTTGCATCTGTGGAGAAACTTGAGTCACACGGCCTTAGTACACACCCGTGTTGCTTGGTCGTGTGGTAAAGTTAATTTTCATAAATTATGCTATTTTTCAAGCCATATTTCTCACTCATTTGATCCTTATTCTTCACCCACATTTAATACATACAAAAACCAATTTAAGATATTCAACTGAGCCTTATACTTAATACGATTTGTTAGTCGTACACTTCATATAAATAACAAGAAACGTATATGAGCTCAATTCTCATTAAATTTCTCTTGTACTTGTACTTTTTCATCCTATGTATTCATATAGCATATAACAATCACACCTCTGTTTTTCATATACATTTTTATAACAATTTGTCTTGGTTTCAAACTACTTCATATTTGAGTTTTACTTATCCAATCATTTGAAACATCATCTTTATACATATAGTGCACTTGAGATGCAAAAATTCTATAATTATGAATGAACACATTTATCAAACACATTCCATGTTTTTATAAATTATAGTCTCATATTTCCATGTATCATTTACCATCATTTCCTCGTATTTTTTACAAATACATATAACAACTCATAATCATGCAATTCACTAACTCTTCCTGCCAATTACAATTTAAATTGGCAACTCACTTATTGAGCCCAATTTCAATGTTCTCTAAAATCCATTAGGATGTATGTATCCATCAATAAATTCCATGTACAGATATCATCACCTCATATTTTCACATACATTTACTTTCCATATTATGAACTCAAATAACATTCACAAGATATACCAATACATTCCAAGTACATTTTCATAATATTTCATTTCGAATTTAGATTATGTCATTTTAGAACTCTTCTCATTAACTCATTCGGAATACCATTTCATACGGATAATACACTCAAGGGTGTACAAATATATAATCACCAATGAGCTCATTCATCAACCAAGTTCTATATTCATGTATCATCAACTCATATTTCCTTATATCACATAATTCTATATAACACTTACCAACTTCGTCAAATTAGTGAACGTCTTACGGAATTGTTCTGCACCAGTATGCATTAAATTTCACTGATGCCATAACATAGCCATGGTCTTTCATCTTAAACACGTACCACACCGATGCCATATTCCAGATATGGTCTTACACGAAAATCACTTGTCACTTGTAGCCGAAGCTACCTCTTTTCACTGATCAGGTAGCCGGAGCTACCACTTTTCACTGATCAGGTAGCCGGAGCTACCACTTTTCACTGATCAGGTAGCAGGAGCTACCACTTTTCACTTGATCAGGTAGCCGGAGCTACCACTTTTCACTTGATCAGGTAGCCGGAGCTACCACTTTTCACTGATCAGGTAGCAGGAGCTACCACTTTTCACTTGATCAGGTAGCCGGAGCTACCACTTTTCACTTGATCAGGTAGCCGGAGCTACCACTTTTCACTTGATCAGGTAGCCGAAGCTACCACTTTTCACTGATCAGGTAGCCGAAACTACCATTTTTCACTTGATCAGGTAGCCGGAGCTACCACTTTTCACTTGATCAGGTAGCCGGAGCTACCACTTTTCACTGATCAGGTAGCCGGAGCTACCACTTTTCACTTTCACTTGTCCTTGATCAGATAAGTGTAGCCGAAGCTATCACTTATCACTTGTTGCCATGGTTCAACCATTGTATTTTCCGTCAATTCATGTTGTCACTGAACTGAAATGTTCAATTTGATCATCAATACATACGAAATAACACATCATGAAATTCATAAAATTAACAAATGATCACTAAAATTTAGCCATATAAACTCACAAGTTCAATTCTTGTATTATAACGATAATCATAATTTCATAATAAATATTCTAAATAAAACATTATATCAATTATAATCGAACATGTAATCAATTTATACACAAGTCATTCATATATTATTTTCCCTCCTCCTCCTCTCCATCCACATCCTTAGTATAAACAACACACTTGTAAGTAACATTTTCTATAATTTTCACTATTTACTCATGTGAATGTTCAAGCTGTCCATCTGTGTTATATTCACTAAAATATTTTTATCTCGAGCTACAGAGCTCTAAATTTCAAACCGTTAATTTTATTTGAAACTAGACTCACATATCTTCTTACCATAATTTTTCCAGAATTTTTGGTGTGGCCAATTAGTACAGCTTATTAGTTAAGTTCTCCCCTGTTACACAGTCCTACTGCTCTGACCTCTCTTCACTAAAAATCAATTATCTCATAGTACAGTTTTCATATAGTGTTTCTGATTATTTATAATGAAAATAGACTCACTAAGGAATACAAACATATAAATTATAACTCATAATTCTTTTTGTACAATTTTTAGTGAATTTCTAAAGTAAGAACAGGGGATCACGAAGTTGTTCTAAACCAGTCTTACAAAAATTTAAATATCTCAATATGTAGACTTCCTTTACCTGCTTTGTTTCTTTTATATGAAAATAGACTCAACAAGATTTAATTTTATATCTTACTCAGCTTCTAATTCGATTTATACAATTTTTGGTGATTTTTCAAAGTTACACAACTGCTGCTGTCCAAAACTGCTTTAGTATAACATGTTGATTTCTATTTTGTCCCAAATTCAACATTTCATACAATTCAATCCTTGCTCAATTAACCCCTCAATTTAGCTAATTTTCTCATTTAATACTTTTCTCTATCATTTTAAACTACTTCATAACCTTTGAAAATCAGAATTTTAACTCTAGGCCTTAATTTCAACTCTTTTACAATTAGGTCCTAAAATTAATTTCCATCAATTTTACTTAATAAAATCATCATATAACAAAATTAAAGCTTCAATTCAATATTTATTAATCATATTCTTCCAGCACTAATCCACATAAACTTTAAAAATTAGCTATAGAATCAAAAACTAATGACATAGTAGGTTGGATCCAATTGTAAAAGTCCAAAAACATAGAAATTTCAAGGAGATAGTAAGAATTAAACTTACATGAAGCTTGAGTATGAAAACCAGCTTGAAACTCTCTCCCATGGCTGTTTTTCAGCTGAAGAAAATGAAGAGAAATGAAGAGAAATCTAGATAATTCCAATTTGGTCCCATACTTATTTAACTAATTTTGGCAATTTTCCAATTTTACCCTTATTTCATCCATTTCCTGACTTTTCTCAGCTATTGCCGCCCAAAATATCTCCTTTGGGCTTATTTTCACTTTAGGTCCTTCATCATTTGACAATCAGGCTATTTAATCCTTTTAGCAACTTTTATACACTTTTCATTTTAGTCCTTTTTATTTAATTAACCACCCAAAAGTCAAAATTTTCTAACGAAATTTTAATACTACCTTATTGACATTCCTTAAATATTCATAAAAATATTTATGACTCGGTTTATAACATCGAGATCTCGATACTTCTTTTTCTCGATTTCTTGACCAAATAAATCTTTATAAAACACAATTTACTATTTTAAAAACATTTTAAAAGCTACATTTGACTCGTAAATATTAAATAAATATAATCTACAAGTCCATTTCTCAAATTTGGTGGTATCGAACCATTATTTTTAACATCACTAAAATTTGGGCTATTACAATAGTGAGCAGGTATATGCATAATCCTGGAAAAGGACATTAGCAAGCTGTGAAATGGATTCTACGGTATATTCAAAAGACCGTAGATTTTGGATTACTGTTCGAGCAGGATAATACACTTGGTGAAGGTGTTATTGGGTACGTTGATTCTGACTATGCCGGTTATTTGGATAAACGAAGATCAACCACCGGTTACGTGTTTACACTTGCTGGAGGACCAATCAGTTGGAAGTATACTCTACAGTCTACAGTTGCGTTGCCAACCACAGAAGCCGAATACATGGCTGTAACAGAGGCTGTAAAGGAAGCTATTTGGTTACAAGGTATGGTTAAAACCTTGGGATTGGTTCAGGAGCATATTAACGTGTATTGTGATAGTCAAAGTGCTATTCATTTAGCAGAGAATCAAGTCTATCATGCACGTACAAAACACATCGACGTACGATTCCATTTTGTGCGGGAAATTATTGATGAAGGGAAGATTCGCCTTCAGAAGATTAAGACTGCAGATAATCCCGCAGATATGATGACAAGGTGGTAACAGGAACCAAGTTCGAACATTGTTTGAACTTGATCAATATCTTGCGAGTTTAACAGTTGAAGAAGGCACTATCAAGTATTGTTGGCAAAGGCAGAAAAAATTGTGTGAAGATAAGATTATCCTAATCAAATCTTCAAGGTGGAGATTATTGGCAGCCACTATCTTTGAAAAGTCAAAGATAGTTGGCTGTAGGTAAGTGGGAAGCAAATGGCCTTGGTTGGCAAAAGGCACCAAAAATTAATGGGTGACAATTGGCATGAGATAATTACAATTTTGGTCCCTATTTGAATAGGTACTTTGCAAGATTGATCCCTGAACCTCAACTATAAATAGGCCTAACCATTGCTCATTTTCTTCATCCCACAATTTTCCATTCTCTACTTAAGGCATTGTTCTCTCTCCCTATTTGTATATTTTCACTTGTAATTTTGGAGTGAAATATATTTGGTAGTGCCCGAGGACGTAGGCGAAATTTGCCGAACCTCGTTAAAATTCTGGTGTTCTTTATTATTTATTTTTCGTATCTTGTGAGTGTGATTGTAGTTATTTATTGTGCTATTAAATTACGATAGAGGGATATTCTAGCTAGGAAAGATCTGGTACTTAAATGATCCTCGTGATCCACCTCTCTTTCCTGGGAATTGAACTCAGTGTGATTTTTCAGTACAATAATTATACTCTTTTACACACTTCCGCACAATAGAAACCTTCAGGTTAATTTATCGCACAACAACCCAAGATGACGAATAGCTCCAATTTCATAAGATTCTTGAGTGAGACGCCATACAATTCACTGGCAGATACTTACATTTCTGGCGGATTCCCACGTTGAGTTGAATATTATCAGTTTTCCCCTCATTCTATATTCTAATTCAATACCCAACACAATATCACACTGATAACTAACTAACCAGATCAACCAATGAGTTCGTTGTACCTCTTACAACAAATATGTAATAACCTGAATTAACTAATGGAGTATTTACTTTGAAATTCTAGAATCGAATGAGATACTAATCAAATATGGTGGATAACACGTACCCAGATTTCAACACTATACAGCTCATTAGAACTCCAACTGCCAATTTCTCATAGCTTCCATAACCACAAATACACTCTTTCTAGACTAACACATTACCGAGGCGGATTCTGTTGGGATTTTGGACAACAAACAGCAATTGAAGCAGAAGCTTGAGCAGCAAGGCTCGATGCTTCCAGCAAAAGAAAGAGAGAAAGAACAAAGAATTTTCTAGGGAGAGAACGAGAAGCAAGAATGGAGCATAAAAATTGAATGAATTCACACTTTCATTACAAAACATCATTAGCTTATAGCCATTACAAGTAGCTGCAAATGACAAGAACTAATCAAGCTAGTCATCACCTAATTTTTACCTAATCCCGCTAATAACATAGAAACTTGTAATACATTTCTTGTACACTTAAACAAAGATGATTAATCAACTCAAACATCATTAGTACTACATAAAATATCAGCCTAACTTAGTTAAAAGTGAACTAAACTAAGTTACATTGTCATGGGATTACAAAACAACAAAATAAGCACTTAGTGCACATGAAATAATGATAGCTGCATGGCTGGTCTTTAAGAGCTGCTTCTGGACGTTGCATGGGCTGCATGGGAGGCCATATTTCAACACTCCTCCTTGGTCTCCATGCTGCTAACTCCTAGCTCTTTCCTCAATTTGTGGAATGGGTAGCATCGGTAAAACAACTCTTACAAGGGTTGCTTACACTCAAATGTTACCTCATTTTGAAGGTAAATGCTTTCTTACTGATATTCGAGAAGTTTCAAACAAACATGGACTTGTTTCTTTACAGAAACAACTTCTTTCTCAAATCTTTCCGGATGAATGCTTCAATTTTTTCAATGTTCATGAAGGGAATGCCATTATTAGCCACAGGTTGTCTAGTAAAAGGGTTCTTGTTGTTCTTGATGATGTTGATAACATACAACACTTGAAATGCTTGATTGGAAGGTGTGATTGGTTCACTTTAGGGAGTAGGATCATTGTAACAACAAGAGATGAACATTTGCTCCTATCTTATCGAATCAATGATGTGTATATGCCTACAATATTGAATCCCAACGATGCACTAAGGCTTTTCAATTTGAAAGCTTTTGATGGTGATACAACACCGAAAGTTGATTTCATTGAGCTTTCTAAACATGTTGCACATTATGCTGATGGTCTTCCCTTAGCTCTTGAAGTTTTGGGTTCATTTTTGTGCGGTAGAGATATAGTTCAATGGAGAAGTGCAATCGAAAGACTTAAACAAGATTCTAACAAAAAATTTCTTGACACACTAAGAATTAGCTTTGATGGATTGGAAGAAAGGGAGAAGAATATATTTCTAGATATAGCATGCTTTTTCAATGGAGAGGAGAAAGATTTGGTAATGAAAGTATTGGATGGTTGTGAGTTTTTTTCAGATATTGGAATCGATGTTCTTATAAAGAAATCTCTCATAAAAGTTGATGATGATAACAAATATTTGTGGATGCATTCCTTGTTGCAAGAAATGGGAAGAAAAATTGTTGAAGAAAATTGTGTTAATGAACCTAGAAAACGTTGCAGATTGTGGAAGAAAAAGGATGTCCATCATATTCTAACAAAAAAACACGGTAAACCACTCAACAAAAATTACATACAAAATTTTCTTTTATCAATATATGGTGTAAACCTAAAGCTTAGTTTAATTGATTTATATATTGATTTGAAGTAAGTTAATATACTAATGATATAGATGATCTCAATGCGACAAAAATAATCTTGGTGTTTTATATATGTTTATCCCTTGGACCAATAAAAACATGAAAGTTTGCTCAAAAGATCGTTCAAGTGAAGGATCAACAAAGGTTATCAAATTGAAATGGAAGCAGACACTTACGCAATTATATGCTCCGATGAATTTTGAGAATTAAAATTTGATATAGATTATGTTAACATATAATTTGGTGTGGGAATCGACCATTGAAATTGTTGTTTCCAAGGCTCTTCCACCTTGCTAAAAATAAAGTACTGTAGCCGATCTTTAAGTTATTCAGGGAATGGTAGTGTTAATTGAGAAGGCTGGTTTTCTAGACCTTTGTTGGGTAGGGAGAAGGGGATGTGCAAAGATATGGTTGATAAGGTGAGTGGCATGGTGTTGTTATCGGAAGTAGAGGATAGGTTGTGTTGGGTTAACGATAAATTTGGGGTGTTCTTGGTTAAAAAATGTTTGGGTTTTTTTATACTAGATGATGAGGAGGACGTTAATTTTGCTTGCAGTAGAGTTTGAAATATTAAGGTTCCCCCTAGAGTTCGTAGTTTTCTTTGGATGCTCGCGATTGACAGAATTCCATCTAAGGAATTTCTGACTAAAAAAGGAGTGAACATTCAAAATTTTTCGATAAGCTACCCTTGGTGCGAAGGAGAGCCGGAAAGTGCATCACACCTGTTCTTCAAATGCAGATTTATTGAAGGCTTTTGGGCTAAAATCTTCAATTGGTAGGATGTTGTTTGGAAGAAGGTCGATGGTTTTGTGGTTTTCTTCGCTTTATGTAATAATGTGAAAATGGCTGAAAGTAAGAAAAGCTTATGGCTGATTTCTATTGCAGCAGCATGTTGGACATTATGGTTAGCAAGAAATTGGCTGGTTTTTTACGGAAGGAGAGTGCTTATGGAAAATTTGATGTTTGAATCTAAGATGAGGGCTTCATAATGAAATCATAATGCAAGAGAATTTTTGGTGGATCTCTCTACAAAGGTGTCGAGTTGTGCCCTATAAATCCAAATCTGTTGCTTCGTTTTGGAGGTCCCCTCCTCTTGGTTGGTTAAAATTCAATGTGTGTGGAATCGCGAAAGAGGACAAAGTAGGGTGTGAAGGAGTTTTGAGAGATATGGAGAGGATTGCAAGAGGGATATTCCCTAGTGCTGTTGATACAAATGTTGCTGAGGAAGCTGAGATTGGTGCCGTGAAGATTGCCCTTGAAGTCTTTTTAACTATGAATTGGAAGACTAATAATTCTTTATTTATTGAATTAGGTTCTTCGGTGGTGTTTTCTTGGTGTATTAACAAGTTTTTGAGACCTTGGTCTCTTCATGCAATTTTTTCAGATATTGAAACTGCTAAGCTTAAGGTTGGATCTGTCGTCTTCTCTTTGGCAGATTGGAATGGCAATTACATGGCTTTCTCATTGGCATTGGCTGGTGTTAACGGTCACAAGTGTTTAAAGCTTGGTGGTGATATCTTGTTTTGTTAGTTGTTTTCTTGTTGTTGGGACTATGCTCTTAACTTGACTGCTGTAATTTTCTATTTTGGTTGCTGCTCTGTTTTGTCTCTGACAACAGAGTAGTTCGAATGAAGAAAAAAAAAAGTGATGTAAATTATATTATTTTAAATGAATATTTTCTATTTGTTGTTTGAAAAATATAAATTTAAATAGTAATCTAATTGTAATGTCAATAAAACCTTTTAAATTAAGCATACGGATACTCTTTCGGTCTAACCACTTGGCACAAGTTATATACGACAGGATACCCTTCTGGTCTCACTTGTTTAAATATTCTATCAAAGACGTCACTCTCTAATATATTAAGTACTCTTTAATAAATAAAAAATTTCAGATAAATAATCACTTAACAAATAAACTAGTTTAATAATCAAATCATGCAAGATATAAATAAAGCAAAAAAGATTTATTTTAATATCTATACAATCGTTAATTGAGCAAAGAAACGAAATATAAATAAAAGAATAAAAAAGAAGTGTAAAGAGAATGCTCGTTGATAATGTCTTGAAGTGCAAATCCAGAGCAATCTCCGCTCGCAATTTCATCAGCATACCTGCTTCTCTTTCTCGACTTCCCAAGCTTAAACTTTTCATGTTATCTGTTGGTGTTATGTTCAGCAAACAACAATTTCAGCAGAAATTTGCTAAGAAGAACAAGAACAGAAACGAGAAACAAGAAAAATGGAGCATGTATGAATGAAATCTGATATTTTTCATTCAAAAGAAACATTGGCATATTGCAATTACATATATCAGTCATTGACTAAACAAAACAGAGCAAGTTTTCACCTAATACTTACCTAATGCCACTAATTACATGGAAACTTGTAATATTAACTTGTACACATAAACAAAGCTGATTTATCAGCTCAATCACCACCTAATTACATCAAACTCTATACCAACTAAGTTCAAATCAAACTAAGTTACAAAATATGAACTTGGAGTAACAAAAACAAGTTGAACTTGGACAGCATTAGTAAACTTCAGCTGCTGCAAGCTTGTCTCGAGTGCTCCTTGCTGCATGGGCTGCATGGAAGGCCATCTTCTAACATTATCAAATTGCAAAGAGCTTAAATCGTTGCCTGAGCTTCTAACAAGTATAGCAAGGGTGTGCATAGTGGTTGTGCTTCACTTGAAGTAGTTGCAAGTCCTTCAGAAGTATGCAATTTATTGGATTTAGCTTCCGTTAAAGCCATTGCTACTACAGATTGGCTCAGAACATCAATGCATTAACATTGTTGAGAAAATATCTCAAGGTTAATTAATCTCTCTTTCTTTCCCTCTCATACTTGGGAATTTATGGTTTCATTTACCAAGCGACTGAAGTTTCATTTAGCAGGCATTTGCAAATTCAAGACAAATTTTGATATTCAGATTGATAGTCAATGGATTGGAGTTGCTTCCTGTTGCATTTATGTCAATGATGATAAGTATATCAATTGCAGAACTGGTATCCATTTTAGAAATTCTGGACAAGCCGGTCGAAATGGATCTGTGTTTCGACATACAAGTCTTCCACGTGTGTGTTATAATTAATTATTAGTCATAATCTTATATATTCTATAATTATTAAAATACAAACCGTCTAACATTTTTAATTATTACTTAATTTCAACTTGCCAACTCTCCCCTTCTTGGATTCTTCCTCGAAAGAACATCCATTGCTCATCTTTGACCCCAAATTTCCTCGAAAGAACACTCACCTTCTTGCAGTCTTCCCAAAACCACTCACTTTCATAGGTACTATTATACAGAAATTTCTTACAAAAATCCTTTGTTCATACTTTCTGTTTTTCATCTATTTTTCTCCTTCCTCATGTTTATATACTCATTGTTTCTGAGGTATTGAGTGACTGATATTGAACACTACATCCACATATATTTTTCTTCTCATACATCGTCATGTCGTCGTTACTTTTGACTTCCTCATCCATTTCCAGAAAGAAATACGATGTTTTTTTTGAGTTTTAGAGGTGAAGATACCCGCAAGAACTTCGCCGATCATCTCTACGATGCTCTAAAGAGGAGTGGGATCATCACTTTCAGGGATGACCCAAAGCTGGAGGCCGGTGAAGAGGTCGCACCGGAACTCTTTAAAGCAATTCAGCAGTCATGGTGCTCGGTAATCATTTTTTCAGAAACCTGTGCCTTTTTAGGATGGTGCTTGGAGGAACTAGCTGAGATTGTTCAACAAAAAAATGTTAACGGACATAAAGTATTTCCAATTTTCTACGATGTGGATCCATCTGATTTAAGAAAACAAAAAGAAAAAGTTGAAGAAGCCTTCGCCAAACACCAAGAGAGGTACAAGGAAGATAAAGACAAGATCCAAAAGTGGCGAAATGCTTTGACTCACGTAGCTAACATCAAAGGATGGCATTTACATAATAGGTAATTCGTTCTTTTCTTCTCTATTTCCTAATTTTAATGACTAAAACATTGTTTTTTTGGGGGGGAGGGGGCTTGCTAGAAGGTATGATTGAGAGAACGTTTGAGAGAATACAAATCTGAAATTTTCTTTCTATTTCTTTTATCCTGTATCTATTTTGAAAACCACACCATATTCATCTGTACCTATCCTATTTATACAAAGAGCTGGACTAACTGCTCTTTAATAATTTCATAACAACTAACAGAGTCTAGCCATACTAACAGTTTCCTGGCTAACTGACTAACTGCATTAGCTAAGGTATATGATACCCTATCATTCACCCATCTTCCCAACTTGTGAGACGCAAAGAAGTTTTCGAAAACGCGAAAAGTATGTTACTGACAAAGGCTTCGTAAATATATCTGCCACTTGGTCACAAGCATGAACTTCACCTACCAAAAGAGACCCATCTGCAACCTTTTCACGGACAAAAAACAAGTCTAGTACGACATGTTTGAACTTTGAGTGCAAGACAGGATTGGCCGCAACTGCTACTGCAGTTGAACTATCACACCAGATAGTTGGAGTATCATCAGACACAACCCGTAACTCCTGAAGTAACGAAATTAACCAAGTCATCTCACTTGTTGCCACAGCTAGACTCCTATATTCAGCTTCAGTCGTGGATCGAGAAACTACTTGCTGCTTCTTAGGCCCCCAGGAGACAGGAGTCTGTCCGAAGTATACACAGTAGCTTGAGGTGGATCGTCAGTCGTCAAAATCAAGTCCCCAGTTTGCATCAGCATATCCAACCAAGGATAACAGGGTAGATGGACCAAAAACTAATCCAAAATCAAGAGTGCCTCCCAAATATCGTAATATGCGCTTTAGAGCCACCATATGAACAGTAGTAGGGCTATGCATGAACTGGCAGATTCTATTTACAGCATATGCAATGTCAGGCCTGGTTAGAACAATGTACTGGAGAGCACCAGCCAGGCTCCTATACTCAGTTGGATCCTCCAATGGTTCGCCATCAGTCTTGGACATGGTAGAGGAGCTAATCATCGGAGTATGAAGGCATTTTGCCATGAGCATCGAGCATCGTCCAAGAATATCATGAATATATTTTCGCTGACAGAGATGGAGATAGTCAGTGGTGCGAGTGACCTCGAGCCCAAGAAAGTAGTGTAAATCACCCATATCCTTAAGCAAGAACTCACTGTTCAGCAACCGAACAAACCACTCTATAGACGTGGACATGTTGCCAGTGACTATAATATCATCAACGTACACAAGAACATAAAGAGTGGAACCACCTGTCACTCACACAAACATAGACGAATCAAACTTGGAAACAACAAACCCCACCGATTTTAGAAATTGTTTTAGCTTCTCAAACCAGGCATGAGGTACCTGTCGAAGGCCGTACAGAGCTTACTTCAGACGACACACAAGAGGTTGCCCATCGGAACCATACCGCTCATACCCTGGAGGCTGATGCATAAAGACCTCAGTGTTAAGATCACTGTTTAAGAAGGCATTGTTAACATTGACTTGCCTCAACTGCCACCCTCTAGATATAGCAATGGATAAAACAACACGCAAAGTAGTAGGTTTTACCACAGGACTAAACATTTCTTTGAAATCACACCCAGGGATTTGAGAACAACCTTTTGCTACCAATTGAGCTTTTTGGCGAGCAACAGTACCATTCGGATGTCTCTTGATCTTGAAAAGCCACTTGCACCCGATAACCTTGCGGTTTTGTGGTTGCGGAACAAGCTTCCAAGTGGAATTACAGATGAACGCATCATACTCTTCCTGAGCAGCAGCTAGCCATTCAGAAGAAGTCAAGGCTTCATCAATTGTAGAAGGTTCGACAGCCTCAACAGACATGGCTTTGGGTTTGAAGATTCCAGCCTTCGACCTAGTCATCATCGGGTGGTTGTTGACTACTGGTAGAACTGATGCCCGAGTATCAGAAAATGAAGCAACACTTCCTTCACATCGAAGATCAACAACAAGACCAAAAGAAGGACCAGACGAAGAGGAGCTATGAGGCTCCCGATCAGATCCGACCTCAGGTTGAGCAGTGACAGGTGAAGTTGGGAATGAGCAAACAGCCTGTTGAGAACATAATGGAGAAGAACGAACACAGGAGGCTCTGTAGAATCAGACGCACCAGATCGAACAACCGAAAGAAACGTTGAGACAGGTCGATTTTCTATTGGCAAACATGTCACTGGAGCTGACCGGGATGATAAAAACTTAGTTTCATCAAACACCACATGTCTTGAAACAATTACCCTACTTGTCGGTAAGAGACACAGATACCCTTTATGTTGAGCACTATATCCCGAGAAAGTGGATGGTTGAGACCGAAAATCCAGCTTATGCGCCATAAACGGGTGTAGATAAGGATAACAACAACATCTGAACACCCTCAGATGATCATAAGAGGGGTCATTTCCATAAAGAGCATTAAACAAACACTGTCCCTGCAGAACTGGAGTAGGTAGCCGATTGATGAGATGTACAGCACAGCAAAATGCATAACCCCAAAACTCCATGGGTAAATTTGCTTAAGCCAATAGTGTAATGCCTATGTCAACAATGTGACGATGTTTTCGTTCTGCGACGCCATTCTGTTCAGATGTATGTGGGCAGGTCAAACGATGAATAATCCCTTGCGAGGCCAAAACAGATGTAAATGCTCTATATTCTCCGCCCCAATCACTCTGAAACTGTTTGATACTCTTCCCAAATTGATTTTTAACTAATTATTGAAACTGAATAAAACACTGCACAGCCTAAGACTTCTGACGAAGAAGATACACCCACGTAAAGCGAGTACACATATCAACAAACGAAATATAGTACTAGTCATTTCCACAAGAAACAAATGCCGGGCCCCAAAGATTAGAAACCACCAAATCAAATGGACTCGTGTATTTAGTAGTAGATGTGGGAAATGACAGTTTATGAGCCTTCCCTTTTTGACAGGCAGTACATACACTATCAAGACAAGTATTAGGCTGAATGACAATATTACACTGATTTAAAACACTTTTGACAGTAGTAGTGGACGGATGACCAAGACGATTATGCCACAAAGACAAAACATTACAACCATCAGTATTATTGCAGAGTATAGTGGAAGTAACCGGAGCTTTTACAGACTGTATGGACAGAGTCGGCAGAGAGAATTGGTACAGCCCATCATGAATGTGTCCCTTCAGCAGTGTTTCCCGGGTCTTTAAGTCCTTAATAACACAGTACGTTGGGTGAAACTCAAAAAACACATTGTTATCGTTAGCAAATTGTGATACAGACAACAAATTTTTTCGAATTCGCGGCACACGTAAGACATCAGACAACCGAAACAATTTAGAACGTATAGGTAAAACACCATTACCAATTGATGAGATCGGGGCAGGTGTCCCATCACCCATCAAGAGAGAAGACATACCTAGATACGGTGTGGTATCCTGTAGTGCCGACGCATTGTGACAAACATGGTTGCTTGCACCCGAATCAGGGTACCATGATGCTGTCCCAACTGGCATAGGTATAAAAGAGTTTGTACCACCACCATTTGAACCATATTGAGCAATGTTGATATGAGAACTCGAGGAATCAGAATAATCTGAAGCATGCAAGTCACCCACTCGAGGAAGACCAATGCACGGGTTAGAACCGGAGTAAACACGGGCTTGCAGCTTAGTTTGCCAAGGAGCAGGAGAATCTGACTCTTGCCCAAATTGAACACAATTAGTAGTTGGTTTAACTCCCTCAAGTGGATTAGGCCCAATGTGTCCATCACAAGGCCAACACATGGTGGCCTTGTGTTAATATTCGGCCTACTTGAAGCAAACACACGTCTATGCACATGTGGGCTAGGTGGCGCAATGTAAGCCCATGCTCATGCATGGAAAAATGTGACCGAACATGGTGTCCAGCTATGAGCCAATTTGGAATCTGATTTTGACCAGGACATGGCCAATTTAGACCGTCTAGGTAAGTATATTTGAGCCTTTGAGAAGGCCACTCTCTTCTACCCATACAATCATCATGTGGTGTAACATAGTTGGGATCAAGAGAGAAACTCGACGCCGGAGACGAACGGAGGCCATCAACGTTTGGTGCAACATGACGTGGGCCATCATACTCATGATTAAACCGATAGAAACACCTTTGAGCAACATGGCCAAAATAGTTACAGATTTGGCATTGAACTCTCGGTCGAAAACCTCTTCCACGACCACCGGACGGAGGGCAACCACCATGGGTGGAACTATCACGAGCTTGTGACGGTGCTGCCTCCACCAGAATCACATGCATGGCTATCTCCTGGACGGCCCGCAACTGCCATTGTTCACAATCGAGTAACGTCTCAACTAATTGTTTAAATGGTATTGGCTCCAACGAGAGAGACACCAAAGAAATAATTGCTTCAAAGTCGGACGGTAACCCCGCAAGCACCACCTTCGTCTTTTCTTCCTTCAAAATTTGAGCGCCAGACGCCGTAAGGAGAGCACAAAGATTTTTGATCCGATCAACATACGCCTTGATGGACAGAGCACCCTTCTTCAGGGAATGAAGCTCATGCTGGAGCTTTGACTGTTTGGCGTCGGTATCCACGGAAAAAAGGCTGGTTGTCGTAAGCCAAACATCCGATGATGTTCGAGCATCCGTGAAGGATGACAAAAAAGAACTGTTGATCGTGGACAGCAACCACGAAGCAAGAAGAAGATCTTGTCGAGAAAACACCAGCACGACTGAATTTGGAACGAGGGAGCCATCCGCCAATTGCGTAAACCGCACCGATGGAGATAACGTACCATCTATAAAGCCTAACAAATCATAGCCACCAAGAATCAAACGTACCTGTTGTTGCCACTGGATAAAGGTCCCGTTGTCAAGCTTCACCACATCCTGACGAGGGAACGAGGTTATAACTTTCTCACTAGTAAACAAGGCACAACCACCATCAACAGAGCCGAATTCGGGAGAATGATTGGTAGCCATAGGTCCTAGGATCGAATGGCGACTGATACCATGCTAGAAGGTATGATTGAGAGAACGTTTGAGAGAAAACAAATCTAAAATTTTCTTTCTATTTCTTTTATTCTATATCTATTATGAAAACCACACCATATTCATCTGTACCTATCCTATTTATACAAAGAGCTGGACTAACTACTCTTTAACAATTTCATAACAACTAACAGAGTCTAGCCATACTAACAGTTTCTTGGCTAACCAACTAACTGCATTAGCTAAGGTATAAGATACTCTATCAGGGTTGCATTATTTATGATAACTTTGTGTTTAATTGAGAATTCCCATATTTCAACTAACGAGCAAGTTGTGTATTTTGATGCTGTAACAGATCTTGTTGTCTTATTCTTGTTTTTTGTTTGCTTCCAACTATATTATATCTCATAATTCACTGAACTAAAAATGAAAAATTGCGTTTGAAAGATAGTATCAAAATTTAATTTCTTTGTAGGCACGAAGCAGAGTTTATCAAAGATATTGTTCAGAAGATATCAGCTAAATTATGTCAAACATATCCAATTGTTCATGATGAGTTGGTTGGAATTAGCTTACGTTTGGAGCAGTTGTATTCGAAAATAAACATTGGGGAAGATGATGTCAACATTATTGGAATTTGCGGAATGGGTGGCATCGGTAAAACAACTCTTGCAAGGGTTGCTTACACTCAAATGTTACCTTATTTTGAAGGTAAATGCTTTCTTATTGATATTCGAGAAGTTTCAAACAAATATGGACTTGTTTCTTTACAGAAACAACTTCTTTCTCAAATCTTTCCGGATGAATGCTTCAATTTTTTCAATGTTCATGAAGGGAATGCCATTAGTAGCCACAGATTGTCTAGTAAAAAGGTTCTTGTTGTTCTTGATGATGTTGATAACATACAACACTTGAAATGCTTGGTTGGAAGGCGTGATTGGTTCACTTTAGGGAGTAGGATCATTGTAACAATAAGAGATGAACATTTGCTCCGATCTTATCAAATCAATGATGTGTATATGCCTACAATATTGAATCCCAACGATGCACTAAGGCTTTTCAATTTGAAAGCTTTTGACGGTGATACAACACCGAAAGTTGATTTCATTGAGCTTTCTGAACATGTTGCACATTATGCTGATGGTCTTCCCTTAGCTCTTGAAGTTTTGGGTTCATTTTTATGCGGTAGAGATATAGCTCAATGGAGAAGTGCAATCGAAAGACTTAAACAAGATTCTAACAAAAAAATTCTTGACACACTAAGAATTAGCTTTGATGGATTGGAAGAAAGGGAGAAGAATATATTTCTAGATATAGCATGCTTTTTCAATCGGGAGGAGAAAGATTTGGTAATGAAAGTATTGGATGGTTGTGAGTTTTTTCCAGATATTGGAATCGATGTTCTTATAAAGAAATCTCTCATAAAAGTTGATGATGATAACAAATATTTATGGATGCATTCCTTGTTGCAAGAAATGGGAAGAAAAATTGTTGAAGAAAAATGTGTTGATGAACCCGGAAAACGTTGTAGATTATGGAAGGAAAGGGATGTCCATCATGTCCTAACAAAAAACACGGTAAATCATTCAACAAAAATTACATACAAAAATTTCTTTTATCAATATATGATGTAAACCCAGAACTTAGTCTAATTGGTTTATATATTGATCCTTAAGTGACATTGAGTAGCTTTAATTTTATTGAATTACTTTCATTAGAAAATATTTTATTTACTATATTCTAACCAAAAGATTGTGATAATGTTGAACATGTATGTAAATTTCCAAAAGTTTTATCGTACAATTTAGAGCATTTATTTTATCTTCTTATGTCTATTCTTGATTACTTCTAGGCTACCGAAGTGGTTGAAGGCATGATCATCGACAATAAATGGTAGGAAAACATACAAGTAAATGATCATCTCTTTCTTTCTTTTTTCTTCTCACTTTTTTTTTTATCAAGCATACTTCAGTCTCATATCTCTTTACTTTTTCACCTAACCAAACACACTCTTAATGCTTAATTTTTCAATCTTGTATTTATGAAATTTATAAAGAAACACATTACTCTTTCAAAAGAAATTTTAAAAAGATTAATGTCATTGTCTTTGTTAATATTAATGGTTTATATTTGATGTAATGACTGTATATATCAATGAACTAGGCCATATCATATCATTAAAAGTTTTCAAAAGTAAATCCAAGTAATGCCATCATTTCTAATATATTCAATCATATCTCAATACCATATTCAGATATGCATCACATATAAGTATCGGATGTGGGTACTTCAAAAATAATAATGATGCAGCATAGCTTTTAGATATTGAATGTTTTTGTATATTTTGAAGATCATTTTTGTTTTATTCATGATTATTAGGGAATCGAGCAAAATGTTCAATTTGAGTGCCGACAACTTCTCGAAGATGAAAAATTTGAGATTGCTCAAAGTTCGTTGCGTATCAAATTGTGATGATCTCAATTATCTTTCTAATGAACTACGGCTTTTAGATTGGACAGGATATCCTCTAAAATTCTTGCCTTCAAGTTTCCAACCAGACAATCTTGTCGCACTTCTTTTACCATATAGTCATATCGAACAACTATGGAAGGGAAATAGAGTAAGAATTAACTCATCTTATCCTTGTGCTTTAGCTTATTTTAATATAAATTATTAAACTTTGATTAAGGTAAAAACAAAAAAAAAAAAACAAAAATTAGCATTATTATGTTTTCTGCCTAATTTATTATTGTCTTCAACAGCCCTTGTTTAAGTTGAAAATGATCAACCTCAAAGGGTCCCAAAACCTGATCAAGACACCTGACTTCACAACAGCACCAAAACTTGAAGCTTTGATTATGGAAGGTTGTACCAGATTAGTAGATGTCCATCCATCAATCGGAGTGCTTAAGAGCCTTAAACTTTTGAATTTAAGAGACTGCAAAAGTCTTCGGAGTCTTCCAACCAAAATTGGAATGGAATCTCTTGAAACATTAATTCTTTCAGGTTGCTCAAGTCTTGCAAGGTTTCCAGAGATTGATGGGAAAATGGAACATCTAAAAACTCTTCATCTTGCTGGTTGTTACAAAGTTGAATATTTACCAGAGAATTTGCAGCAAGCAGAATCTTTAGAAGAGCTTGACTTGAGTGAAACAGCCATAAAAGAACCATCATCCTTCATTTCTCAATTGAAAAATCTTAAAGTTTTGTCTTTCAGTGGATGCAAGGGTCCGTCTAAGTTAAAAAGAAATCTCCTTTCTCTTTTCAAGGTAAGCCAAAGAGGAGGGATGAATTCCATAGCTCTAATGCTACCTTCATTATCCTGTTTGAGTTCATTAAGAAATTTGATTCTAAGGGACTGCAATCTTGGTGAAGGAGATATTCCTAGTGCTATTTCTTGTCTATCCTCTTTGACACGTCTTGATCTTAGCGGTAACAATTTCAACAGCATACCGGCGTCTCTTACTCGACTCTCAAAGCTTGAGTTTCTTGACTTATCAAATTGCAACATGTGCACTCTTGGTGAAGCAGATATTCATGGTCTATTCTCTTTGAATTGTCTTTGTCTTAGGGGCAACAATTTCATCACCATCCCTTTGGCTCTTACTCAACTTTCAAGGCTTAAATATATTGGATTATCAAACTGCATAGAGCTTAAATTCTATCCTGAGCTTCTAACAAGTATAGTAGATGTGTGTATAGATAATTGTTCTTCACTTGAAGTAGTTGCAAGTCCATCAAAAGTATGCAATTTAGTGGATTTCGGTTTCCTTAATGCCATTAACTGCTTCAAATTGGCTGAGAACATCAATGCATTAACCCTGCTGAGAAAACATCTTAAGGTCGATTAATCTCTATTTTCTCCCTTACAAAATCTCATACTTCAAAATTTATGGTTTTAGTTACCAAACGACGTGTGTTTTATTTTGCAGGCATTTGCATATTCAAGAAAAATGTTTTCTATTACTATCCCCGGAAGTGAAATCCCAGAATGGTTTAGCCAACAAAAAAGTGGCTCTTCAATTAAGATACCCCTTCCGAAAGATTGTCAATGGATTGGAGTTGCTTCTTGCTGCATTTTTATCAATAATGATGCTTCAAGGAATGAAGAGGTATGTTGTGCGGAAGCGTGTAAAAGAGTACAATTATTGTACTAAAAAATCACACTGAGTTCAATTCCCAGGAAAGAGAGGTGGATCACGAGGATTGCTTAAGTACCAGATCTTTCCTAGCCAGAATATCCCTTTGTCGTAATTTAATAGCACAATAAATAACTACAATCACACTCACAAGATATGAAAAATAAATAATAATGAACACCAGAATTCTAACGAGGTTCGGCAAATTTCGCCTACGTCCTCAGGCACTAACAAATATATTTCACTCCAAAATTACAAGTGAAAATATACAAATAGGGAGAGAGAACAATGCCTTAAGTAGAGAATGACAAATTGTGGGATGAAGAAAATGAGAAATGGTTAGGCCTATTTATAGTTGAGGTTCAGGGATCAACTTGCAAATTACCTATTCAAATAGGGACCAAAATTGCAATTATCCCATGCCAAAAAAACTTTCGGTGCCTAACTATTGCCAATTTGCTTCCAACTTGCTATAGCCCCCATCTTTGACTTTTCAAAGATGGGCTATAGCCAATAATCTCCACCTTGAAGATTTGATTAGGATAATCTTATCTTCACACAATTCTTTCTTCCTTTGCCAACAATACTTGATAGTGCCTTCTTCAACTGTTAAACTCGCAGGATATTGATCAAGTTCAAACAATGTTCCAACTTGGTTGCTGTTACCACCTTGGTCATCATATCTGCGGGATTATCTGCAGTCTTAATCTTCTGAAGACGAATCTTCCCTTCATCAATAATTTCCCGCACAAAATGGAATCGTACGTCGATGTGTTTTGTACGTGCATGATAGACTTGATTCTTTGCTAAATGAATAGCACTTTGACTATCACAATACACGTTAATATGCTCCTGAACCAATCCCAAGGTTTTAACCATACCTTGTAACCAAATAGCTTCCTTTCAGCCTCTGTTACAGCCATGTATTCGGCTTCTGTGGTTGACAAAGCAACTGTAGACTGTAGAGTAGACTTCCAACTGATTGGTCCTCCAGCAAGTGTAAACACGTAACCGGTGGTTGATCTTCGTTTATCCAAATCACCGGCATAGTCAGAATCAACGTACCGAATAACACCTTCACCAAGTGTATTATCCTGCTCGAACAGTAATCCAAAATCTACGGTCTTTTGAATATACCGTAGAATCCATTTTACATCTTGCCAATGTCCTTTTCCAGGATTATGCATATACCTGCTCACTATACTAACTGCCTGTGAAATGTCGGGTATTGTACACACCATAGCATACATTAAGCTACCCACTGCATTAGAATACGGAACTTGCAACATGTATTCTCGTTCTGTATCCGTCGAAGGAGATAGTTGTGCAGAAAGCTTGAAATGAGAGGCCAACGGGGTACTTACAGGTTTTGTCTGCTCGTTAATGCCAAACTGCTGTAGTACCTTCTTCAAATACTGCTTCTGAGACAAGCTAACTCTGCCATGGGCTCTATCTCTACATATTTCCATGCCAAGAATCTTCTTAGCTTCACCAAGATCTTTCATTTCAAACTCAAGATTGAGTTCAGTCTTCAATCTCTTAATCTCAACTTTGCTCTTAGATGATATTAGCATATCATCAACATATAAGAGCAAGTATATGAAAGTTCCTTCTTGTATCTTCTGGAAATACACGCAATGGTCAAATCTACTTCTTGTGTACCTTTGCCCTTTCATGAACTGATCAAATCGCTTGTACCACTGCCTCGGGGATTGCTTCAATCCATAAAGCGACTTTGTCAATTTGCAAACCCAATTCTCTTTACCAGCAACCTTGAATCCATCTGGCTGAGTCATATAGATTTCCTCTTCCAAATCACCGTGTAAAAATGCGGTCTTCACATCAAGCTGAACTAGTTCAAGATCATATTGCGCAACCAAGGCTAGCAAAATCTGAATAGATGAATGCTTCACAACTGGAGAAAACACTTCATTGTAGTCTATTCCTTCTTTCTGAGCATAACCCTTTGCTACCAATCTAGCCTTGTACCGAATTTCATTTTTACCAGGAAATCCTTCCTTCTTTGCATATACCCATTTGCATCCAATTGCCTTCTTTCCCTTGGGTAGTGTCATCAACTCCCAAGTCTTATTTTGATGAAGAGACTGCATTTCTTCATTCATGGCTTGCTTCTACTTTACACCATCAGGGTTACTTATTGCTTCTATGAAAGTAGAAGGAGCATCATCATCTGCAATTGGAAGTGCATAGGCCACTATATCATCAAAGCGAGCACGCTTACGAATCTCTCTTCTTGGCCTCCTATATGCAATTGAATCTTATTGCTGTAGAAGTTCCTGGGTCGGAACTTCTTCATCATTTGTTGTTCCAATATCAGCTGGATCATTATTAACCTTTTCAAGCTCCACCTGCTGCAAAGTACTACTGGTTTTGTCATCCTTTTGTGAATCCTTTAACATGGTTGATTCATCAAAAGTCAGATCTCTACTAAAGACAATCTTCCTTGTATCAGGACACCAGAGACGATATCCTTTTACTCCACTAGTTATACCCAAGAATAATGCTTTCTTTGCTCTTGGGTCTAACTTCGATTCTTTTACATGATAATATGCAGTGGAACCAAAAACATGTAAGGAATCATAGTCAATAGCAGATTTACCAGTCCACATCTCCATAGGAGTTTTGCCATTTATTGCAGCTGATGGCAAACGGTTAATTAGATGGCACGCATATGTAACAGCCTCAGCCCAAAATTCCTTGCCCAATCCAGCATTGGACAACATACATCGAACTTTTTCCAGTATAGTTCGATTCATGCGTTCTGCCACCCCATTCTGTTGTGGTGTATCCCGAACAGTGAAGTGTCGCACGATGCCCTCATCTTGACATACTTGAAGAAATGGATCATTTTTGTACTCAGTACCATTGTCTGATCGAAGTCGTTTGACCTTTCGACCAGTCTGAGTTTCCACCATCTTCTTCCATTTCAGAAATGCATCCAATACTTCACTTTTTCTTTTCATTAGATACACCCATACTTTTCTTGAATAATCATCAACAAAAGTAACAAAATAGTGCATACCTCCCAAAGAAGCCACTTTGGTAGGTCCCCACACATCACTGTGAACGTAGTCCAGAATTCCTTTCGTATTGTGAATTGCTGAACCAAACTTTACCCTCGTCTGCTTGCCCAGAACAAAATGTTCACAGAATTCCAATTTGCAAGAATTTGCACCTTTCAACAAGCCTTGCTTCGCCAAAGTCTGCAAAGCTTTTTCACCAGCATGTCCCAAACACATATGCCATAACCTGGTAGCCTCTGAATCTACATCTTTCGCAGAAACTGTTGATGTTGATCCAATAATTGTACTTCCATTTAAAAAGTACAAGTTATTTCTTCTTGTGCCTTTCATCACCGTCAAATTCCCAGCTGCTACCTTTAGTAATCCATCTCTCAAAGTGATTTTGAGCCCTTTAGATTCTAAGGCCCCTAATGAGATGAGATTTTTCTTCAAGCTGGGTACGTAGCGAACATCAGACAAGACTTGGATTGAGCCGTCGTGATTTTTCAATTGGATTGTACCTACTCCCATTGTCTTACAAGCACTGTCATTGCCCATAAGAACAACTCCACCTTCTAGTTCTGTAAGACTAGAAAACCAGTCCTTATTAGGACACATATGGTAAGTACATCCTGAATCCAAAATCCACTCATCAGTATGACATGCCATTGCCATGCCAACCAAGCTAAAGTCTGACTCCTCACCATGTTCTGCTACACATGCATTAGAAATAGCCTTGCCCTTTTGTAACTTAGGACAATTCTTTTTCCAATGCCCTTTCTTACGACAAAAGGCACACTCATCTTTGGAGAGTCTCCCTTTGGACTTTCCCCTTCTACCAGGCTTGCTGCTGCTTGAACGACCTCTTGCTGTCAAGACTTCTACAGTTGTATCTCTGTGATCTCTCTTATCTTTCTTTCGAGTCTCGGATCTATACAACGCACTACAGACTGCATCAAATGTGATTGTATCCTTCCCATGAAGCAATGTGGTGGTAAGATGATCATATTCATCAGGAAGGGAATTCAACAACAATAATGCCTTGTCTTCGTCTCCAAATTTCTCATCCAAATTTAGCAAGTCTGCTAAAATTTTATTGAATGAGTTCACATGGTCATTCATCGACATACCGGGTGCATACGTGAATCGAAAAAGTTTCTTTTTCATATAAAGCCTATTTTCAAGGCTTTTCGTTAGAAACTTTTCTTCCAATGTATTCCACAATTTCCTCGCCGATGTCTCCCTCATGACAGAGTACTTCTGCTCTTTGGCCAAACATAGACGGATTGTACCACACGCTTGTCTATTAATCTTGGCCCACTCCTTGTCATCCATATTGTCAGGTTTTACTTCAAGGGCTATATCTAGCTCTTGCTGACATAAGACATCCAGGATCTCACATTGCCACATACCAAAATTATTGGTACCATCAAATTTCTCTACTTCAAATTTTGCATTGGTCACCGTAGTCCTTGCTGATGACGATGCCTGTGCCATTTTTCTCCTTAATCCCAACTACTGTATACGTGAACAGTACCGTATACGTGAATAGTGCCGCAAACGGTCGTACTCCCCAAGTACGAATCTAGCTCTGATACCAATTGTTGTGCGGAAGCGTGTAAAAGAGTACAATTATTGTACTAAAAAATCACACTGAGTTCAATTCCCAGGAAAGAGAGGTGGATCACGAGGATTGCTTAAGTACCAGATCTTTCCTAGCCAGAATATCCCTTTGTCGTAATTTAATAGCACAATAAATAACTACAATCACACTCACAAGATATGAAAAATAAATAATAATGAACACCAGAATTTTAACTAGGTTCGGCAAATTTCGCCTACGTCCTCAGGCACTAACAAATATATTTCACTCCAAAATTACAAGTGAAAATATACAAATAGGGAGAGAGAACAATGCCTTAAGTAGAGAATGACAAATTGTGGGATGAAGAAAATGAGAAATGGTTAGGCCTATTTATAGTTGAGGTTCAGGGATCAACTTGCAAATTACCTATTCAAATAGGGACCAAAATTGCAATTATCCCATGCCAAAAAAACTTTCGGTGCCTAACTATTGCCAATTTGCTTCCAACTTGCTATAGCCCCCATCTTTGACTTTTCAAAGATGGGCTATAGCCAATAAGGTACTTATCGGTTGTTGTGCATTTATCTGTTGCAGAAATTCTGAACAAGCCAACTGTGATGGATCGATTTTTCGGGGTAGAAATCGTAGACGTATTGATGGGAGCTACTGGGCGGTGGGTAAAGAAGTTAACGAGCCCATAATGAAAGATCACTTTTTTCTTCGTTATTGGTCGCGTGATAAACTATATCCAATTTCCATGGAGGATAAATATGGTCATTGTGAAACCAATAATTTACGGGCAACAGATTGCTTAGATCAGAAATGCGATGAGCTTGAGGTGTCTTTCATATGGCCAGTTGGACTCAGTGTTAAAGTGAAGAAGTGTGGTGTTAGAATAGTGTATGAGAAAGATTTGGAAGAAACAAAAGAGTTGCAGTGCCATCCCACTCAATCTTCACCAAATTTTGAACACATCCACCAACACTCTGCTCACAACCATGGATCAGTAGATAGCACTTCTCACATAAAACGAAAAGCTAGTAACTACGATGAAGCGGAGGAAGAAAGGCCGCAACCAAAACGGATGCAGAAAATTTTCAATTTTATAATGGACCAATTCCGGGGGAAGCATTAACTGTGGTACACTACTTAACCAACCTCCTGTATTTTTTTTTACACATATATCTTGTTTGTAATCTTTATTTCATTTAAAGAAATCATTCTAAATTTATTTACAAAAGAGATATGATCCTTCCATTATATATCAAATAAGTTTTAAATTTTTTATTCATATTCATATTAGACAGTATATTGCAAATACTGACAACATAGGTTTTTATACCATTTAAAATTTTAGTCACTTAATTCTATCGTAATTAAAATGTGTACATTTATATTAGTTGTATTCTTTTATTAAATTTTTATTTTTATTATAGATATATCACTTACATCTATATTTTATTTCTGAGCTGAAGTAAACATAATCAATTTGAGACAGAAATGTGGAGAGAAAAAATCTTCCATGATAAAGCTTGTAATAATAATGTGAAAATCCTCTAAGGAGGATTATATATAATTTCACTTGAATTAAAAAACCATTTTTATTTGAGATCAATTTATGTGTTCAATTTAATTAGTCAAAATTATTTTTGTAGAAGCCCAATTTTGTTCAGGCCCAAACAAATCAAACCAAACCAAATAAAAAAAAGTCCATATCAAACCTAAATTACAAAGCCTACAAAATTAAAACATTAATGGCCCAAGTGGCTCAAAAGCCTAAACATTTTCAATAAAACAAAAGAAACCCTAGCCTCCCTGCTCGTTTCTCCACGTCGGCAGGCGTGTCATCTGACACCCCTTTGCCACCACCGCCATCAACCACTCTTCTACCACTATCACCTGCAAGAAAAAGAATAAGGGTCGATGCAAGCGCAAACACGAAAAACAATAAAAACAACAAAGAAAGTAGTAACAAACAGTTTTGTAATTCGGCTATAAAGAAGCCATAACAGCTACCATGTTTTTTTTATGCACACACTAGAGTAATAATAAAAAATAGAAAATAAAAACTTCTAAGGTAATTTGCTTCATTTTTTACCTGTTATTTATTTTTTTAAGAGAAAATGAAGAAATATACAGAGAAATTTACACAAAAATAGAGATTTTAAAACCGATTCAAATATTAAAAGGGGCTGCATCTTCATTTTTTTTTCTTTTTGAAATAAATAATAATAAAAACATAAAAAAGGAACGTTTTCACCTGTTGTTTCATTGTTGGAGCCATCGTCGGTCTGCGAGGCTGTCGGATTCAGCCAAAGGTCGCAACAGAGGACGGCGGGAGTAGAGGGGTTTTTTGTCGTTTTTTTTTTTGCTTTATTTTTTTGGTGATTTCAAATCCAAAAAAGAGTTCGATGTGAAAAATACAAAAATGTGGTGTTCTTAGCATTTTTAGGCCATCGAGAACGGCGGATCCCATTGTCGGCAACTGGTAGCCGTCACGGTGGGGGTTTGCCGATGTAACATCCTAGAATTTTTCTTTTTAGTCACTTTCCTCCAATGCTTGCCATTCAAATTCAATAATGGCCACCTTACCCATTATATCAGTACTCCATGATTATCCATGCCATTCCACCATCTTTTGTTCATTTTAAGTGCCACCATTACCTTATTATGTCAATACTTCATCAAGCATTAGGAAATAAAAAAAAAATTTAACATGAGACTCCTTTAGATGGCAACCACTCACGTTGCTAATGAAGGAGTTGGTTGTTGAACAATTTTTTTTATTAGTAAGATGGGGGACAGCCAAAAATGGATGAAGGGGAAAGTAAATGGAACAAGTGGAATTTTAATGGAAGATGTTATGGAAAGTATGAGTGGCAAATTGTTGGCCATTTTAGCTATGTATGTGGACGGTTTTTAGGGCTTAAGGGGCATAGCTGAATTTTGTTAGTGTTTTGGTAAAGTTTTAGTGCTAATTCCATTAGCATCAAGTGTGCATATTCTCTTATTTCTTTCTTCTTGTTGCCGAATGTAGATCAACAATTGAGACCAAAATTTGTTCTTTCATCTTTCTAGAAAAAAAAAAAACCAAGCTAGTGAACCATTCTTCTTCTTCCTTCTTTTCTTTTTCGCAAAAACCCTTCAAGCTTCTCTTCTATTCTAATCCTTTCACCATAGCCGAATATTGTGCCCTTATTCCTCCATAACCGAACTTTCATCCCTTCTCTATTTCTTCTTCTCATTCGTATTAACACTCGATATATTTTACCTTCGGACATAGTGGTAAGTGATTCAAGTGTAAGTGATACGAAATCTTTTGGAAATCCGAGGCTAGCTTTTGGTTGGTATTGTTCTAGGTCAACGACGAGTGGTTCGTTAGGAAATCGAAATCAGGTGTGTAATCCCGTACCTTTCCGAATATATGTCTAAAATGGTGTGTAATCTCACACCTCTTTGAATGTTTGCATAAAATGTTTTGTGATTCATTCAAAAGACCAAAAATCCAGAAACCGGCATCTGTGACCACTCGGCGTACGCATGTTCGAAGTTGTAATCGTATTTTGCAATGAAACAGTTTTGGTTAGCAGCAGTGACGTGGATTTGAAAAATCACCAAAAATAGTGGAAATTGAATTAGAAAGTGAAGGAGATAGGGATTGAAAGATAATTGAGTATTTTTTCTTATAAATGAAACAGAGAAAGCAAAGGATTAGTATATTTTGAGATTTTTAGATTTTTGTGAGACTGGTTCAAAGTGATTTCGAGATCCCTTGTTCTGACTTGGAAAAATCATTAAAAATTGATAAAAACTAATTTTGGCACATAATTTATATGGTTAGATTCCTTAATGAGTCTATTTTTATAAGAAACAAACTAGAATATTATTTGAATTCTGTACAAAAAGATAATTAAATTTTAGTAAAGAATGGTCGGAATTTCCAGACCGCAGAAAAGGGGAGACTTTGAGGAATAAACTGTACCAAATGGCTAGGCCAAAAATTCTGGAAAACTTTTAGTAGAAAGATATACGAGTCTAGTTTCAAGAAAAATTTACGGATTTAGATTTTGAGTTTCCCAACTCGAGTTATAGTCAGTTTAGTCAGTACAACGCAGATGGACAGTTTCGATTTTTATGCCTCAAATTAGTAATTAAGCCTAGGTTGCGAAAATTTTCATCATACCCTTAGAGGCTAAATTACCGAATTACCCTTAGTGGGTACGATTACCGAATTATGAAATGCCCTTACGGGCCGAGTTATGAAAATGCCCCTAATGGGTCGAATTACGAAATGTTCCTATGAACCGAATTACGAAAATACCCTTTATGGGCCAAATTGAAATATGTTGCTATATGGGCCCAAATGTGATATTTACTATATGGGCCAAATTTGATATTTACTATATGAACTAAATGTGATATGAGATAAATGGGCCATGCGAATTATTTGATAAATTGGCCAAAGTGTGAAAATTTGAAAAGGGCCTCATGTGATTAATAGGCCAAAATTGCTAGATCGTTAAATGGGCTAAAATGCTATTTTGACTAATGGGCCAAATTGATAACTTGTAATATGGGCTATTGTTGAAATTTACCATATGAATATATTGTTATGCATTATATATATATATACATGACTGCATGGGTTGGGATAATTGACGAAGAGAAGAAAGGCCTGTTGCCAAAATCTAGTTCGGTGGCTCTGCCACAAATATTTTAAATGGCTTAATGCCTCTAGTTCGATGACTCTGTCACAATCTAGTTCGGTGGCTCTGCCACAAATATTTTATTCGGCTTAATGCCTGCGATTGGTGTGTTGGCAGGGTGGGTTGACTTGATCCCCACAGGTGTGCTGGTTGGTATGGGTAGTGTGTAGCGGATGGAAACTAGGTTTGGTTTGGGAATTTTATATCACATGCATATTATATACATGTTATTATGTTAATTATAAATGAGCTTAGGCCCAAAATATTGCTATGTGTGTTCCGACCCAATGGATGATGGTAAGGGGATTATACACTGAGTTCTTGTAACTCACCCCCTTTCTCTTAACCCTTGTAGGTAATGCTCCGTAGTGAGGACTTGGGCCCATGGATGACTCGGTGGAGGCTATACTTCCGAAATGGTGTTATTAAATTTTAAATTTTTATTTCCGTTTATTATTTTGCTATTTTGGTTTAAATTGTAATAAGGCCTCTGGAGTATTTTGTTATTTGCTTCATGGTTGGTTTACTTATTATTTTGCTTAAATTGTTTTAAACGTGAATTTTTCTAAATACTTAAATAAAGGTTTTCCAAAATCGATTGACAAATGGATTTCATAATAAACTTTATAAATATTTTAACATGGAAGTTATCTCTCGAATTATCAAACGATATTTTCAAAAGTCACGGATTTAAAGTTCAATTCCTTGATTTGTGATTCATCAATCTTTCAAAAATACTTGTATTTTATCAACGTTTCCGCAATGTTTCAAGATGCTTTTTCAACTCTTTATCAAACGTCACATTTTCACAAATTGTTATTTCAAATATGCTTTTGCAACCGAAAAGGTTTATTAAAGATAATTATGTTTTCACATAAACACAATTGCTTAAGTGTTTTGGGTTTTAACAAAGAGGCTATAATTCTCAAACAAGTTTTTAACAATTGCAAAGATGGTTTTTTTGAAAAACACCTCCATGTGGCACGCCAGATTTGGGCCTAACTTCTAGGCCGAGTTTGGGGTGTTACAGCCGAAGCAGGCGGGAGTTTGGTTTGTTTGAGAGAAAAAAAAATAAAAGAGGCTTTTAGATTTTTATTTTTATTTTTTGAAAACAAAGGACTAAAATGATTTTTTTTTGTTAAACTTTTAATTTATATACACATGCGAAACAGCGTCGTTCTGAGATTCAAGTTCAGACGCCAAAATGACGTCATTTTGACGCGACCCGCATCCGACTCGATCCTTCCCCTAGGATCCGATTGTTTTCACTGGAGGGGATATTTACGCGATAGGTCCTTTTGCTTTTGAGGCTTATTTTAATCTGGTCTTATCACTTTTTTATATTTTTTTTATTTTCCCACTTATTTCTACCTTTGTTTCAATTTGGTCCTTGGATCATTTTAGAAGTCGAACACCTGAAACGGTGTCGTTTTGCCAACTCGGAGACCCGACCCGAAAACAGCCAAGATCCGCGTGTTTTTGCGTCAGATGGGTTATTTGTGGTCCTGACCTTCCGCTTTTAAGATGATTTTCAATCCAATTCTTTTTATTTTTTAATTTATACCCTGTAATTTTATTTTTATTTCATTTTAGTCCCTATGGAACACTGTGTTTAAAGGATTCAGTATAATTTCATGTTTAATCCCCATTCTTTTTCGCGCGTTTCATTTTAATCCTTGATTTTGTTTTAATTATTTTATTATTTATAGTTTATCCCTTTAACTTCATTTTGATTCCAATTAAGTCCTTTATTTAATTTCAGTTTTTAATGGATTTTTTTAATCTTATTATTATTTGTTTATTTATCTATCTATTATTATTGCCTTGCTTTTTTTATTTTTTAAAACTCATGTTGTTTATATTTGTACATATTATTATATTGTCATCTCATTTTCTTTTATTTTATTTCCTTTATGTGTTATTTTATTATTCCCTCTTATTATTTTGGTATTTTTGAGTCGCGTCTTTTCAATCACGTTTTTTTTCTTTTATTTTGTTTTACGCTACTGTATCTATTTATTTAGATTATGATATTATTATTAAAGTATACCCTTATTTATTTATATTTTATCATTCCAATATTCTATCTATATAGTTATTTTATATTGATTCATCATCACTACATCATGCATTATATTTAGATATAATTAGTTGTTTTTATACTATACCTCAAATAAGATAAATACTCATTGTTTTAAATATTATGCTTGTTATTTTTCAAAAATGAAAATTTAAAAATAGACAATGTTTCGCATTTGGAGATTCAAGAAGTCATACCCTAACTTACGGGGTTTCAATTTTCTCGTTGAACCTAAATGACTAAATATCCTTTTAAAATCAAAATACATGAGATTTAAATAAAAAAAATAAAAGGCAAGCTTATTCTCAAGGATTCGAAGTGCCGGAGGTGACATTTTGTTACCTTGAGATGAGAGGGTCTTTAACATAGTTTCGATTTATTCAAGCAATTTTTAAGTAAAAATAACATAATACAAAGAGGGATCGTATTTTAAACTATTTTCAAGTTTTCAACTTTCGACACTACATTAATTAATCAACTAGGTACCAATTTTGGGAGTTACGATGGTGCTAATCATTCCTCCTGCGTAATTGACTCCCGAACTCATTTCTCGAAGTTTATAGACCAAAAATCATTTTTTAGTAAATCATACCATTTATTAAAACCATCAAATTACGAGGTAACCCGATCACACCTCATAAAAAATGATTGGTGGCGACTCCCATTTTTATTTTCATTTTTGTTTTTTTCAAATAAAAAGTCGACTTTCAAGAAAATGGTTTCGACAATTTTAATATATTTGAAAGATTAAATATAAATCCTTAATAGTTCTTAAATAGGTTTAATTCCTTTTAATAAAAGTACCATTTAAATTTCATGGCTTGAAGTACAAATAATAAATTATTCCAACTCTTTACTTTATATTTTTTATAAAGTATTTATGTTTGGATATTTATTTTTAACACTTATTCAAATACGAATATAAAGTATACTCTTTAATTTAATTAATTGAAAAAATCTTTTCTGTGTGAGAAACATATTCATATCCAATATATTTTTCAAAATTCAATAGGTTCAATTTTTTGTTCTTGTTTAATGTGAGCAAGATTTTCAACGATTGTATTTTCTGTGATATTAACAAAAATTTCTCGATTTGAAGTAAATTAATATACCAGTGATATAGATTATCTGAATGCAACAAAAATAATCTTGGTGTTTTATGTTTATCCCTTAGACCGATAAAAACATGAAAGTCTGCTCAAAGGATCATGCAAGTGAAGGACCAGCAAAGGTTATCAAGTTGAAATGGAAGCAGACACTTACACAATTATATGCTCAGATGAATTTTGAGAATTTTTAGGGAAGTCAAAATTAAATTATAATTTTTACAATAGTAAAAATGTAATTTAACTATTTTAATAGTCTATATCTTTATAAATTTTAAATGAATGAATCAAATTTAGGGAGATTAAAGTGTAATTTTACTTTTACTGATTTAAAATTTTAAAAATTGAAAAAGTCTAAAAATGTAAATTTCACAGGGAGATTATATGCTCGGATGAATTTTGAGAATTAAAATTTGATATAGATTATGTTGATATATAATTAGTTTTTTATTTTACATATAATGTAATGTAAATTATATTATTTTAAATGAACTTTTTTTCAATTTATTTTTTTGCAAAATGTAAATTCAAATAGTATTCTAATTGTAATGTCAATAAAAGTGTCACTTAATAGTAAGGTAATCAAAAAAATTAATTTTGAAAAGTTTAGTGACCAACTTGTAACTTTTTTTTAGTTAAGTGAACAAATGAAAACTTACCCACAATTTAGTGACTAATGGTATAAAGACTAAATTTTAAATTTATAAAAAATAAAGGGACTTATGGCACATTTAACCAAAAAAAACTCTTAAAACTGTATAATTATTAGTTGTAATTAAAGTAGGCACCAATTGTGAATTCTCACCTTCTTGGAGTCTTCCCGGAAAGAACATCTAACTTATCTATTGCCTCCGAATTTATTGTTATCAAACTTGATTGTTAATATAATTTGATTTAATTTTTTATGCTTTTGTTAATAAAATAAATTTCGTGTTAATTATGGATTTGATTAATTTTGTATTTAATTTTTACTTTGGATACTAAAATATATAACTTTTGTCAAATACAAGTATCAAATTAGACCAAAAAATAATATAGGCACAACGTTAGAAAAAAGTATCAAACTCATGTACCAAATTATGTGTCAAGTCTAATAAAATATTTTAATTATATTACATTACATTACATAAAATAAACTATAATTTTAAATAAATAAAAAGTGTCACAATTAATAGTCGGGTGACAAAAAAATAAATTTGAAAAATTCAGTGATCAAACTGTAACTTTTTTAGTTAAGTGATCAAAATAAAAATTTACCCATAATATAGGGACTAAATTTTAAATTTATAAAAAGTACAGGCACATTTTAACCAAAAGAAACCCTTCAACCTCACCTTCTCGGAGTCTTCCTGGAAAGAATATCTAAACCTCGTCTGACTTGAGAAAACAAAGAAAAAGTTGAAGAAGCCTTCACCAAACACGAAGATAAAGACAATATCCAAAGGTGGTGAATTGCTTTGACACGTAAATCACAATTTTAATACTTAATTTGTAATATACATATAACGAGTTTAAAAAAATTATAAATTGAATTAAATTCATATTTAAAAATAATTATAATATTTAATTTAAAATTATCCATTCAAGAAAATTGAATTAAAATAGTTGTGATAATTATAAATTTAAAAATAATTATAATTTAATTAAAAGAAGTTATGATTTTGTACCGACTAGAATACTATTTGTTTACGTTTATATTAACAAATTCATATTTAAAAATAACTGTAATATTTAATCTAGAATTATTGGCTAAAAAAAGTTGAAATAAAATATAAGTAATGATAATTATACATTTAAAAAAATAATTATAATTTAATACAAGTCATGATAATTATAATTATTACTCAATTAATATTAGAGTTAATTGTGTTAAGTTTTTTTTTTTTAATATTTGGTGGAGGGGAATAAGGTTGCTTGGGATCAAATCCAAGCTTTCATGAATACAAAATAATATTTTTGTCCATAGGTCAATAGGTTGTTAACAATTATATTAAAAGTATAAATCTAAAAATTAATATAATTAATAATGTAAAGAAAAAAAGTAAAAGACAAACCGTCCATTTTGTCTAGTCTCACCTTCTTAGAGTCTTCCCGGAAAGAGCATCTATTACCCCGAATTTCCACACCAACTCCCTTTCGTAGGTATTATTATACTGATAGATTCATTTCCAAAAGTAGAACAGAAATTTTTTACATAAGTCCCTTGTTTTTCCCTCGAATTTTCATCTGTTTTTATCCTTCCTCATGCTCATATACTTATTCTTTCTACTTTGTTTCTGAGATATTGAGCCGTCTATTTTCTATTTTGAACATTACATCCACATATATTTTTCTTCTCATACATCCTCATGTCGTCATTACTTTCGACTTCCTCATCCATTTCTAGAAAGAAGTACGATGTTTTCTTGAGTTTTAGAGGTGAAGATACCCGCAAGAGCTTTACGGATCATCTCTACCATGCTCTAAATAGAAGTGGGATCGTCACTTTTAGAGATGATCCAAAGTTGGAGGCTGGTGAAGAGATCGCACCGGAACTCTTCACAGCAATTCAGAAATCATGGTGCTCGGTAATCGTTTTTTCCAAGACCTATGCCCTTTCAGGTTGGTGCTTGGAGGAGCTTGCGGAGATTGTTAAACAAAAAAATGACAAGGGTCATAAAGTATTTCCAATTTTCTACCATGTTGATCCATCCGATTTAAGAAAACAAAAAGGAGAAGTTGAAGAAGCCTTTGCCAAACACGAAGAAAGATACAAGGAAGATAAAGACAAGGTCCAAAACTGGCGAAATGCTTTGACTGAAGTGGCTAACATCTCGGAATGGCATTTAAATAATAGGTATTTCTTTCTTTTCTTCTCTATTTCCTAATTTTAATGACTACAAAATTGTGTTTTTATTGCATGTTATTTTTTATAATTTTGTGTTTAATTAAGAATTCCCATATTTCAACCAACGAGCAAGTTGTGTATTTTGATGCTATAATATATCTTACTGTCTTATTCTTGCTTTTTGTTTGCTTCCAACCATATTATACTTCATGATTCACTGAACTAAAAATGAAAGATTGCATATCGGAATCTAATTTCTCTGTAGGCACGAATCAGAGTTTATTGGAGACGTTGTTAAGAAGATATCAGCAAAATTATGTCAGACATATCCGGTTGTTCATGATGAGTTGGTTGGAATTAGTTTACGTTTGGAGGAGTTGTATTCGAAAATAAACATTGGGGAAGACGATGTCCGCATTATAGGAATTTGCGGAATGGGTGGCGTCGGTAAAACAACTCTTGCAAGGGTTGCTTTGTTGTACGGAAGCGTGTAAAAGAGTATAATTATTGTATTGAAAAATCACACTGAGTTCAATTCCCAGGGAAGAGAGGTGGATCACGAGGATCGCTTAAGTACCAAATCTTTCCTAGCCAGAATATCCCTCTATCGTAATTTAATAGCACAATAAATAACTACAATCACACTCACAAGATATGAAAAATAAACAATAAAGAACACCAGAATTTTAACGAGGTTCGGCAAATTTCGCCTACGTCCTCGGGCACTACCAAATATATTTCACTCCAAAATTACAAGTGAAAATATACAAATAAGGAGAGAGAACAATGCCTTAAGTAAAGAATGGCAAATTGTGGGATGAAGAAAATGAGCAATGGTTAGGCCTATTTATAGTTGAGGTTCAGGGATCAATCTTGCAAAATACCTATTCAAATAGGGACCAAAATTGCAATTATCCCATGCCAAATTTCACATCAACTTTTGGTGCCTAACTTCTTCCCACTTACTATATTTTTTACAGCCCCCCATCTTTGACTTTTCAAAAATAGGTTGCTACCTAATAATCTCCACCTTGAAGATTTGATTAGAATAATCTTATCTTCACACAATTCTTTCTGCCTTTGTCAACAATGCTTGATAGTGCCTTCTTCAACTATTAAACTTGCAGGATATTGATCAAGTTCAAACAATGTTCGAACTTGGTTGCTGTTACCACCTTGGTCATCATATCTGCGGGATTATCTGCAGTCTTAATCTTCTGAAGGTGAATCTTCCCTTCATCAATAATTTCCCGCACAAAATGGAATCATACGTCGATATGCTTTGTACGTGCATGATAGACTTGATTCTTTGCTAAATGAATAGCACTTTGACTATCACAATACACGTTAATATGCTCCTGAACCAATCCCAAGGTTTTAACCATACCTTGTAACCAAATAGCTTCCTTTACAGCCTCTGTTACAGCCATGTACTCAGCTTCTGTGGTTGACAACGCAACTGTAGACTGTAGAGTAGACTTCCAACTGATTGGTACTCTAGCAAGTGTAAACACGTAACCGGTGGTTGATCTTCGTTTATCCAAATCACCGGCATAGTCAGAATCAACGTACTTAATAACACCTTCACCAAGTGTATTATCCTGCTCGAACAGTAATCCAAAATCCACGGTCTTTTGAATATACCGTAGAATCCATTTCACAGCTTGCCAATGTCCTTTTCCAGGATTATGCATATACCTGCTCACTATACTAACTGCCTGTGAAATGTCGGGTCTTGTACACACCATTGCATACATCAAGCTACCCACTGCATTGGAGTACGGAACTTGCAACATGTATTCTCGTTACGTATTCGTCAAAGGAGATAGTTGTGCAGAAAGCTTGAAATGAGAAGCCAACGGGGTACTTACAGGTTTTGTCTGCTCGTTCATGCCAAACTGCTGTAGTACCTTCTTCAAATACTGCTTCTGAGACAAGCTAACTCTGCCATGGGCTCTATCTCTACATATTTCCATGCCAAGAATCTTCTTAGCTTCACCAAGATCTTTCATCTCAAACTCAAGATTGAGTTGAGTCTTCAATCTCTCAATCTCAACTTTGCTCTTAGATGCTATTAGCATATCATCAACATATAAGAGTAAGTATATGAAAGTTCCTTCTTGTAGCTTCTGGAAATACACGCAATGGTCAAATTTACTTCTTGTGTACCTTTGCCCTTTCATGAACTGATCAAATCGCTTGTACCACTGCCTCGGGGATTGCTTCAATCCATAAAGCGACTTTGTCAGTTTGCAAACCCAATTCTCTTTATTAGCAACCTTGAATCCATCTGGCTGAGTCATATAGATTTCCTCTTCCAACTCACCGTGTAAAAATGCGGTCTTCACATCAAGCTGAACTAGTTCAAGATCATATTGCGCAACCAAGGCTAGTAAAATCCGAATAGACGAATGCTTCACAACTGGAGAAAACACTTCATTGTAGTCTATTCCTTCTTTCTGAGCATAACCCTTTGCTACCAATCTAGCCTTGTACCGAATTTCATTTTTACCAGGAAATCTTTCCTTCTTTGCATATACCCATTTGCATCCAATTGCCTTCTTTCCCTTGGGCAGTGTCATCAACTCCCAAGTCTTATTTTGATGAAGAGACTGCATTTCTTCATTCATGGCTTGCTTCCACTTTACACCATCAGGGTTACTTATTGCTTCTGTGTAAGTAGAAGGAGCATCATCATCTGCAATTGGAAGTGCATAGGCCACTATATCATCAAAGCGAGCAGGCTTACGAATATCTCTTCTTGGCCTTCTATATGCAATTGAATCTTGTTGCTGTAGAAGTTCTTGAGTCGGAACTTCTTCATCATCTGTTCTTTCAATATCAGCTGGATCATTATTAACCTTTTCAAGCTCCACCTGCTGCAAAGTACTACTGGTTTTTTCATCCTTTTGTGAATCCTTTAACATGGTTGATTCATCAAAAGTCACATCTCTGCTAAAGACAATCTTCCTTGTATCAGGACACCAGAGACGATATCCTTTTACTCCACTAGTTATACCCAAGAATTATGCTTTCTTTGCTCTTGGGTCTAACTTCGATTCTTTTACATGATAATATGCAGTGGAACCAAAAACATGTAAAGAATCATAGCCAGTAGCAGATTTACCAGTCCACATCTCCATAGGAGTTTTGCCATTTATTGCAGCTGATGGCAAATGGTTAATTAGATGGCACGCATATGTAACAGCCTCAGCCCAAAATTCCTTGCCCAATCCAGCATTGGACAACATACATCGAACTTTCTCCAGTATAGTTTGATTCATGCGTTCTGCCACCCCATTCTGCTGTGGTGTATCCCGAACAGTGAAGTGTCGCACGATGCCCTCATCTTGACATACTTGAAGAAATAGATCGTTTTTGTACTCAGTACCATTATCTGATCGAAGTCGTTTGACCTTTCGACCAGTTTGAGTTTCCACCATCTTCTTCCATTTCAGAAATGCATCCAATACTTCACTTTTTCTTTTCATTAGATACACCCATACTTTTCTTGAATAATCATCAACAAAAGTAACAAAATAGTGCATACCTCCCAAAGAAGCCACTTTGGTAGGTCCCCACACATCACTGTGAACGTAGTCCAGAATTCCTTTCGTATTGTGAATTGCTGAACCAAACTTTACCCTCGTCTGCTTGCCCAGAACATAATGTTCACAGAATTCCAATTTGCAAGAATTTGCACCTTTCAACAAGCCTTGCTCCGCCAAAGTCTGCAAAGCTTTTTCACCAGCATGTCCCAAACGCATATGCCATAACCTGGTAGCCTCTGAATCTACATCTTTCGTAGAAACTGTTGATGTTGATCCAATAACTGTACTTCCATTTAAAAAGTACAAGTTATTTCTTCTTGTGCCTTTCATCACCGTCAAATTCCCAGCTGCTACCTTTAGTAATCCATCTCTCAAAGTGATTTTGAGCCCTTTAGATTCTAAGGCCCCTAATGAGATGAGATTTTTCTTCAAGCTGGGTACGTAGCGAACATCAATCAAGACTTGGATTGAGCCGTCGTGATTCTTCAATTGGATTGTACCTACTCCCATTGTCTTACAAGCACTGTCATTGCCCATAAGAACAACTCCACCTTCTAGTTCTGTAAGACTAGAAAACCAGTCCTTATTAGGACACATATGGTAAGTACATCCCGAATCCAAAATCCACTCATCAGTATGACATGCCATTGCCATGCCAACCAAGCTAAAGTTTGACTCCTCATCATGTTCTGCTACACATGCATTAGAAATAGCCTTGCCCTTTTGTAACTTAGGACAATTCTTTTTCCAATGCCCTTTTTCACGACAAAAGGCACACTCATCTTTGGCGGGTCTCCCTTTGGACTTTCCCCTTCTACCAGGCTTGCTGCTGCTTGAATGACCTCTTGCTGTTAAGACTTCTGCAGTTGTATCTCTGTGATCTATTTTATCTTTCTTTCGAGTCTCAGATCTATACAACGCACTACAGACTGCATCAAATGTGATTGTGTCCTTCCCATGAAGCAATGTGGTGGTAAGATGATCATATTCATCAGGAAGGGAATTAAACAACAATAATGCCTTGTCTTCGTCTTCAAATTTCTCATCCAAATTTAGCAAGTCTGCTAAAATTTTATTGAATGAGTTCACATGGTCATTCATTGACATACCGGGTGCATACGTGAATCGAAAAAGTTTTTTTTTTCATATAAAGCCTATTTTCAAGGCTTTTCGTAAGAAACTTTTTTTCCAATGTATCCCACAATTTCCTCGCTGATGTCTCCCTCATGACAGAGTACTTCTGCTCTTTGGCCAAACATAGACGGATTGTACCACAAGCTTGTCTATTGATCTTGGCCCACTCCTTGTCATCCATATTGTCAGGTTTTATTTCAAGGGCTATATCTAGCTCTTGCTGACATAAGACATCCAGGATCTCACATTGCCACATACCAAAATTATTGGTACCATCAAATTTCTCTACTTCAAATTTTGCATTGGTCACCGTAGTCCTTGCTGATGACGATGCCTGTGCCATTTTTCTCCTCAATCCCAACTACTGTATACGTGAACAGTACCGTATACGTGAATAGTGCCACAAACGATCGTACTCCCCAAGTACGAATCTAGCTCTGGTACCAATTGTTGTACGGAAGCGTGTAAAAGAGTATAATTATTGTACTAAAAAATCACACTGAGTTCAATTCCCAGGGAAGAGAGGTGGATCACGAGGATCGCTTAAGTACCAAATCTTTCCTAGCCAGAATATCCCTCTATCGTAATTTAATAGCACAATAAATAACTACAATCACACTCACAAGATATGAAAAATAAACAATAAAGAACACCAGAATTTTAACGAGGTTCGGCAAATTTCGCCTACGTCCTCGGGCACTACCAAATATATTTCACTCCAAAATTACAAGTGAAAATATACAAATAAGGAGAGAGAACAATGCCTTAAGTAAAGAATGGCAAATTGTGGGATGAAGAAAATGAGCAATGGTTAGGCCTATTTATAGTTGAGGTTCAGGGATCAATCTTGCAAAATACCTATTCAAATAGGGACCAAAATTACAATTATCCCATGCCAAATTTCACATCAACTTTTGGTGCCTAACTTCTTCCCACTTACTATATTTTTTACAGCCCCCCATCTTTGACTTTTCAAAAATGGGTTGCTAATATGCTTACACTCAAATGTTACCTCATTTTGAAGGTAAATGCTTTCTTGCTGATATTCGAGAAGTTTCAAACAAACATGGACTTGTTTCTTTACAAAAACAACTCCTTTCTCAAATCTTTCCAGATGAATGCTTCAATTTTTTCAATGTTCATGAAGGAAATGCCATAATTAGCCATAAGTTGTCTAGCAAGAAGGTTCTTGTTGTTCTTGATGATGTTGATAACTTACAACACTTAAAATGCTTAGTTGGAAGGGGTGATTGGTTCAGTTTAGGGAGTAGGATTATTGTAACAACAAGAGATGAACATTTGCTCCGATCTTATCGAATCAATGATGTGTATAAGCCTACAACATTGAATCCTGATGATGCACTTAGGCTTTTCAAGTTGAAAGCTTTTGATAGTGATACAACGCCGAAATATGATTTCATTGAGCTTTCTAAACATGTTGTACATTATGTTGATGGTCTTCCCTTAGCTCTTGAAGTTTTGGGTTCATTTGTATGGTAGAGATATAATTCAATGGAGAAGTGCAATCGAAAGACTTAAACAAGATTCTAACAAAGAAATTCTTGGCACACTAAGAATTAGCTTTGATGGATTGGAAGAAAGGGAGAAGAATATATTTCTAGATATAGCATGCTTTTTCAATGGAGAGGAGAAAAATTTGGTAATGAAAGTACTGGATGGTTGTGAGCTTTTTCCAGATATTGGAATCGATGTTCTCATTAAGAAATCTCTCATAAAAGTCAGTGACGACAATAAATATTTGCGGATGCATGCCTTGTTGCAAGAAATGGGAAGAAAAATTGTTGAAGAAAAATGTGTTGATGAACCCGGAAAACGTTGTAGATTATGGAAGGAAAGGGATGTCCATCATGTCCTAACAAAAAACACGGTAAATCATTCAACAAAAATTACATACAAAATTTTCTTTTTATCAATATATGATATAAATCCAAAACTTAATCTAATTTGTTTATATATCGATCCTTAATTGACATTGAGTAGCTCTAAGATAATCTCCATTTTTTTATTATAAATATTAATAAGTATTTGTAATATAAGTGTTTAATTTTATTGAATTACTCTCGTTAACAAATGTTATATTTAGTATATTTCAACCAAAAGATTGTGATAATGTTGAACATGTACATAAATTCTCAAAATTTTTATTAGATAATTTATTTTGTTTTCTTATTTTCTATTCTTGGTTACTTTTAGGCCACCGAAGTGATTGAAGGTATGATCATCGACAATAAAAGGTAAAAAAACATACATATAAATTTATCAATATGTACTATTAATATTGTTATTATTTTTTGTAAAAAAACCCAATAAAAATGACCAAAAAAAACTTTTGGAGTTGCTTGGTAGAGTGGAAAGAAAATTAAAAATATGAAAAATTGAAGAGATAGAAAACTAGAATGATGGAAAACTAGAGTGGAAAGATGGAAAATATATTTCTCTCCTCACTATTGCTTGGCATAGCGAGAAGTGGGAAGGTAAGAAAATAAACCATTTGAAAATAAAATTTAGAAGGTTTGATTTTTTATGTATTATAATAGAAATTGATCTGTTATTTTTTTATTTTTTTCTGACCAAGTACACTTAAAATTTATTTTCTTTTCACTTTTTCATTTCATTCTCATATTCCTCCACTTTTCCACTAAACTAATTCTTAATTTTTAGATGTAATAACAATATATATCAATGAACTAGGTTATAACATGTGGTTAATAGTTTTCAAAAATAAATCCAAGTGATGTCATCATTTGGTTCATGATAATGCATAGAATTATACGCCAATGAACCAAACATGAATCAAAATATTAGTTCTAGTTTTTTTAGGCTTAGGTAATTAAAATTCTAATGAAGTATTAGATAGAGTGTTGTCTAATATTTTCAATGATATCTCAATACCATATTCGGCTATGCACAAGATATAAGTATTTGATACAAGTACTTAAAAAAAACAATATTGATGCAACATAACTTTTAGATATTGAATGTTTTTGTATATTTTGAAGTTTATTATTGTTTTGCTCCTGTTATTAGGGAATCGAGCAAGATACTCAATTTGAGTGCCGATACTTTCTCAAAGATGAAACACTTGAGATTACTCAAAGTTCCTTGCGTATCAAATTGTGATGATCTCAATTATCTTTCTAATGAACTACGGCTTTTAAATTGGACAGGATATCGTTTAAAATTCTTGCCTTCAAACTTCCAACCAGATAATCTTGTCGCACTTCTTTTACGATATAGTCATATTGAACAACTATGGAAAGGGAATAGAGTAAGAACTAACTCATCTTATCCTTGTGCTTTAGCTTATTTTAATATAAATTATTAACCTTTGATTATGGTAAAAACAAAAAAAAAAAAAATTAGCATTATTATGTTTTCTGCCTAATTTATTATTGTCTTCAACAGCCCTTGTTTAAGTTGAAAATGATCAACCTCAAAGGGTCCCAAAACCTGATCAAGACACCTGACTTCACAACAGCACCAAAACTTGAAGCTTTGATTATGGAAGGTTGTACCAGATTAGTAGATGTCCATCCATCAATCGGAGTGCTTAAGATGCTTAAACTTTTGAATTTAAGAGACTGCAAAAGTCTTAGGAATCTTCCAACCAGAATTGGAATGGAATCTCTTGAAACATTAATTCTTTCAGGTTGCTCAAGTCTTGTAAGGTTTCCAGAGATTGATGGGAGGATGGAACATTTAGAAACTCTTGATCTTTCTAGTTGTTATAAAATTAAATATTTGCCAGTGAACTTGCAGCAAGTAGAGTCTTTGGAAGAGCTTGACTTGAGTGAAACAAGCATAACAGAGCCACCACCCTTCATTTTTCATTTGAAAAATATTAAAATTCTATCTTTCAATGGGCTCAAGGGACCATCATATAAGTCACGACCAAATTTGCCTTCTCTTTTCAAGGTAATCCAAGGAAGGACGAATCCCATGGCTCGGATGTTGCCTTTGTTGTCAGGTTTGAGTTCATTAAGAAAGCTAAATCTAAGGGACTGCAATCTTTGTGAAGGAGATATTCCACGTGATATTTCTGGTCTATCCTCTTTGATACTTCTAGATCTTAGTGGTAACAATTTCATCAGCATACCTGCATCTCTTACTCGACTCTCAAAGCTTGAGTTTCTTAACTTCTCAAATTGCAACATGTGCAGTCTTGGTGAAGCAAATATTCATGGTCTATCCTCTTTGAGTTTACTTTGCCTTAGGGGTAACAATTTCATCACCATCCCTTTGGCTCTTACTCAACTTTCCAGGCTTGAATATATTGAATTATCAAATTGCAAGATGCTTAAATCGTTTCCTGAGCTTCTAACAAGTATAGCAGATGTGCGTATAAGTGATTGTTCTTCACTTGAAGTAGTTGCAAGTCCATCAAAAGTATGCAATTTAGTGGATTTGGGTATCCTTAAAGCCATTAACTGCTTCAAATTGGCTGAGAATATCAATGCATTAACACTGCTGAGAAAACATCTTAAGGTCGATTAATCTCTATTTTCTCCCTTACAAAATCTCATACTTGAGAATTTATGGTTTTAGTTACCAAACGACTTGTGTGTTTTATTTTGCAGGTATTTGCAAATTCAAGAAAAATGTTTGATATTATTATGCCTGGAAGTGAAATCCCAGAATGGTTTAGCCAACAAAAAAGTGACTCTTCAATTAAGATACCCCTTCTGAAAGATAGTCAATGGATTGGAGTTGCTTCTTGCTGCATTTTTATCAATAATGATGCTTCAAGGGATGACGAGGTTATCAGTTGTAGTGCATTTATCTATTGCAGAAATTCTGAACAAGCGAGCTGTGATGGATCTATTTTTCGAGGTGGAAATCGTAGACTGATTGATGGGATTGGCATGATGGTGGGTAAAGGATTTAACGAGCCCATATTGAAAGATCACATTTTTCTTTGTTATTTGTCGCGTGAGAAACTATATCCAATTTCCATGGAGGATAAATATGGTCATTGTGAAACCAATAATTTATGGGCAACAGATTGCGTAGATCAGAAATGGGATGAGCTTGAGGTGTCTTTCACAGATCCATTTGAATGCAATGTTAGGGTGAAGAAGTGTGGTGTTAGAATAGTGTATGAGAAAGATTTGGAAGAAATAAAAGAGTTGCAGTGCCATACCACTCAATCTTCTCCAAAGTTTGAACACATCCATCAACACTCTGCTCATAACGATGGATCAGTAGATAGCACTTCTCACATAAAACGAAAAGCTAATATCTACGATGAAGCGGAGGAAGAAGGGCCGCAACCAAAACGGATGCAGAAATTTTTTAATTTTATAATGCGCCAATAGGGGAAGAAGCATTAACTGTGGTAAACTACTTAACCAATCTACTGTTGATTTTTTTTTTTACACATCTATCTTATTTGTATTTTTTATTTCATTTAAAATAATCATTCTAAATTTATTTACTAACGAGATATGACCCTTCTATTATATATCAAAAAGTTTTAAAATCTTTATTCATACTCGTATTGAACATGAGTGCATATTCTATGCATATTGCAAATATTGATAACATTGGTTTTTAAACCATTTAAAATTTTAATCACTTAATTCCTTCGTAATTGAAATGTGTACATTTATTTTAGGTTCATTCTTTTATTAAAATTTTATTTTCATTATATATATATATATTCACTTTATAATTCGTGCATAATTATGATTAGAATGAAATTATGAAATTTCATTTCTTTCGTGCCTTAAAAAAAAAGTCTTCTCCTCTCTGCTTTCTCTTTGAAGCAAACCCGAAATCCGACCACTGTTCTGGCGAGCCTTCATTACGGCCGCCGGTCACCGGCGATATCTCCACCATATACTGATACGGACGCGCCTATGGCAGAGATTAACCGAGACACCATTGAATTACCCAATGGACCAATTACGCGTAGCCGGGCTAAACAATTTAAGGAGGCCACTTCAGTTTTAGTGGCACAAATTTGGAACGAAGAAAGGAAGTATTCCAAGAACACGCCGAACATTTACAATTTATTTAAGACCGAATATATTAGCTAGTTTGGATGCTAATTTATTATTTTATTACATGTTATTTTCATATTAATTAAGTTGTTTAATTAGTATAATATTTAATATATCTAGTGTTTAAATTAAAGTATTTTAATTTTTATTTAAATTAATGTTTGGTTGTGTTTTATAGGAAATAATAAAAGGCATAGTGGTGCAACAAGCTAAAATTTTTAAATGCCATGAGTTTAAGAGAATGTGATGACAATTGTTGGAATCAAGCTACTTGGGTGGAGTATTAGGTTATGGATGGCTAAATGGAGAGCTAATGGGGGAATAATTGAATTAGGTATAAATAAACAAATGAAGATAAATGAAGTGGAAGCATGAATGGAAACAAAACATTAGCAACTTGAAGAATATGGTGGAAGACAAGATCAATTGGATTGAAGAAATGAATGTGCCATATTGGAATTAAATATTTATGTTTATTTTTATTTTTTTATAGCCACTACAAGCTACCTATAAATAGCTTGTCAAACATCAATTGTAGGCACTTGATTTTTATTGAATGAATTCTCTTTTTGGTGAGTTTAATTCACTCTCCTAAATTCTTCAAGGTTTGAATTGATTTATCTAGTTTCTAGTGGCATCAATTTTAACTTTGTTACGAACTTATCATCCTCTCGGGTGTGGCGTTCAATTTTATACCGTAGGTTCCTATCTTGCTAGATAGCGGGTCTCGGTTTATTCAATTTCCTTTCATTCATTTGAAACTTATAAGATTCGGGTCTTTAATTTTTATTAAAGGTTCATTCTTGTTTCAAATCCCTATCATCCACTTGATTATCTTTATTTTCAAGCCGTTACCATTAAAATTATCCTTTTGTTCAATTTAATTGAAAAACTACCTAATTTACGATCGGGCAACATCTACGACTCGTTTCAAACCTGAGACAGTCCGTATCATATACGGTGGCCAAAACTGATTTGGAGTCGAAACCACCAAAACCGAAGCCGATCTTTTAGAAAAAGAAGAAAACCTTTCAGTTTTCAACATTCTTCGTCGCGCGACACCGGTAGGTTTCTTACCTTTCATTTTTTATTTTATAGTTTTATAAAAAATAAAAAAAATAGATCTAAAAGATAAAAATTCGCCGTTTCCCCATCAAACAACGCTGAAGCTTTCATTACTGTTCGTTTTCCACATGACTAACAACAATTTTTGAATTGTTCAACTCTTTGCCTTCCGATTACTCCAATCCTCCTCCTGGTGCCCCAACACTCTTGGTTGACTCTCCTGTCTATGGCGTGGAGCTTCATTTGCATTTATTTTTTCCATACTTTTCTGTTGCCGCTGAACCTGGCCATCTTCACCCATATCTTTTAGAGTTAATTGTGGAGGGAAATGGGGTTGCTTGAGATCAAATCCAAGCTCTCATGAATACAAAATAATATTTTTGTCAATAGGCCAAGAGGTTGTTAACAATTATATTAAGTTTATATATACATAAAGGAAAACTATATCATATGTTGAATATGTTAAAAATAGTTAATTATTATTTAAAACCTTTCTATTATAATATTTGAATTAATAAATTAATATATTTTACTTATATTCAATAATTCAAATAAAAAATATCATTTTATACTTAATTACTACAAATTAAAAATATAATATCTAAAAATTTTAATTAATATTAAATAGGATTATATTAGAAGCAATTAATTATAAAATAGATATAATAATGTAAAGAAAAAAAGTAAAACACAAACCGTCTATTTTGTCAACTTTCACCTTCTTAGAGTCTTCCCGGAAACAGCATCTATTACCCTGAATTTCCACACCAACTCCCTTTCATAGCTATTATTATTCTGATAGATTCATTTCCAAAAGTAGAATAGAAATTTCTTACACAAATCCTTTGTTTTTCTCTCGAATTTTCATCTGTTTTTCTCCTTCCTCATCCGTCAAAAGTATGCAATTTATTGAATTCGGCTGGTATTGTAGCCATTAATCCTGAATTCGGCTGGCATTGTAGCCATTAATCCGTCAAAAGTACGCAATTTATTGAATTCGGCTGGCATTGCAGCCATTAACTACTTCAAATTGGCTGAGAATATCAGTACATCAACACTGCTGAAAAAACATATTAAGGTCGATTAATCTCCGTTTCCCCCCTTAAAAAATCTCATACTTGAGAATTTATGGTTTTAGTAACCGAATGACTTGTGTTCTATTTTGCTGCAGGCATTTGCAAATTCAATAGAAATATTTTCTATTTTTATGCCCGGAAGTGAAATTCCAGAATGGTTTAGCCAACAAAAAAGTGGCTCTTCAATTAAGATACCTCTACCTATCAACATTAGGAAAGATAGTCAATGGATTGGAGTTGCTAGTTGCTGCATTTTTGTCAATAACGTTGCTTCAAGTGATGACGAATATAGTATCTGTAAGAGCCCAAATTTGCCCGGGTCCCATTAAAGCCCAATAAAAACAGTCCAATGTCTATTTACAAAAAGACCCAAAGCACTACAGAGCCTAGTCGATGAACGCAATCCCTAGCCCAAATTTACATCGGCCCAATGGCCCAAAAGTCTTAAAGATTTTCGACAGAGAAGAAACCCTAGGTTTCCTTGGTGCGCCGCACGCCTCTCTGCGCCTTGGTCACCGCATCCTTCACACGCGCGCCTCGCATCGTTTCAGCAACCCACGCGCGCTGTTGTCAGCCACCACCATTGCTCGTGCCTCGATCGATGCCCACACGCCTTGCCTATACCCTGCAAAAGGGTCAACAAGCAAAGAAACAGAGGCAACAAGAACAAAGAAGTATGGAACAAATAGTAGAATAACAAAAATAGATGATGTCTTTCGGCTATAAAGCCATTCGAATAGCGATGTAAAAAGGACTTTTAGAGGGGACGAAGATCTGAAATAAAAAAAAATCGAAAAAGAACTCTTGTAACCCCCTTTTTTACACATTATCAGAAATCAAAAAAACAAATTAAAAGAGTTTTCTTTCTTTCGAACTACGGATCATTAGCAATAAAAACGGAATACAAACATCAAGGTCGATTTTTGTTTATTTTCGATTATCATCTACTGCCCTTTTTTATTTTCCTATTTATTATTCTCAAACTCTAAAAAAAACAACGAAATAATAAAAAGAAAAGAGAAAGGGGGTTACCGGAGTTATCCCGTAGCCGCGTCGTCGCCCTGTGGTCCATCGACGGAGGTTTCTCTCCACGATTGGGATCGGGTACGAAGGAGGAGACGAAAGGGGACCTTTTTCTTCGGGTTTTTAGCCAAGGAGGTTGGGCCTCCAATCTGACCCGAAACGAGGCTAAGCGCCTCTTTTGCGCCCCGATTGACCACCGTGTAGTAATGATGCGACAAGCACCGGAGGAAGACCAATCGGTAGACCAAAAGAAGGGGAAAGAGAGGGCCGCCTCTTGGGTTTCTTCTTTTTGAGAGAATGGGGGGCTGCTGAGTTAAGAAAATTTTAGGGGTTATGAAATCTGATTTTTTTGAAAAAAAAAGAGGATTTTATAAACATTTGACAAAAATGTGCCGTTTGGTGCTGGGGTGACTGCGCATATTCCTTAAAAGGAATATTTTCGCTATCAGTCCCCCCTTTTGCCGCGTTATTCGATCAGACCCTGATCTGCCTTTTTTATTTTATTTAAATTTTGCCCCGTTATTTCTATTTCATTTTAATTCGATCCGTGCTTTGGCCAATTGAAACGCAGCGCATCAAGACCCGGGATTATTTCCCATCTGGTCCCTCCCCATTATCGCGCGTTACACAGAGGACCCAAATATTTTTATTTTAAATTTCGGCCTTTAGCTTTACTTTTCTCCTAATTTAGTCTTCTTTTGTTTTCTTTCGTTAGTATTGCTATTTTATTATTATTATTTTCTTTTATTATCATTATCCTTATTAACAATTTCAACTCTTGTCTTTATTATTATTATTATTATTATTATTATTATTATCATATTACTTATTTATTTATCGGTTTATTATTGAGTTTCCCTTTTTTATTTTTTGTTATTATTCTTATTTATTTTAATTTTATCTTCTTATTATTTTTCCTATTATGTTTTCTTTAAAAAGTTACACAGCTTGTTTGTCTTATTTCTTTTATTTCTGTCGTTCATACCACCCTTTTTTTTATTCTGTCACACTTATTAATATCATGATCTATTTCTTTTTTCGTTTTTTACAAATTTGGGTTATATTAATTTTTATCGATACAAAATTGATTTTCTTCATAAAAGTAATATTCTGTATTTAGAAGTTCGAGAGACCGAGCCCAATCATGCTGGGTTTCGATTTCCCGTTCGTCTAAAAGACTAAATATCCTTCTAAGATATTGACCGTATTTTCAAAATAAAGTGGTATTTCATGTTTCAGAAATCTGAGGAATCGTGCCCAATCGTGCTGGATTTCATTTTTTTGGTTTGGCCAAATAGTGGAATACCCTTTTTAAAATCGCAACGTATGAATTTTGAAAATCATGAAATGATCTTTGTACCGAGGGACGAAACATCGTGTCCAGTCGTGCTGGACGTGGTACTTCCATCTTTTCGAAACAAGAGAATTTCGATATCCGATTTTAATTATCCAAACATTTTTTTGAAGAGGTCGTATTTTAAAATCTTTTCACATTTTCGACATTAGGACATTAATTAATCAATTAGGTACCAATTTTGGGCGTATCGAGGGTGCTCACCCTTCCTCGTGCGTAACTGACTCCCGAACCCATTCTCCGAGTTTCGTAGACCAAAATCGTTGTTTTGAAAAATCAAATTGTTTATTTAAAAACAACTATTTTATAGGTGACCCGACCACACCTAAACAAAAAAGATTGGTGGCGACTCCATGTTTTTTAAGTCCATTCCCGTTTTCAAAAAATGGTTACGATAGCTTGCTGACTCCACTGGGGATAATAAGAGAGTTTGGCCATAAAATTGATTATCCTTTGTCCTTTTGTCGAAAATTTACAAAATGGTTTTGAAAAATCATGTTTCTTTTGATGCGTTTGTTGGTGCTATGATTGCAATAATGTTGAGTCTCTTAGGATACTTCTGCATTCATATCTGCATGACCATTGTGGTCACACCTTTTAAGTGGGAGCAAGAAGCTATGCCTTCGTGAGGTTTTCACCTCCGTATAGGCTAGGGGACCGCTTTCGAGATACATCCGTACCTATGTCTTCGTGAGGTTTTCACCTCCGCATGGCCATAGGGAAATATATTCCCTTGAACCGAACTCGGTTCGTATGAGCCTATAATGGGTGAGGATCGAGGAATCTGCTGGTTTGGGTACCCCTACTTTAGAACCGAACCATATATAGTGAACCCTAAGAGCCCACCTTAGGTAGAGCCACGCCAAACCCCTAGTAGTCACCTGGATAGTTGTTCTGTGTTCGTTCATTTCCCTTGCACTAATGTGTTTTCTTTCCTGTTTTTTCATTACTCTATTGCTAACGTGTTTTCTTCTATCTTGATTGCATTGCATCGCATCATCAAAGAAAGGAGGTGTTGATTAATATTCAATTGCTAAATAGAGGAGTTTGTCATAAGGAAATGTGTTACTTGATAAAGTGGATTATAATACGGTCGTGCAAACATAGTCCAAGTAAACAGAGTGAGGGCTGAATAGCACACAGAAGAATACAAGACCTTGCCTGAAGATTCAACCCAACAAGGGTTATTCGGGAGTCATCGTGTCTCAATTTTCTAAAAGAAGCTCATGAACATTGCAGAGGATAAGTGAGTTAAGAGGTTCGGTCTGGACCAAGCAACAAGGAGATAGAAGAGGCATCCATTTGGAAGTTCACGAGACATGATCGTAACATCCGATTACGAAGAAGGAAATTGTTGTTTTCACTTGGACTATGAGGACAAAGCCGTGTTTATATTCCATTTTATGTAAAGAGCTTTGTTTTCTTAAGAAATTTTCTAAATAAAATTGAATCAAAATCGACGTCTCTTTGCATCCGCATTTGCATCGCATCCCATGCATGCATGCATGCATGTATTGAACGTATTTACGCCTACGCTTCAGGAAAATTCCCAATAGTCAAACCGGCGATAAATGCTGAAGTCTACGCAGCAATAGAAACATTAGCAACCCTTGAGACTCACTACTTGGGTAGGAAGGAAATTACCCTTAGGACTAACTGTCAGGCTATAATTAGCTTCTTTGATAAGACAGTAAATAGTAAACCATCTAGGGTGAAATGAGCTAATTTCACAGATTACGTAACAAGCATAGGAGTAAATGCGGTCTTTGAGCACATAAAAGGGTCCTCTAATTTAATTACGGACTCACTATCGAGACTTGTCAATCTGTTATAGGAGTGCCCGGCAGACCAATGGACAACAACTATATGAGGTAATTTGGGAAGGCAGTAGGAGAATTCGCCAAACTATCAGCAATCAGTGAAGCCCGAATTTCAGGCCAGGCCCATATAGAAGAGGGAGAACGCCAGCACCAACAGGAAGGCCCATCATGACAAATGTTGGAATCTCTAGTGCTGAAGCTATGTTCCATGATCACACTATCCACGCAAGAAGAGCAGGCCCAATCCTATTACCTGAATCAAGAACAGTCAGCAATGACGAATTTAATCGTCGGCAACAAGAAATGCTCAACTACAGGCACGACATGCTAGTTAATGCAGTTGAATACCTCACCTCATTTTCAGCCAGCTGTACAATTTGGTTGGAAAACTTTGATGACCTTGACAGCAGGAGGTGGTTACTAGAAGAACATGCAGTTCGAAGGGATTTCATGCTATGGGCACAAAATAGGATTGAAACAAGCATGGATGACCTTATTTATGTCAGCCAACAAATGGGGTGGACCTTTTCTAACAATCAAGACGGAAGACCATACCAAAACTACACACCAAGACAAACTTTTGGGAACAGGCAGATGCATGAGTCATGGAGGTCCGTCACACCAGAAGAAGCAGAAAGGAGTCACGACAGGCAACTACAGAGAAGGACAGAAGCTATCGTCATTGCAAACAACAATAGCATTGAAGATAGTTTAGGATCAGAAGAAGAGTGGGGTTAGGATGGAGCACAACGACCCCACTCAAACTGAAATGATTAAGGAGTGGGTTGCTAAAGACTCATCATGTTAATAAGCGTGTCGGTAATAATTGCCACTTAGCGGTAATCAGGGGATGGAGCTTGTGCAGAGTATTTGTATTTTAGTGTCGGCAGCCTCATAATGGCAGCCATTAGGTAAGGAAGAAGACTAGTGACTCGAACCAAAAAAGGCACCGATGCATGATGCTGAGGCTGATGTTGAAATACAGTCTGAGCAAGAAATTAAAAGACATGTGAATGAAGATGAAGCACATGAATTCTTGAAGTTCATCAAGCACAGTGAATATAACATCGTGAAGCAGTTAAACAAACAGCCGGCAAGAATCTCGGTGTTATCTCTACTGTTGAACTCAGAGTCACATCGGAATGCCTTGCTAAAAGTGTTAAATCAAGCTTACGTGGAAAGCAATGTATCTGTAGAAAAGCTTGATAGGTGGGTAAACAACTTGAATACAAATAATTTCATCTCTTTCAGTGATGATGAAATACCGCCAAATGGTAGGGGCTCCGTAAAAGCATTGCATACTACGACCAGTTGCAAGGGTTACATAGTACCGAATGTATTCATCGACAACGGATCCACACTCAATGTCATGCCTTTGGCCACACTTCCCAGAATGCCAGTTGATATGTCTTATCTAAGGCCTTGCCATTCTAAAATAAGGGCATTTGATGGGACACGACGAGAGGTCATGAGAAAGATTGAAATTCCTCTAGAAGTGGGCCAATGTACATATGATATAGAATTCCAGGTCATGGACATCACGCCTTCGTATAATTGCCTTTTAGGGAGGCCTTGGATCCATTCTACTAGGGCAGTTCCTTCATCTCTCTATCAGAAAGTAAAATTTATCATAGATACCATTTGATCACGGTTGCTGGTGAAGAAGACATTGTTGCGTCTATTTCTACTGTCGCACCTTACATTGAAGTAAACAAAGATGCAGTAGAGTGTTCCTTCCGTTCCTTCGAATTTATTAATGCTACAATTGTTACTGAAGGAAATAAGATTCCCACAAACAAACTGTCAAGGAATACCAAGATGGGAATTAAGCTGACTGTGGGAAAAGGAGCCCGAGCAAAGAAAGGTTTGGGAAGATATCAGCCAGGGATAGTTAGAGCACTAAAGCCGGTACACCACAAGGCTCGATATGGTTTAGGGTTCAAGCCAGATGTACGACAAAAAAGAAAATAGTTGCAGAAAGATCAAGAAAGGAGGTTTGCAAGAGTATCAGGTCGGGAATTGGAATGAGAGCCCATAGCGTATTCGCCTTTGTTAAAACCATTTATATCTGCAGGAATGATGTACCCATGGCGAGATAATTCATGAAGCACGCTGTTATGGATTGAAAGGGGTCTTCAGAACGTCAGTATAAATGTTGTTGACAAAGGGGATGATGCAATAAAAAATGTTTCAATGATACGCCATTGTCCTCCTGGATCCGTTTTGAACAATTAGACTACTGTGGACCTTCTTGTAGTTTCTAAGTCCTCTCCAGAGTAATGCTCAATGTTAACTCTCTAATAGTGGGATTCTTTTGTAAAAGCTTATGTTTGCTCTTTGTCATTTAAATAAACATTAACGGAGATGCATTTATCATGGTCTTTTCATTCTCATTAACTTCACAATTATTCCCCTTCTCCTAACCTGTCCTACATGTACCTCATATCATGCCATAACATCATGCTTGTGGGTTCCAATACCTTGATGCTCCTCTATAGCTTTCTTTTCCATTCACCTTTCAGGTGCTTAGATATCAACGACGTGAACAATCCAGTTACAAGTCCTAAAATTGATTTCGAGAAAGCTATTTGTTTAGGAGAATTCGAAGCTGAGGAAAATACTGAAGATTATGTCTCATCCCCTGACTTACTAAGGATGATAGAACAAGAAGATAAGCAGATTCTACCCCATCAAGAATCTGTTCAGACAATGAACTTGGGAAATGAAGAAAAGAGGCAAGAAGTGAAGATTGGGACCTCCATTTCAGAGAACACCAAACATGACTTGATCGCCTTGCTTCATGAGTACAAAGATGTATTTGCATGGTCGTATCAAGACATGCCAGGTTTGAACGAGGATGTATTAGTCCATAGACTCCCACTGAAACCAGAATGCAAACCCATTCAACAAAAGCTAAGACGAATGAGACCTGAAATGTTGTTAAAGATAAAAGAAGAAATAATAAAACAATTTGATGCTGGCTTCTTACAAGTCTCTAAATATCCAGAATGGGTAGCTAATATAGTCCCAGTACCGAAGAAAGACGGCAAGGTACGAATGTGCGTAGATTATTGCGATCTGAATCGAGCAAGCCCAAAAGATAATTTTCCCTTGCCACACATCGATACATTGGTAGATAACACAGCAAAACATTCATTATTTTCTTTCATGGATGGATTTTTAGGTTATAATCAGATAAAGATGGCCCCCTAGGATATGGAGAAAACTACCTTCATAACAATGTAGGGAACGTTTTGCTATAAGGTAATGTCATTCGAATTGAAGAATGCTGGGGAAACATATCAGAGGGCAATGGTGATGCTGTTCCATGACATGATGCACAAAGAAATAGAAGTCTATGTCGATGATATGATTGCCAAATCTCGGGGGGAGAGAGAGCATGTTGGGAACCTCAGGAAATTATTCGAAAGACTAAGAAAGTTCCAGCTGAAGCTTAATCTAGCCAAGTGCACATTTGGGGCTACCTCGAGAATATTACTAGGCTTCATTTTCAGTGAGAGAGGTATTAAGGTTGATCCAGATAAGATAAAAACCATACAAGAACTACCACCTCCACGCACACAAAAGGAAGTCAAAGATTTTTAGGGAGATTGAACTACATCGCTCGGTTTATTGCTCAACTTACTAACCAGTGTGACCTAATTTTTCGACGCCTTCGAAAACATAATCCGAGAGAATGGAATGAAGAGTGCCAAGTAGCTTTCGACAAGATAAAACAGTATTTGTCTAACCCCCAGTGCTAGTACCGCCAACTCCCAGGAGACCGTTAATATTGTATCTGACTGTGTTCGATAACTCAATGGGTTGCGTACTATGGCAACATGATGAGTCAGGAAAAAAAGAAAGGGTGATTTACTACCTCAGCAAGAAGTTCACAGAGTATGAAACAAAGTACACGTCAATTGAAAAATTCTGTTGTGCTTTGGTCTGGGTAGTTCGAAGACTCAGACAACATATGTTGTATCATACGACATGGTTAATTTCAAAGCTGGACCCAATAAAGTACATGATGGAATCACCTGCACTCTCAGGAAGAATGGCACGATGGCAAATCCTACTATCGGAGTACGACATCATCTATGTGAATCAAAAGTCGATAAAAGGGAGCGCAATAGCTAACTTCTTAGCAACTCGAACAACAGAGGAATACGAGCCATTGAGATTTGATTTCCCAGATGAAGACTTGAAGTGCATTACAGAAAAAGAATGTGAGCCGTCAAAAGAGAAATCATGGAAGATGAGCTTTGATGGTGCATCAAATGCATTGGGGCATGGGATTGGAGTAGTCTTAGTGTCACCAGAAGGGAATCATTATCCATTCACTGCCAGATTAAATTTCTTCTGTACCAATAACGTAGCAGAATATGAGGCTTGCATCATGGGACTTCGTGCAGCTATTGAACGAGACATCGAAATCTTGGAGGTGTACGGAGACTCAGCGCTTGTAATTTACCAAATCCGTGGAGATTGGGAAGTGAGAGATTTGAAATTGGTCAAATGTCGCGATCTTGTGGCAGAGCTGATCAAAGAATTCAAAGAAGTAACTTTTAATTACTTCCTATGATAAGAAAACCAATTGGCGGATGCCCTAGCCACTTTAGCTTCAATGTTCCAATTGGCGGATGCCCTAGCCACTTTAGCTTCAATGTTCAAAGCGAACCGAGAAACGGAAATAATGCCTCTCCAAATGAGCATATATGAGGCCCCTGGGTATTGTTTTAGCATTGAAAAAGAGGCAGATGGACAGCCATGGTTCCATGATATATTAGAATATGTCAAGAATCAAAGGTATCCCGAACGAGCAAACAAGAATGACAAAAGAACAATCAGAAGAATGGCGGTAGGATTTATCCTTGATGAGGATATCCTGTACAAAAGAGGAAAAGATCAAGTGCTCTTGAGATGTGTGGATGCTGTTGAAGCCAGAAAAATACTTGAAGATGTCCATGAAGGAATTTGTGGAACGCATGCCAATGGTTTCACTATGGCTAGGCAGATTATGAGACTCGGTTATTACTGGCTGACGATAGAAAGCGACTGCATTAGTTATGCACGAAAGTGCCACAAATGTCAAGTTTACGGCGATAAAATTCATGCAGCACCTTCGCCCCTTCATGTCATGACTTCTCCGTGGCCTTTTCTATGTGGGGCATGGATGTTCTAGGGCCAATTTCCCCAAAAGCTTCTAATGGACATTGATTCATTTTTGTAGTCATAGATTACTTCACAAAATGGGTAGAAGCTGCTTCATTTGCTAATGTGACAAAGACCGCAATTTGCAGGTTCTTAAAAAAGGAGATCATATGTCAATACGGTTTGCTTGAGAGAATCATTTTAGATAATGATTTGAATTTGAACAACAACATGATGAAAGAGGTGTGTGAGCAATTTCAAATAAAGCATCATAATTCCTCACCCTATCGCCCAAAGATGAACGGAGCAGTAGAAGCGGCTAACAAAAATATTAAGAGGATTATTGAGAAAATGACCGAGACATATAAAGATTGGCACGAGAAGTTACCATTTGCTTTGTACGCATATCGCACATGTGTGCGGACATCTACGGAAGCAACTCCTTTCTCCCTGGTCTACAGAATGGAAGCTGTGATGCCAATCGAAGTTGAGATCCCCTCTTTACGAGTCTTAATGGAGTCAAAACTAGAAGAATAGGAATAGGTTCGAGCTCGATATGATCAACTAAATCTGATCGAAGAAAAATGCTTGAAAGCAATCTGTCATGGACAGATGTACCAGAAGAGAATGATCACAGCCCATGACAAGAAGGTGCGACCAAGGGAATTTTGCGAAGGAGAACTCGTGTTGCAAAAGATTCTCCCAATACAAAAACACTTTCGAGGAAAATGGGCACCGAATTGGGAAGGACCATATGTCGTAAAGAAGGTCTTTTCGGGTGGAGCTTTGATTCTCACTGAGATGGATGGGAAAGAGGTACCAAATCCAGTTAACTCAGATGCCGTAAAGAAATATTATGCTTAAAAAAATAAAAAAAAAGGATCAAGATAAAAACCCGAAAAGGGCGTCTTGATTAAAAAAAAGAGAAAAAAGAAAAAAGATCAAGATGAAAACCTGAAAAAGGCGTCTTGATAAACAAAAAGGTTTTGGATGAAAACCCTAAAGGGTGTCCTAAGGAAGCAAATTTGGGCTTAAAGAGCAAGGGCAATTTGAACAGGGAGTCAAATGGCGAGATATTAATATTTGAAGTAGACTCGGAAGCTCAAAATCTTCTACACAAGAAGCTGTGCTCGAAAAGATCCAGGATAAAGAAACGTGGAGAAGTTCATGTGTTAGATATCTAGTGCATTTGCAACAATTGAACCTGCTTTCCTTTTTATAATGCTTTCTTTATTGAATTATTCCTTGTCAATTTTCTTTGTTTGTTTCTTTTGAAATAAATATGGATGTGAGGTATCCCTTTCATACCTACTTTGCCGTTTTCATGCATCTCATGTTTGGTTCAGTTAAATGATAAATAGTGAAATGACATACTCTAGACAAAAAGAATGTTGAGCATTACCCGGATGAGAATTTGGTAAGTACAAGAGCCTCAAAGCAAGGACAAAGTTCAACAGGGGCAAAAGGGCGATATACGAGAAACACAGATTACTCGTAAAGCTTGAGGACGAGTACAAAACCTGAAAGGAAAGTCAAGAATCGAAGCAATGATTGCAGGTCATCATGAAAGTCGTAACGAAAAGAGATATATGACAAACAAGCCCAAGGCGCATGACATAATCATGTAGGCATAAAAGCATTTAAGACAAGCACGTGCATATCATGATAACATCACGCATGATGCATACAGGTACGCCAGTAAAGCAAGAAGTTTTGACGATAGCTGTACTGAACCAAGGAAAAAGAAGACATCCGAGTTCCACCAGATGATATGTTTTGAAATTCTGATTTCAAAAAAAAAATCAACTCATATTGCGAGAGGTGAGTTGAGCCTCGGGCGCATGCCGAGGTATTTTCAATTTTTATTTTTCAATTTCTATTTTTCAAAAAATCAACTCATATTGCGAGAGGTGAGTTGAGCCTCGGGCACATGCCGAGGTATTTTCAATTTCTATTTTTCAATTTCTGTTTTTCAAAAAATCAACTCATATTGCGAGAGGTGAGTTGAGCCTCGGGCACATGCCGAGGTATTTTCAATTTCTATTTTTCAAAAAATCAACTCATATTGCGAGAGGTGAGTTGAGCCTCGGGCACATGCTGAGGTATTTTCAATTTCCATTTTTCAAAAAATCAACTCATATTGCGAGAGGTGAGTTGAGCCTCGGGTACATGCCGAGGTATTTTCAATTTCCATTTTTCAATTTCAGTTTTTCAAAGAAATCAACTCATATTGCGAGAGGTGAGTTGAGCCTCGGGCACATGCCGAGGTATTTTCAGTTTCTATTTTTCAATTTCTGTTTTTCAAGAAAATCAACTCATATTGCGAGAGGTGAGTTGAGCCTCGGGCACATGCCGAGGTATTTTCAATTTCTGTTTCTCAAAAAAAAAATCAACTCATATTGCGAGAGGTGAGTTGGGCCTCGGGCACCTGCCGAGGTTTTTTCAATTTCTATTTTTTCAAAACAAATCAACTCATATTGCGAGAGGTGAGTTGAGCCTCGGGTCACATGCCGAGGTATTTTTAACTTCTGTTTTTCAATTTCTGTTTGTTCCTGAAAAAAATCAACTCATAATGCAAGAAGTGAGTTGAGCCTCGGGCACATGCCGAGGTATTTTTAATTTCTATTTTTCAATGTCTGTTTTTTCAAAAAAATCAACTGATATTGCAAGAGGTGAGTTGAGCCTCAGGTCACATGCTGAGGTATCTTTCGATTGTTGTTTTTCAAAAAAAATCAACTCATATTGCGAGAGGTGAGTAGAGCCTCAGGTCACATGTTGAGGTATTTTTTAATATCTATTTTTCAAAAATCAACTCATATTGCGAGAGGTGAGTTGAGCCTCAGGTCACACGCTGAGGTATTTTTCAATATTTGTTTTTTCAAAAACATCAACTCATATTGCGAGAGGTGAGTTGAGCTTCAGGTCACACGCTGAGGTATATTTTAATCTCTGTTCTTCAAAAACATCAACTCATATTGCGAGAGGTGAGTTGAGCCTCGGGTCGCAAGCTGAGTTATTTTCAGTCTTCTTGAAGATAGTAAAGAAGCAAATTGAAAAGTTCAGATTTTGTTCCCTAGAAATGACAGTGGAGCAGACTGAAGATTGAAGTCTCCCCGAAGATAATAAGGAAGCAGACTTAAAGATTCAGATTTTATCCCCTTGAGATAGAGTGAAGCTACTTGAAGGAAGGAAGGGCCAAGAAGTCAAGATCTTACAAGACCAGGCAAATTTGGCTCTCTTTAAAGTCTTTGCTTCATTCCCGTTACACGACAATAAGCAAAGAGGGGCAGCTGTAAGAGCCCAAATTTGCCCGGGGCCTATTAAAGCCCAATAAAAATAGACCAATGTCTATTTACAAAAAGACCCAAAGCACTACAGAGCCTAGTCGATGAACCCAATCCCAAGCCCAAATTTACATCGGCCCAATGACCCAAAAGTCTTAAAGATTTTCAACAGAGAATAAACCCTAGGTTTCCTTGGTGCACCGCACTCCTCTCTACGCCTTGGTCACCGCATCCTTCACACGCGCGCCTCGCATCATTTCAGCAACCCACGCGCGCTGTTGTCAGCACCACCATCGCTCGCGCCTTGATCGATGCCTGCACACCTTGCCCATACCCTGCAAAAGGGTCGACAAGCAGAGAAACAGAGGCAACAAGAACAAAGAAGTATGGAACAAATAGTAGAATAACAAAAACAGATGATGTCTTTCAGCTATAAAGCCATTCGAATAGCGATGTAAAAAGGACTTTTAGAGGGGATGAAGATCTGAAATAAAAAAATCGAAAAAGAACTCTTGTAACCCCCTTTTTTACACATTAGAAATCAAAAAAATAAATTAAAAGAGTTTTCTTTCTTTCGAACAACGGATCATCAGCAATAAAAACGGAATACAAACATCAAGGTTGTTTTTTAATTATTTTCGATTATCATCTACTATCCTTTTTTATTTTCCTATTTATTATTCTCAAACTCTAAAAAAAACAACGAAATAATAAAAAGAAAAGAGAAAGGGCCTTACCGGAGTTATCCCGTAGTCGCGTCGTCGCCCTGTGGTCCATCGACGAAGGTTTCTCTCCACGATTGGGATCGGGTACGAAGGAGGAGACGAAAGGGGACCTTTTTCTTCGTGTTTTTAGCCAAGGAGGCTGGGCTTCTAATCTGACCCGAAATGAGGCTAAGCGCCTCTTTTGAGCCCCGATTGACCACCGTGTGGTGATGACAAGACAAGCACCGGAGGAAGACCAACCGGTTAACCAAAAGAAGGGGAAAGAGAGGGCCGCCTCTTGGGTTTCTTTTTTTTGAGAGAATGGGAGGGTTGCTGAGTTAAGAAAATTTTAGGGTTATGAAATCTGATTTTTTGAAAAAAAAGAGGATTTTATAAACATTTGACAAAACAGTGCCGTTTGGTGCTGGGGTGACTGCGCATATTCCTTAAAAGGGATATTTTCGCCATCAGTCTCCCTTTTTTTTCCGCGTTATTCGATCAGACCCTGATCCGCCTTTTTTATTTTATTTAAATTTTTCCCCGTTATTTCTATTTCATTTTAATTCGATCCGTGCCTTGGCCAATTGAAACGCAGCGCATCAAGACCCGGGATTATTTCCCATCTGGTCCCTCCCCATTATCGCGCGTTACACAGGGGACGCAAATATTTTTATTTTAAATTTCGGCCTTTAACTTTACTTTTCTCCTAATTTAGTCTTCTTTTGTTTTCTTTCGTTAGTATTGCTATTTTATTATCATTATTGTTATTATTATTGTAACACCCCAAACCCGGCCTAAAAGTTAGGCCCGAATTTGACGCGTCACATTGAAGAGTTTTTCGAAAACCATGTTTTCATTAGAAACTCTTCTTAAAGAATTTAAAACTTTTTGCTATTTGAAACCTCAGATTTCGTTTGCTTATTTCAAAATGTGGTTTATTAGAAATCATCCTTGGAAGACATTATTATCCTTAAAACCTTTTGTTGCGGAAGCTAAATTTAAAACCGTTGCTGTCATTGTTTAAGAAGATCCAGAAATTTATCGTTTATAGTTTGCATATAACTGAAAATGGAAATTTAAAGAAAAATAAACCACATTGGCCTTATTACATAATGTTAAACCCAAATTAAAATAATATTAAAAATAAAGTAAAACTGATTTTAATAAAGTTCGAAGGAAATATCTCCGATGTATAAAAATATTTGTAAAAGTTTATTTTGAAAATCCATTTGTTAATCGATTTTGGAAACCATTATTTAAGTTTTTCAGAAAATTCCCTTTTTAAACAATTTAAGAAAAATAATAAAAACATCCCAACCATAAAGCAAAATAAAAATAGTCCAGAGGCCTTATTACAACATTTAACCCAAAATAGTAAAGTAATAAAATAAACGAGAAAGAAGTCTAAAGTCCAAATAAACCATTTCTGAAGTATGGCCTCCCTTGAGTCATCCATAGCCCAAGTCCATTTCATCAAGCATTACCTACAAGGGTTAAGAGAAAGGGGGGTGAGTTACAAGAACTCATTGTATAATCCCCTTACCATTATCCATTGGGTCTGAACCTGTTTAGCAAAAACTTGGGTTTGAGCCCATTAAACAATAACTTGGGCCGAAGCCCATTTAACAATATCTCGGGCCTAAGCCCATTTAAATAATAATGTATCTATAATATCATGTGAATGTAATGCAATTCCCAACCCAATCTTAATAATCCATCCGCTACACACCACCCGTACCAACCAACACACCTGTGGGTAATCATCAGTCAACCCACCCCGCCAACACACCATATGCAGGCATTAAGCCATTAATAATAATTCGCAGGCCAATGGCCATTTATAATATTTGTGGCTGATCCACCAAAATCATATACGATAATATAATCGGCACACAGCCTTAATCACTATGGCACAAAGCCATATTTAAATTGGCACACAGCCATTATCAAAATTCGTGGCAGAGCCACCAGAATCAAAATGTGGCAGAGCCACTAGGCTACACTTCTCTTCTTTTACATTATTCCCATCCCATGCAAAATATGCAAATGCAACATACATGGTAAATCATGATATTTATAAATATAAACAACAATAATTAATTTAAAGATTCAATACAAAAATTCGGCCCATTGTAACACTTTGCAAATCGGCCCATTAAGGCAATTTATCAATTCGACTCATTAGGGGCATTTTTGTAATTCAGCCCATTAGGGGAATTTTCGTAATTTAGCCCATAAGGGGCATTTTCGTAATTTGACCCATTAGGGGCATTTTTCGAAATTTTGCAACCCAAGGGTATTTTGGTAATTTACCCTCCAAGGGTATTTTAGTAATTTCGCAACCCAAGGATATTTCAGTAATTTACCCTCCAAGGGTATTTTAGTAATTTCGCAACCCAGGGATATTTTGGTAATTTACCCTCCAAGGATAATTCGATAATCCCATAACTAAAACTTAACTAGTAATTTGGGGCATACAAATTTAAACTGTCCATCTGCGTCATACTAACTAAATTGACCATAACTCGAGTTAGAAAACTCAAAATCTAGATCCGTAAATTTTCTATGGAACTAGACTCATATATATTCTTACTGTAATTTTTCCAGAATTTTTGGCCTAGCCATTTAGTACAGTTTATTCCTTAAAATTTCCCTTGTTTCACTATCCAACGATTCTGACCTCTCTTATGTTAAATTCAAATATCTCACTGTACGGTTTTCATATACTGCTCCCACTTGTTTCTAATGAAAATAGACTCACTAAGGAATCTTTACATATAAACTATAACTTAATTCACTCTGTACAATTTTATATGATTTTTCTAGAACAGATCAGAGAACCACGAAGTCATTCAGAACTAGTCTCACTAAAATTAACATATCTCAGAATATAAAATTCCTTTTTCTTCTCACTTTCTTCCATATTAAAATAGACACAGTAAGCTTTAATTTGATATCTTAATCACTTTTTAATTCCCTTTCTCCTATTTTTCATGATTTTTTGAAATTACATCACTGTCACTGACCAAAACTGTTTTATTACAAAAACATGGTTACCACTATGAACCTACGCGCGCCCGAGTGATCCCGGATGCCGATTTCCGGTTTTCTTTGGTATTTCGACCAAATCACAGAACATTCATGCAAAATTTAAGAGAATTGTGAGATTACACACCATTTCAAACATGTATTTGGAAGGGTATGAGATTACACACCTGATTTCGGTAAGGACTAAACCTTCTTGATCGTCGGCACCTATGACACCCTAACACTCGATTAGAAAAATACTACGATGAGAGAAAGTAGTTGTTTAGGGGTAAGATTCGGCTTACCACTATTTTTGAAAGATTAACAAGTAGAGAATATCGAGTGATTTCGTCCCTAAAAATAATCGATTAGCCAACCTTTCAGTCCGATTAACATCATAACCGAATAGCGATATCAAATGGACTATGAAAAGACTCCTTACCTTCATCGATGATAATCCCAATTTCCACCGATTTGACTTATGGCTACGGATGAGACAATGATATGAGATCCGGCAAGAAGAAAGAAGAATGGAGAGAGTTGAGAATGGAGGAAAGAAAGACTAACGGGAGAAAAGACCCAAAATGTCACAATTACACACTTGGCAAATTTTTTTTTTCTTCTTCTTCAAAACCACACAAGAGAATTCGGCATACCCCTCAACCAAACCAAAAACACCCTCCAAAATAACACCACCCACATGACCGAAACTCTCCCCATACACATCCAAAATTTTTGGCCAAATTTTTCCCCAATTCACTCTCCATCCTTCCTTTTGTCTCCCACTTCTCTTTTTTGTTTTCTCCCCAATTCACTCTCCATCCTTCCTTTTGTCTCCCACTTCCAAATTTTTTGTCCTCAATTCACTCTCCATCCTTCCTTTTGTCTCCCATAATCACTCCCTCACCTACTCTACTAATCAATCATCATCATTCATATCTTTTCTTTTTGGATGTTACAATTATTTTCTTTTATTATCATTATCCTTATTAACAAATTTCAACTCTTGTCTTTATTATTATTATTATTATTATTATTATTATTATTATTATTATTATAATATTACTTATTTATTTATCGGTTTATTATTAAGTTTCCCTTCTTTATTTGTTGTTATTATTCTTATTTATTTTAATTTTATCTTCTTATTATTTTTGCCTATTATGTTTTCTTTAAAAAGTTACACAGCTTGTTTGTCTTGTTTCTTTTTATTTCTGTCGTTCATACCACCCATTTTTTTATTCTGTCACACTTATTAATATCGTGATCTATTTCATTTTTGTTTTTTACAAATTTGCGTTATATTAATTTTTATCGATATAAAATTGATTTCTTCATAAAGGTAATATTCTGTATTTAGAAGTTCGAGAGACCGAGCCCAATCGTGCTGGGTTTCAATTTCCCGTTCGTCTAAAAGACTAAATATCCTTCTAAGATATTGATCGTATTTTTAAAATAAGGTGATGTTTCATGTTTCAGATATCTGAGGAATCGTGCCCAATCGTGCCGGGTTTTGTTTTTTTGGTTTGGCCAAATAGTGGAATACCCTTTTTAAAATTGCAACGTATGAATTTTGAAAATCATGAAATGATCTTTGTACCGAGGGACGAAACATCGTGTCCAATCGTGCTGGATGTGGTATTTCCATCTTTTCGAAACAAGAGAATTTTGATATCTGATTTTAATTATCCAAACATTTTCTGAAGAGGCTGTATTTTAAAATCTTTTCAAATTTTTGACATTAAGATATTAATTAATCAATTAGGTACCAATTTTGGGCATATCGAGGGTGCTCACCCTTCCTCGTGCGTAACTGACTCCTGAAACCATTCTCCGAGTTTCGTAGACCAAAATCATTGTTTTGATAAATCAAATTATTTATTTAAAAACAACCATTTTATAGGTGACCCGATCACACCTAAACAAAAAAGATTGGTGGCGACTCCATGTTTTTTAAGTCGATTCTCATTTTCAAAAAATGGTTATGACAGTATCGATTGTGAAGCATATATTTATTGCAGAAATTTTGAACAAGCCAACTGTAAGGGATATATTTTTCGAGGTAGAAATCCTCGACGGATTATTAGCAGTTGTTGGGGTTTGCGTCTAGTAATGAAAGATCACCTTCTTCTTCGTTATTGGTCGCGTGATAAACTATATCCAATTTCCATGGAGGATAAATATGGTGACTGTGAAACCAATGATTTATGCACAACAGAATGCCTAGATGAAAATAGCGATGATGTTGGAGTTATATATCAAAAACAAAGAATAAGAAACTTTGTAGAGAAGAAAATGAATGAATCTTATCAGCATGTATTTCATTCAAACTCTTGGTAATATACCAATTACATAGGCAAATTTTTTATGGTTACAAAAGCCAACTACTCCCCCTAGTACTTTGACTAAAACTAGATTAAAATATAAAAAGTAGCTAGCTGGTACACTAGCTATTAAATCAATATAAATCAAACAACTTATCCTACTAAGCTATTCCATAAAAACAAATCATATCCTACAAACTTAGCTATCACATTACAAAGAAACTAAACTAAGTTACATAGGAACAAAACACACAAAACATGTTACTTCATTCAGACCAGCTTCCTTTCTTCACTGTTGCAGCCTGAGCAAAGGTTGGTTTGCTGCTGGTCTTCTGTTGTAATGCAGGCCAAAGCTCTAACACTCCTCCTTGGACTGTATGCAACAAACACCAATCTTTTCTTTCAAAATTTTGAACCTTGTAGCTCCTAATGGCTTGGTCAGAATATCAGCCAATTGAGCTTTTGAACTGCAATGAACAAGGCTGACTTCCTTTGATTGCTCAGCTTCTCGAACAAAATGGAATTTGATTTTAAAATGCTTAGTCTTACCATAGAAGACTGGATTTTTAGCAATAGCCACTGCTGATTAATTATTAACCTTGATTTCAGTAGGTTGACTTTGTTCTTCATTTAGATCATACAAAATATTTCTAAGCCAAATGGCTTGATTAACAGATGCTGCAGCTGAGAAGTATTCTGCTTCAGCTGTGGATTGTGCAACAGTCTGTTGCTTCTTAGAACTCCAGCTGAAAACACTTGAGCCTAGACTGAAAAAATAACCTGATATGCTTCTCATGTCATCAACTGACCCTGCCCAATCACTGTCTGAATATCCAACAAGCTTTAACTCCTCTGACCTTCTAAACATAACACCAAGGTTTAAGGTTCCTTTGACATATCTTAGGACCCTTTTTGCTGCTATAAAATGTGTAACATTGCAGCAATGCATGAACCTCGAGAGAAGGCTAACTGCATACATGATATCTGGCCTTGTTGCTGTCAAATACAGTAGATAACCAACTAGACTCCTATACCATTTTTCATCCACTCGATCATGCTCAATGGAGCTTGATAGCTTTTCTCCCAATGCAATAGGAGTAGTGACTGACTTGCAACTTTCCATGCAAAATTTCTTTAACACCTTCAGTGCAAATGCTTGCTGATTTATGAAAATTCCTTTCTTCCTTTGAATTACTTCCATACCAAGGAAGTATGTCATCAGACCAAGATCAGTCATCTCGAACACATCTTTCATCTGCATCTTGAAATCAACAATTAGCTCATCTTTGCAGCCAATAACCAGCAAATCATCAACATATAGGGATTCAATCATCAAAGTCTCATTTCCAGCTTTCTTGACATAAAGGGTAGGCTCACTAAGACTTTTTGAGAATCCTAGCATTGTCAAATGACCATCAATTCTTTCATACCAGGCCCTTAGAGCCTGTTTTAGGCCATACAAAGCCTTCTTGAGCTTGTAGACTTTGTGCTCTGCACCAGGAATCTTAAAACCTTCAGGCTGCTCTATGAAGATTTCTTCCTTGAGCAAGCCATTCAAAAATACTGATTTGACATCTAAGTGATGCACTTGCCAGTGTCTCTGAGCTGCTAAGGCAAACAACAGCCTTGTTGTATCCAACCTTGCAACAGGTCCAAAGGTTTCAGATAAGTCAATCCCTTGCTGCTGACTATACCCTTTCACAACCAATCTGGCCTTGTGCCTATTCAGAGAACCATCTGCATTATTCTTGGTTTTGAACACCCATCTAACACTAATAATCTTTCTATTTTCAGGCCTGTTAATAAGCTCTCAAGTGCCACTCTTTTGAATCATCCTCATTTCAGCTTCTATAGCTTCTTGCCAGCATCTTTCTTTTGCAGCCTCATCATAACAAGCAGGCTCCACCACTTTCATAGTGCACCTTTCATAAGCCACTGGCCCTATCTCCCTGACCAGTAGTGGAATAGGTCAAAAATTGTAGATCTTGTCACCCTAAGCAGTAGGGAACCAAGATCGAACGACAAGTCTTGTCTCCCTAAGCAGTAGTGGAACAGATTTAAGCCACCAGCCCTATCTCCCTGACCAGTAGTGGAATAGGTCAAAAATTGTATATCTTGTCACCCTAAGCAGTAGGGAACCAAGATCGAATGGCAAGTCTTGTCTCCCTAAGAAGTAATAGAACAGATTTAAGCCACCGGCCCTATCTCCCTGACCAGCAGTGGAATAGGTCAAAGATTGTAGATCTTGTCACCCTAAGCAGTAGGGAACCAAGATCGAACGGCAAGTCTTGTCTGCCTAAGCAGTAGTGGAACAGATTTAATCCACCGGCCCTATCTCCCTAACCAGCAGTGGAATAGGTCAAAGATTGTAGATCTTGTCACCCTAAGTAGTAGTGGACCAAGATCGAACGACAAGTCTTGTCTCCCTAAGCAGTAGTGGAACAGATTTGAACCACCAGTCTTGCATCCCTGAGTTTGCAGTGGAGCAAATCGAAGATAGCCAATCTGGCATTCCTGAGCTTTGCAAGAAGCAGATTGAAGATAACAGATCTAGCATTATTGAAGTTGCAAGAAACAGGTCAAAGATACCAATCTGGCATTCCTGAGCTTTGCAGGAAGCAGATTGAAAATGACAGATCTGAGGATTCCTGAGTTTGTAGGAAGCAGATCGAAGACATCAGTCTGGTGATTCCTGAGTTTGCAGTGGAGCAGATCAAAAGACAGTGGATACTGCTTTCATGAAGTTGAAGCTATCAAACTTACTGAAATCAAGATGAAGTTCCAATACCGTTGAAGTTGCAGTGGAGTTGGAGTCATTTAAAGAAGACGAGGATAAAGAAGTTGAGGCTCGGCCAAGACCGGGCAAAATTGGTCCTTTTATAGTCTTTGCTCTATTCTCGCTACACGACAATGAGCAAAGAGGGGTAGCTATAAGTACCTAATTTTGCCCAGGCATTAAATAATCCCAAATCAAAATATAAACCAGAGTCCAGATTTTTTTAAAATAGTAGTCACAACATTAAGCCCAGTACCTAAAACAACAAACCCAACACTTAACCCAGACTTAAAACACAAACAGACCCATTCCTAAACCACTAGCTCAACACCAACAGACAGGCCCAAAATGGCCCAATTCCTAAACTGAACCCAACCGACCTAGGGTTCTCTGAAACCCTCGCACCGCAACGGGGGGAACCCAATAGTCGCGCCACACTCCTCGCACCCAGCGCAGCACCAGCAGCCTCTCGCCTCGTCACGCCGCAATATGCACAGATGACGCCGCAGTCACCACCAGGATCTTCGCCCAAACCTGCAAAAGGAAACAAACCAACAGCAAAAAGGGCAAAACAGAGGCAAATAGAGAATTATTTCCTTTTTATCTTTCATTTTTGGGCTATAAAACCTTAAATTAAACCTGTAAAAAGGAGAGGAGGAAAAACAATATAAGCAAAGACAGAATACATAAACAAATATAGAAATAAAATAGCAAACTTTCACAACAGAGGTGTTTTTTCTGTTTTTTTATATTATTCTTTTATTTTTATCTTCTTTTGTTCTTTTTCTGTAAATAGTAAATAAACCAGCAATAAAAAGAGTAAAGGAGATTTACCTTTCGACGGGCTTGAAAACAAGAGGTTTAGCCTCCAGCCACTGCTCGTGGTGGTGCGTGTAGTACGTTGAGTGAGTAGCTCGAGATTTCGACGACCGAAATCCTAACAGGGGTGAAGGGGAAATTTCAGAGGATTCTCCCCATTTTTTTTTTAAAAGAGAAAACACAAATGATTTTTTTTATTAAAAAGTGATTTATATAAACTAATAAAAACGACGCCATTTTAAGCAGAAGACGACCTGCACGTTGACCCGAAGACCTGACAGGATCCGCGTGTTTTCACAAAATGGGAAATTTATCCCTTTAGTCCCTCCGCATTATTTCAGTTCTGTAATTAAGTCCGTTTATATCCTTTTATTTATAATTTGACCCTTTTATATCTGTTTTTATTATTTGATCCTAATTTCTTTATTTTTCAAAGCTTTTTTTATTTTTCTTTAAAATTATTATATTATTATATTGAAATATTTTAAAATGTTTATTTTATTTTTAATTTATTAAATTTATATATATTTTTATCTTCATATTTAATTATTATATATATATTATTTTACTTGCTTAATAATTTAAACATTATTATATTTTTATATTATTTATTATATTATATTTTGTATACTATATATTATTATGTTACATTTATATTATTTCTAAACTTTTTTATAAAATTTATTTATATTATCTAATCTATTTTATTTATATTGTTTATATCATGTATAATTAATGTATTACATATATACATATATACATATATACATATATTTTCAATATTTATTATTTTATATTATTTTCATTATGTTTTTTATATACATTTTCTTTTATTTTATTATTTATTCACTATTTAATCTTGCATGAAAAGTTCATATTTATTTAGTATTTTAATTGTTTATATATATATATATATACTTTATATATGTGCTCATGCAATGCCCTTTTATTCATTTATTATTTTATGATTACCTTAGTGCAGTTATTTTAGTTGTATTTTATATTGTCTATATTAAATGTTAATATATTATTTGGTTTTAATATTTATGTATAAATGCATATTTGTCACATAATTATTGTTTAAATTAAAAATACATTTTTGCAAAATTAATATTTTATCTAAAGGTTTTTAAAATAAAGCAATGTTTTGTATTTAGGAATTCGGGAAATAATGCCCAATCGTGCTGGGTTGCGATTTTCCGTTTAGCTAAATAACTAAATACCTTTTTTAATAAATTTCTTAAATTATGAGATGACTTTAATTACGAGGGTTTAAAAAATATCGTGTCCAATCATGCTGGATGTGATGTTTATGTTCTTTCGGATAAAGAAATCTCAAGTTTCAAATAAAAAAACTTATTCTTGAGAACTCAAAATATTGTATCCTAACTTATTGGGTGTGATGTTTTGTGTCTTGAAGTAATAATTTTCTAAAATAAAGATGCACCTAGCTTCGAAGTTATAAAATGTTGTATCCTAACTTATTGGGTGTGGTATTTTTATTTCTTTGAAATAGGTAAGTCTTGATTTTCCTTCTAATAAAGGATCTTACTTTAAACTTTTTAAATTTCAAACATTTGGACATGATTCTATCGATTAGGTACCAATTTTTTGGCGTTATGAGGGTGCTAACCCTTCCTCGTATGTAACCGACTCATATAACATCCCGAAATTGGGCCTAGTAGAATTGGGCCCATTGGGCCTTGGGCATAGGAGTGTTTAAAATTTTTGAGAACAAGAGAATGACATTATTTCAAGTTGGACTTATTAGGAAAGTGATTTTAGAAAGTTACGGGGTTCTATGAAGTTCCAGGTTCAAGTTGGGCCTCAGTAAAATTTTGTGTTTAAGCCTATTAAGGAGAGATAGTAAGTGGCATCAAGGCTTATGGAAATAAAAGAGTAAATTGCTAGCATAAATGAGTATATGGCAAAGAGGTTATGGCATCAAGTGAAGTACCTTGAGGGAAGAGGTTCAAATCCCATTGTGTGCAAATTTTGACTATTATTTTTGTACTCTTTCCCAAAATTTCGACCAAGCTTGTAAATAAGGCAAATTGGACTTTTTAAATTATGGGAAGGTGGACTTATTAAATTATGGAAAGGTATGGTAAGGAGGAAATTAAGGGATTTTAGGTAAGGTGGATGAAAAAGAAATAAAAGAATCTGGGGAGTGGAGTAGGTGGATAAAAAAGAAATAAAAGAATTTGGGGAGTGGAGTAGGTGGATGAAAAAGAAATAAAAGAATCTGGGGAGTGGAGTAGGTGGATAAAAAAGAAATAAAAGAATTTGGGGAGTAGAGTAGGTGGATGAAAAAGAAATAAAAGAATCTGGGGAGTGGAGTAGGTGGATAAAAAAAAAAGAGAATTTGGGGAGTGGAGTAGGTGGTTATTAAAAAAAAAGAAAGAAAGAAAGAAGAAAATTTGGGTGTTTTGAGTATACGGTTTAGTAGGGGGATTTTGGGAGCTGATTTCTCTTATGGTTTTTGTGCAAATTTGTGCATAAAAGGTTTTGGGTTTCTATTAGCATTTTGGGTACTTTTTCTTTTCCAACTTCTTTTCCCCTTGTTTTGGCCGAAACACTCTAGCACATTTGTTCATCTTTCCCCCTTGTTTTGCCGAAATCCTCAATCCATTCTTGCTCATTTTTCTTTTGTTAGTCGAATCTCATATCCGTGTATCATCCGTAGCCATAAGTCAAGTGCTGGAAATCGAATCCAATGTCAACAAGGTAAGGAGTTCTTTATAGATTATTTGATATCGTTCATTATTCGATTGGTTGCTAAATGGATTAATAGATTGGACTAATCGGTCACGATAGGAATTAAATCGCCCGATCAACTATCCCTCGTAATAAGTGACTCGGATTTTTGGTGCCGCGGAGAGCACCGCATTATGGATTCCGAATAAAGTGTGTAATCTCATACCCTTCCATATACATATCTGAAATGGTGTGTAATCTCACACTTCTTTGAAATTTTGTATGAAATATGCTGTTAATCGGTCAAAATACCAAAGAAAACTAAAAACCGGCATCCGTGATCACTCGGGCGTGCGTATGATCGTAGTGGTAATTGTATTTTGTAATAAAACAGTTTCGGTTAGAAGCAATGATGTGTTTTTGAAAAATCACTAAAAATAGGAGAAAAAGAATTGGAAATTGAATAAGATACCAAATTAAATCTTACTATGTCTATTTTAATATGGAAGAAACGGAGAAGAAAAAGAAATTTTATATTCTGAGATATCTTAATTTTAGTGAGACTGGTTCTGATTAACTTCGGGGTTCACTGATCTGTTTTGGAAAAATCATATAAAATTGTACAAAGTGAATTATAGGTTATAATTTATATGTATGGATTCCTTAGTGAGTCTATTTTCAAGAGAAACAAGTTGGAACAGTATATGAAAACCGTACAGTGAGATAATTGAAATTCAGGTAAGAGAGGTCAGAATCGTTGGAAGTGAAATAAGGGAAACTTTAAGGAATAACCTGTACTAAATGGATAGGCCAAAAATTCTGGAAAAATTACAGTAAGAAATATGAGTCTAGTTTCAAAGGAAATTTACGAATTTAGATTTCGAGATTTCTAACTCAAGTTATAGTCAATTTAGTCAATATGACGCAGATGAACAGTTTTAAATTTTTATGCCCAAATTAGTAGTTAAGTCCAGAATTGCAAAATTACCCCGTTTTGGCCTAAAATGGATTTTTGACCCAATAGTTCCATAGAGACCCAAAAAGAAATCTGTGCCACTTGAGGCGATAGTAGGCCTTCGGAAACACCGTTGAATATGAAATTACCGAATTACCCTTGGAGGGTAAATTACCGAATTACCCTTGGAGGGTAAATTACTGAATTACCCTTGGTTGGTAAAACTACTGAGTTACCCTTGGAGAGTAAATTACTGAATTACCCTTGGTGGGTAAAATTACTAAAATATCATTGGAGGGTAAATTATCGAATTACCCTTAGAGGGCAAATTACCGAAATACCCTAAGAGGGTAAATTACCGAAATACCCCTGGGTTGTGAAATTATCGAAATACCCCTGGGTTGCAAAATCATCGAAATACCCTTAGAATGTAAATTACCGAAATACCCTTGGGTTGCGAAATTATCGAAATACCCTTAGAGGGTAAATTATCAAAATACCCTTGGGTTGCGAAAATTACGAAAAATACCCTTAGAGGGTAAATTACCGAAATACCCTTGGGTTGCAAAAATTACCAAAATACCCTTAGAGGGTAAATTACCGAAATACCCTTGGGTTGCCAAATTACTGAATTACCCTTAGTGGGTAAAATTACCGTTATACCCCTATGGGTTGATTAGCATGATTGTGTGTATTCTAATTATCTGGTAATCTATTTCATACATCGTTATGAAATGTGCTTTGCATACATGACATACTGCATGGGTTGGGTTATGTAATTGGAGGAAGTGATTGATTTGTTAGAGTCGCACGAGTCACCCGAGATGACTGTGGACTCACCGATTTGATTTGTAGGGTCGCACGAGTCACTCAATATGACTGTGGACTCACCGATTTAATTTTTACTCACCGATTTGATTTTTAGGGTCGCACGAGTCACCCGAGATGACTGTGGACTCACTGATTTAATTTTCACTCATCGATTTGGTTTTTAGGGTCACAATAGTCACCCAAGATGACTGTGGACTCACCGATTTGATTTTCACTCATCGATTTGATTTTTAGGGTCGCACGAGTCACCTGAGATGATTGTGGACTCACCGATTTGATTTTTACTCATCGATTTGATTTTTAGGGTCGCACGAGTCACCCGAGATGACTATGGACTCACTGATTTGATTTTCACTCATCGATTTGATTTTTAGGGTCACACGAGTCACCCGAGATGACTGTAGACTCACCGATTTAATTTTCACTCACCGATTTGAAATATGGCTTTATGCCCAGTTTGATATATGGCTTTATGCCCAGTTTGATATATGGCTTAATGCCCAGTTTGGTGTATTGGCGGGGTGGGTGACTAAAGCTCCCCACAGGTATGTTGGTTGGTACGGGTGGTGTGTAGCGGATGGAAATACTAGGCTTGGTTTGGGAATTGCATTTTATATTCATGTTATAATTGATACATTATTAATATTATTGAAAATGGGCTAGGCCCAAAATATTGTTAATTGGATTACGACCCAATGGATAACGGTAAGGGGATTACACACTGAATTCTTGTAACTCACCCCCCTTTCTCTTAGTCTTTTCAGGCAATGCTCAGTGACATGGACTTGGGCCATGGATGACTCGGTGGAGGCCATACTTTAGAAATGGTTTATTTGGACTTCAGATTTCTTTCTTGTTTATTTTATTACTCTACTATTTTGGGTTAAATGTTGTAATAAGGCCTCGGATTTTCTTTCAAAATGCTTCTGCAACTCTATTCCCAAACGTCCCATTTTTGTAAATTGTTTATTTCAAATATGTTTTCACAACCAAAAAGGTTTTTAAAGATAATTACGTTTTCAGGTAAATAACAATTGCTTAAGTGTTTTGGGTTTTAACAAAGAGGCTGTAATTCTCAAACAAGTTTTTAAAAATCTCAAAGGTGGTTTGAAAAAAAAAACTTCTATGTGACACACCAGATTCGGGCTTAACTTCTAGGCCGGGTTTGGGGTGTTACACGTGAACCCGTTTTCTTGTTTTTTTCGTAGACCAGAATCAAATATTTCAAAATAAAACGTTTTACAAGGTGATTCAATCTCACCTAAGAAAAAGGATTGGTGGTGACTCCCATTTTGTTTTTAAAGTCGATCCCCATTTTCTAAAACCCGATTTAAAAATGGTTTCGACAGTATTTATATTTTTATCATGAGTATCAATACCAAATTTGTTTACTGTCGATTTTTGAAAACTTTCCATGCATAAGGTATTGATATTTTGATCCTGAGTATCGATATCAAATTTATTTTTATTAAAATTATTTTTAATTTTTAACCTTTGAAAACTAAAATTACACTTTATATTCAATCTTTAATTACAATTTCATTTTAATTTAAACTACTCAAAATTATCGATGAACAATATCTTATTATTTTAATTATTTTGTACATAAGAATATTTTTATTTATTTCTATTATTTTTAATATTATATTACAACTAAATAAATAATTAAATAATTTCGAAAGCTAGATGAAGTCTGATAAATATTGATTTACTTCTTTAATTACATTTTCAAACTATTCAATTTTATAAATAGTTTATAAATACAAATATTAAATTATAAAAAATTTATTTTACAAATTTTGTAACATCCAAAAAAAAGTAACCTTTATTGACTTGGAATAATTTTTTGGTAAATAGTACTTTATTGAAATGGAACAAGCAACCTTAAATGCTTAAGGTAATTAAATGGTAAAAGTTAGTATAAGATGAGCAAGTGGTAAAGGGTATATGACGCCATGTAGGTTTGCTTGAGGGAAGAGGTTCGAATATCATATGTAGCATTTTGGAGAGTATTTTTTTTGTGCTAGGTTGACCAAATCAAACTCTTCCTAGCACAAAAAAAATACTCTCCAAAATGGTGGAGTAGGTGAATGAGTGAATTGTGGAAAAAAAATAGAAATGGGAGAAAAAGGAATGATGGGGAGTGATTTATGGAAAAAGAAAAAAAAAGTATAATACAAATGGTGGAGTAGGTGAATGAGTGAATTGTGGAAAAAAAAAAAAGAAAGAAAGGGGGGGGATGATATTCGGCTGAAGAGGGGGGTGTTTAGGAATTTTTTTCATTTGGTCACTTTTTCTTTACCTAATATTTTGTTTCTTTTGGTTACATTTCTTCCTTGCTAGAAATTTCCTCTTCTTCGATAGTGTTCCTTCTACTCATCTTTTCTCTCTTTCATCCAATTCTAACTAGTACAACTTGAGCCTTGTGTTGCAAATCTCTTCTTGGCTGAAACCCCTACTTCTTTTTCCCTTCTAATCTTCAAGTGGTTGATTCCATTCTTCTCATCTTTCGGTTTCCATTGCGGTGTGTCCCAAAACCGAATAATGGTTCTTACGTTTTGTTGTTGTTCCGATTCTTCTGATAATCAAAGGGGAGGATCGTTAACATCAGTTGCAGTAAAGGAGCGTGTGGTGGTAGTCAGAAGGCGGGGTTGAATATCGGGACTCCGTAGAGGGAAATCACGTAGTGGGTCAACGAAGAGTGGTTCTTTAGGAAATCTAAACCAGGTGTGTAATCCCTTACTTTCCTAATACATGTTTGAAATGGGGTGTGTAATCTCATACCTCTCTAAATATTTGCATGAAATTTTTTATGAATCGATTGAAAGACTGAAAAGCCGCAAACTAGCATCTATGGCCACTCGGGCGTACGTATGCTCGAAGTGGTAACCATATTTTGTAACAAAACAGTTTTGGTTAATAGCAGTAACGTGATTTTGAAAAATCACCAAAAATAGTGGAAATTGAATTAGAAAGTGAAGGAGATATGGATTGAAAGATAATTGAGTCTATTTTCTTATAAAAGAAACAAAGAAAGCAAAGGATTAGTATATTTTGAGATTTTTAGATTTTTGTGAGACTGGTTCAGAGTAATTTCGAGATCCCCTGTTTTGACTTGGAAAAATCACTATAAATTGTAGAAAAATAATTACGGGACATGGTCTATATTATTAGAATCCTTAGTGAGTCTATTTTTATTTGGATCAAACAAAACCAGTATTTGAGTTCTGTACAATAAGATATCTGAGATTTTGTGAAGAGAGGGCAGAACTATCAAACAGTGAAACAATGGATACTTTGAAGAATAAACTGTACTAATTGGCTAAGCCAAAAATTCTGGAAAAATTACAGTAAGAAGTTATATGAGTCTAGTTTCAAGAAAAATTTACGGATCTAAATTTTGAGTTTTCCAACTCGAGTTATAGTCAGTTTAGTCAGTACGATATAGATGGACAGTTTTGATTTTTATGCCCCAAATTAGTAATTAAGCCTAGATTGTGAAAATTACCATCATACCCTTAGAGGGTAAAATACCGAATTACCCTTAGTGGGTACGATTACCGAATTATAAAAACGCCCTTACGGGCCGAATTACGAAAATGCCCCTAATGGGCTGAATTACGAAATGTCCCTATGGACCGAATTACGAAAATACCCTTAATGGGCCAATTTGATAAATTGCTATATGGGTCAATTTGGTAAATTGCTATATGGGCCAACTTGATAATTTGCTTAATGGGTCAATTTGATAAATTGCTATATGGGCCAACTTGATAAATTGCTATATGGGCCAATTTGATAATTTACTATATGGGCAAATTTGAAAAACTGCTAGATCGATATATGGGCCAAAACTGCTAGATCGATATATATGGGCCAAAATTGCTAGATCGTTAAATGGGCTAAATTGCTATTTTGACTAACGGGCCAAATTGATAACTTGTAATATAGGCTTTTTGTTGAAATTTACCTTATGAATATATTGCTATGCATTATATATATATACATGACTGCATGGGTTGGGATAATTGACGAAGAGAAGAAAGGCCTGTTGCCAAAATCTAGTTCGGTGGCTCTGCCACAAATATTTTAAATGGCTTAATGCCTCTAGTTCGGTGACTTTGTCACAATCTAGTTCGGTGGCTCTGCCACAAATATTATAATTGGCTTAATGCCTGCTATTGGTGTGTTGGCGGGGTGGGTTGATTTGATCCCCACAGGTGTGTTGGTTGGTACAGGTGGTGTATAGCGGATGGAAATTAGGTTTGGTTGGGAATTGCATATCACATGCATTTTTTATATGTATATATATTTGATTTATATGTATTGTACAATTGTAAATGGGCTCAAGCCCAACTAATTGCTTAAATGGTTTTGGCCCAGTGAACACGGTAAGTGGGTTACACATTGAGTTCTAAGTAACTCACCCCGTTTTCCTTACCCTTCTCAGGTAATAATAATTGATGGAGGCTTGGGCTGGGGATGACTTCGTGTGGAGGCCATACTACGAATGATGAGTTATAAAAACTTTGAACTTTTTTTAAGTATTTTTATTTAAGTATTATAAGGCCTCTGGTATTATTTTTATGGATTTTTATTTGTGGATGGTTTTTAATATGTTTTAATTACTTAAATGGGGTTGTTTAATTTTTATAAATGTTTTCTTAAACTTGCGTATAAAAAAGGGATTTTTCTTAAATATCATTCACTCGTAAAATTTTGTGAAAACTCTTTTATAAATTCATTTCAACCAATTATTTAGATTTTTAACCAATTATCTCTCTGTAAATCAAATTGTAAACTCTTATGTTTTCAAATCATGGTTTTCAAATAAATCTCGATTTTTGATAAACTCCATCTTTAAAATCGTTTTCAAGAATTGTTTTCATTAAAAGCATTAATGACTGGATGTAAGTTCGAATTGTGTGGCATGCCAAGCCTGGTCTTAACGCATAGGCCGGTTTTGGAGTGTTACAAATTTATTCTTAATTTTTAAACATTGCAGATTACTTTAAACAAAGTCATATATTAAATAACGTTACTGTAAATATGAAACATTTGTAGTAAATTGTAGTATTAAATATAAAATATTATAAAAATTATGAAAAATAAATATTATACTGAGAATAAAAAAAAATGAAGGTTGATGTTTCATAAAAAAAATTGTTGAATAAAAGAAAAAAGTGAAGAAAAAATTGAACCTTGTGTGATAGCTTGATGGTCAGTGTTCAACATCTCAAATGTAGTTTGGGTTCAGGTCGTGCTAGTAGCATTTGTTGTTCGAGTTTTGCCCTATTATTATAATTCACCAAAAAAATGAAAAATAATATATTAAGTAGTTTTTATTAATGGTTATCAAACATATATAATTAATGAAATAAAAATAATTAGATGTATGTTACATAAGAAACTAGTTAAGCATGTAAAACACAATTAGTTAATACCTAATAATGATAATTTAAAACACTGGAATTATTACTTGTAATTATTGTAGGCTCCATTTTGTGGACTCTTTCTTGGATTCTTCCTGGAGACAACATCTATCACTCATCTATCATCCCCCAATTTCCACACCTACTCGCTTTCCTTTGGAAACAAAGGAAATGGTGGAGAACCAGGCCGGAACATCGGCTTGCAGAATCAGGTTGGTTACCAGATGAGAATAATGGTCCCAACTACTGATGTTGGAAGCTGACCAAGATTCTAGTATGATGGAGTTGGGGAATCCTAGTTCTCTATGAACAGGGGTATCTTTTTAGTTACCCTTATGGTGTTGAATGTTAGTCTCGTATTTTGGAATTGTCAAGGAGTATAATACAGAATTCCAGCAGGACTTGTGTGCCTTCCTTGAGCCCCGCATTAGTGGGTGAAGGGCTGATGAAGTTATTAATAACTTGGGTTTTTATCCTTCTCATAGAATTGGAGGCCAGTGGGTTCATTGGTTTGTTTGAAGGAGTGGGCTAATGTTGAAGTCTTTTAACCATACACAACTCGTTCATGTTCCACTACAATCTACCACTTTTCACTCAAATTTTCTTCTCACTATAAAAACAAAATTTGTGACAACATTTTCAAATACTCCACGTTTAATTCACACATAAGTAAGCTAGATTTAAATTATAAAATTTATTAACGAAGTGTCCTACCCGACCCAATTTTAAATGTGAATTTAGTAATTTGATGAAAAATAAAGAATAATCTCGTCAGCTTAAAAAAAATTCAAACTCGTACTTTTATGTATATTATATAGATTGGGTAATGGTACCCTCTCCCATTACGGCCAAATCTAAGTCACTTTTTTTAAGGTAAACTAACCATTAGTCATTAAACTATGGGTAAGTTTTGATTCTGATCACTTAAAAAAGCTAAAATTAGGTCACCGAATATTTCTAAATTATTTTTCTTGGTCACTCAATTGTTAAGTGACACTTATTTAGTTGGTAAAAATAAAAAATTTAGTCCCCAAATTTTATATTTTGTAAATTTGACCTTGGTTCATTATAAAATTATAAAAAAACTCAAAACTATTTAATAATAGAAAAATTTATATGAAAATTATAGAAAAATAAAATCTCAAAAATGTTTTTTAAGAATTAATATGTATGAAAAATATAGAAAATTATTATTCAACAGAATCCTACGACAAATTAAAAATAGAACAAAACCAAAAAATGTTAGATCATTACACAATTATTCAATGTTTCTCGAAACCAAATTAGTAATATTTTCAAGCTAAGTTTCATACCCCTAAAGAACATTCAGAATTGATATTACAAAGGCTTGCGAAATCGACTCTAATACCATTTTTTAGGGGAAAAAATACAAAATATACCATAAAATTGTTTTTTTAGACTCGATTCAAAATTTTAATTCATTTAAATTATTTTTTATAAATCCAAATTGTAAAAACAAATTACATTTTGAAATTTGAATAATTTATAAAGGAAAAAACATGTCAAGGAACAGAAGAGGTAAAAAGCAGAGAACCAATAATTTTACTTAATATTTTATTTTTTTCTATGTTTTCTAAAGAATTGGTATTGGATATTTCTATAGAGATAATACAAAGAGAAATTTTGGAGGGTTTAAAAGTAATTTTCACTCATTTTCTCTCACTTTATCTATTTTTGAAAATTTTATTTAATTTAAAATGTTAGAGTTCTCTAATTGTTTTTAAATGAGAATTTCAATTTTATCATATTATATATAATCAAAGTGAAATTGACAAAAAAAATATAAAAATTGAGGACTGAAATTATTATTATACCAACTAAAAAAGTGTCACTTAATAGATGGGTGACAAAAAAATAATTCTGAAAAGTTCAGTGACCAAATTGGAATATTTTTTAATTAAGTGATCAAAACGAAAATTTACCTATAATTTAGTGACTAATGTATTAAGTACTAAATTTTAAATTTATAAAAGTACAAGTACTTGGGCATATTTTAAAAGAAAGAACTCTTAAAAAGTGTATAATTATTAGTTGTAATTAAGGTAGGCACCAATTGTCAAGTCTCACGTCCTTCTTGGAGTCTTCCCGGAATGAACATCTAACTCATCTACGGCCCTCGAATTTATTATCAAGACAGATTCATTTGGAAAAGTAAAAGGTGGTAAACGTATACACAAATTTCGTAGAAAAGTCCGTTGTCGACTTGTTTCCTGTAAATTTCATCAGTTTTTCTCCTTCCTCATGCTCATATACTTATTGTTTCTAAGGTATTGAGCGACTGATTTTGAACACTAGGTTGAGATATCTTTTTCTTCTCAAACATCCTCATGTTGTCGTTACCTTCAACCTCCTCGTCCATTTCTAAAAAGAAATATGATATTTTCTTAAGTTTTAGAGGTGAAGATACTCGCAACAACTTCACAGATCATCTCTACAATGCTCTAAAGAGGCGTGGGATTGTCACCTTTAGAGATGATCCAAAGTTGGAGGCGGGCGAAGTGATCGCACCTGAACTCTTTAAAGCAATCCAGCAATCATGGTGCTCGATAATCATTTTTTCAAAAACCTATGCCTTTTCAAGTTGGTGCTTGGAGGAGCTTGCTGAGACAGTTAAACAAAAAAAGGATACAGAACATAAAGTATTTCCAATAATCTACGATGTGGATCCATCCGATTTAAGAAAACAGAAGGAAAAGTAGAAGAAAACATTGAAATATTTTTTCCTATGATATATATTTTGAAAACTTTAACAGGAATGTGTGGGTAAAGAATGGTGCTCCTTCAAAATTATCGAAGATAAATTCGGAAAATTTTTTTGTGAAATCAAAAAATTAGTCGTAGAAGGCGTTTACAAAGATTTTACTTTTTAAATTCTTTTTTCTTTTTAGTTTTATTTTTTCTTTATTTAGTTGTTTTATTTTTTTAACATCGTAGGATTTGTAATTACATAAATATAATAAAAGCATAGTTTTTTTGTATCTATTATTTGCTTTCTTGATAAATATTCTCTTATAGATATAATATACAAGCTAAACCTAAAAAACTTTAAAAAGGTCACATAAAATTGATTTTGTAACTCCACAATTGTCTATATTTTAAGCCAAACTTTTGGTCCCTAAGTCTGGAAGCATTGGAGCAGCTTTAGATACAGTAATGAACAAAGACATTTATTTTTGCTTTTAGATTACAAAAGTTGTCATTTGGTATGCTATAATCCCAACTTGTCTTTTATAATGTAACAAATTATCCAAAGATTTATGCATCGATCGGATTTTGTTTTACAACCATAAGATTGACAGCACCGGGTTAAACAATATTTCATAATAAAATGACTTAATACATAATTTGGTGTTCGAATTTGACACTTTTTTAAATGTGATATTTATGTTAATTTTTTGGTTGACTTTGTTACTTGTATTTGATGAAAGTTATACATTTTGGTACCCAAAAGTAATGATATTAAATTTTTAGTATTTAATTTAGGTTTTAGGATTGACTTGATAGAAGTTAATTGCAAATATTATTAGGTTTGAATTTTTCATGATTTTGTTAATAGAATAAAATTAGTGTTAATTATGAATTTGTTTAATTTTAAATTTAACTTGTCGAATACAGTCTGATAGATATGATTTAATTCGGATTTTAGAATTGATTTGATAAAAATTAATTATTATTTTTTATCAAACTAACCTTAAAACTCGAATTAAGTAATAAAAAATTAACATCATAAATTTTGGGTACCAAATCACAACATATACATTTGACTTCATAACCCCAATACATGCTACTGAACATCGTTGATCGTTCGACGAATCTCTCTAAAATTGTGACAACATTTTCAAATACTCCACGTTAACACCTTGTTTAATTGACACATAAGTAAGCAAGATATTAAAGAGCAATAAATATTTATTTTTTAAAAAATTATCATTATTTTTTTACCAAATATTAACATGAAAAATAATATTTTAAAAGTAATCAATTTTTTTATCTACAAAATCTCATTGAAAATTATTAATATGCAAAAATATTTTTTTTACTCCAAAAATACATCTCTCGTTCCAAATCCTCATTCCGAAACTATACAAAGACCATACTAAAAATTATTAGGAAATACAGAAAAAAAATATGAGAAAATACCAAAAACTTTGAAGAACTACCAAAAAATATGAGAGAATAGCAAAAAAAATAAAAATAAAAAATGAGAGGATATAAAAAATAATAAGGGAGTACAAAAAAAAAACCAAAAATTCGGAGAAAATACTAAAAAGGGATGATTTATAATTTTGATTTTGAACTTGTTCATTTGCACCTAGATGATCCCTTAATCTTAATTTAGACTAATCAATCTCTATATGTTCTTATTTAAGGTGATCACCAAGACAAATGCAATGAAATTGAGAAGCTGGTCCGAGGATTCATTTGGGGGTCAAAAACTGGTAGCCGGAAGCCAACTTTAGTGAGCTGGGATAAATTTTGGATGCCTTTGAAGAATGGAGTTGGGTTGAGGAAAGTACGAGACCACAATAAAGCTTGCATGATTAAAGTAGCCTTTAATGTCACTTATAACATGAATGTGCTATGGGTTAAAGTCCTCCGAAACAAGTACGGGGTAATAAGTAGATGGTCGGCCTCAATACATCCTTCTAATTCCTCCGAAACAAACTCATAAAATGTTTTTCACATATACCAAACAAATAATAGATAGATAAAAAAGTGGTTTTAAGAGTACTTGCTTCACATAGTATAAATAACATATAATATAATTATAATAAAAATTATAATATTTTATTATCTCATCATCAATTAAAATAATCTTTCATTTTTCTTCAATGCCATTTAATTTGAATAGGATTCACTATTTCCTATTCAAAGAACTATTGCTTTTCTTTATATATATAATTTTAATTTATTAATGTTAACAATATCCAATTTTTTTATCTATAATTTTTCTTACATTATACTTAATCAAATATGTCTAACTACTAGTTATTATTTATAAAGCTAAACTTAAAACTTAATTGATATTCAACTCTAATATTAATTAAGTGATAATCAAGATGCTTAGAATTGTATTCATGTAATAATTACTTTATTTTACATCAATAAAATTAACATAACCTTTAAATGTGAACTTAGTAATATGATGAAAAATAAATAATATTCTTATCAATTCAATTTTTTTTTCAAACTCGTGCCTTTATGTGTATTATATTATATAGATTGGGTAATGATACCCTCACGATCTGTAAGTTCCAATGGGACTTACGGCCAAATCTAAACCACTATTTTTTTAGAGTAAATTACATCATTAGTCACTAAATTATGAGTAAGTTTTTATTTTGGTCACTTAACTATATAAAAGTTACAATTTAGTTACTAAACTTCTTGAAATTATTTTTCTTGGTCATTCGACTATTAAGTGACACTTTTTTAGTTGGTAAAACAACATATTAGTCTTCAATTTTTATATTTTATAAATTTGACCCTGATTCTATATAAAATTATAAAAGAAAGTCAAAACTATTTAATAAAAATAGAAAATTCTAGTTGAAAATTACAGAAAAATAAAATTTGGAAAATGTTGCTTTTCAAGAACTAATATGTATGGAAAATATATAAATTTATTATTCAATAGAATCCTATAGAAAGTAAAAATAGAATAAAACCAAAAAATATTAGATCATTACGTGCTTCCTTAATATTTCTCGAAACCAAATTAGTAATATTTTCAAGTCAAGTTTCATGCCTCTTAATAACATCTAGAACTAATATTGCAAAGGCTTGTGAAATTGAGTCTAATGCCATTTTTTAGAAGAAAAAAAATACAAAATATACTACAAAATTATTTTCTTTTTCAGACTCTATTCAGTTTTTTAATTCATTTAAATTATTTTTTTAGAAATCCAAACTATGAAAACAAATTATATTTAGAAAATTTCTTTTCTTATAACGAAAAAGTCATGTTAAGAAATAGAAAAGAAAAAAGAACAGAGAACAAATAATTTTGCTTAATATTTTTATTTTTTTATGTTTTTTAAAGAATTGGTATTGGATATTTCTAGACAGGTAATACAGAGAGAAATTTTGGAGGGTTTAAAAATAATTTTCCCTCATTTTCTCTCACTTTATCTATGATTTTTTTTATTTACTTTTGTTTTAATTTAAATTTTTAAAGTTCTCTAAATTTTTTAAAAAGGATTTCAAATTTTATTATTTTGTATATAATCAATGTCAAATTGACAAAAAAAATATAAAATTTGAGGACTAAAATTGTTATTATACCAGCTAAAAAAGTGTCACTTAATAGTTGGGTGACAAAAAAAAATTTGTTGAAAACTTCAATGATCAAATTGTAGCTTTTTTTAGTTAAGTGGCCAAAACAAAAACTTACCCACAGTTTAATGACTAATGATGTAGGGACTAGATTTTAATTTATAAAAGGTACGGTGACTTGTGACACATTTTAACCAAAAAGAACTCTTAAAACTCTATAATTATTGGTTGCAATTAAAGTAGGCAGCAATTGTCAACTCTCACCTACTTGGAGTCTTCCTGAAAAGAACATCTAACGCTCATCTATGGCCCCCGAATTTATTGTTACCGACTCCCTTTCATAGATTCATTTGGAAAAGTAAAAGGTGGGAAACGTATACACAAATTTCTTAGAAAAGTCCTTTGCTCTTTCCTGTAAATTTCTTCTGTTTTTCTCCCTCATGTTCATATACTTATTGTTTCTGACTTCTGAGGTATTGAGCGATTGGTTTTGAACACTAAATCCACATATTTTTCTTCTCATACATCGTCATGTCGTCATTACTTTCGACTTCCTCCTCCATTTCCAGAAAGAAATACGATATTTTCTTGAGTTTTAGAGGTGAAGATACACGCAAGAATTTCGCCGATCATCTCTACGATGCTCTAAAGAGGAGTGGGATAATCACTTTCAGGGATGATCAAAAGCTGGAGGCCGGGGAAGAGATCGCACTGGAACTCTTTAAAGCAATTCAGCAGTCATGGTGCTCGGTAATCATTTTTTCGCAAACCTATGCCTTTTCAGGATGGTGCTTGGAGGAGCTTGCTGAGATTGTTCAACAAAAAAATGTTAACGGACATAAAGTATTTCCAATTTTCTACGATGTGGATCCATCTGATTCAAGAAAACAAAAAGAAAAAGCTGAAGAAGCCTTCGCCAAACACGAAGAGAGGTACAAGGAAGATAAAGACAAGATCCAGAAGTGGCGAAAGGCTTTGACTCAAGTAGCTAACATCAAAGGATGGCATTTACATAATAGGTATTTCTTTCTTTTCTTCTCTATTTCCTAATTTTTTATGACTAAAAAATTGTTTTTTTTTTTGGATTGCATGTTATTTTTTATAACTTTGTGTTTAATTGAGAATCCCCATATTTGATCTGACGAGCAAGTTGTGTATTTTGATGCTAGAACAGATCTTACTGTCTTATTCTTGCTTTTTGTTTGCTTCCAACTATATTATATTTCATGATTCACCGACCTAAAAACGAAAAACTGCATTTGAAAGATAGCAGCGATTTTTTATTTCATTGTAGGCATGAATCAGAGTTTATCGGGGACATTGTTAAGAAGATATCAGCAAAATTATGTCAGACATATCCAATTGTTCATGATGAGTTGGTTGGAATTAGATTACGTTTGGAGGAGTTGTATTCGAAAATAAACATTGGGGAAGATGATGTCCGCATTATTGGAATTTGCGGAATGGGTGGCATTGGTAAAACAACTCTTGCGAGGGTTGTTTACACTCAAATGTCACCTCATTTTGAGGGTAAAATCTTTCTTGCTGATATTCGATAAATTTCAAACAAATGTGGACTTGTTTCTTTACAGAAACAACTTCTTAATTTCTCAAATCTTGCAAAATGAATGCTTCAATTGTTTCAATGTTCACGAAGGGAATACCATAATTAGCCGCAGGTTGTCTCACAAAAAGGTTCTTGTTGTTCTTGATGATGTTGATAACTTACAACACTTGAAATGCTTGGTTGGAAAGCGTAATTGGTTTGGTTTAGGGAGTAGAATCATTGTAACGACAAGAGACGAACATTTGCTTCAATCTTACCGAGTTGATGATGTGTATAAGCCTACAACATTGAATCCTAATGATGCCCTTAGGCTTTTTAATTTGAAAGCTTTTGGTAGTGATACAACGTAGAAAGATGATTTCATTGAGCTTTCTAAACATGTTGTACATTATGCTGGTGATCTCCCCTTAGCTCTTGAAGTTTTGGGTTCATTTTTGTGTGGTAGAGATATAGTTCAATGGAGAAGTGCGATCGAAAGACTCAAACGAGATTCTAACAGAGAAATTCTTGACACATTAAGAATTAGCTTTGATGGATTGGAAGAAAGGGAGAAGAATATATTTCTAGATATAGCATGCTTTTTCAACGGGGAGAAGAAAGATTTGGTAATGAAAGTATTGGATGGTTGTGAGTTTTTTCTAGATATTGGAATCGATGTTCTCATTAAGAAATCTCTCATAAAAGTCAGTGATGACAACCAATATTTGTGGATGCATGCCTTGTTGGAAGAAATGGAAAGAAAAATTGTTGAAGAAAAATGTGTTGATGAACCTGGAAAATGCTGTAGATTGTGGAAAGCAAGAGATGTCCATCACGTCCTAACAAAAAACACGGTAAATCATTCAAACAAAAAATACATACAAAATTTTCTTTTTATCAATATATGATGTAAATCAAAAGTTTAGTCTAATTGGTTTACATGTCGATCCTTAAGTGACATTGACTAACTTTAAGATAATTTCCATTTGTTGATTATAAATATTAATAAGAATTTGTAATGTAAGTGTTTAATTTTATTAAATTACTCTCATTAGAATATGTTTGACTGTTCAAAATATTTTATTTACTATGTTTCTACCAAAAGATTGTGATATTGTTGAATATGTATGTAAAATTTTAAAAGAGTTATTGTACAATTTAGACCATTTATTTTGTCTTCTTATTATCTATTTTTGATTACTTTTAGGCTACCGGAGTGATTGAAGGTATGGTCATCGACACTAAAAGGTAGGAACACATACATATAAATTTATCAATATGTACTATTAGTATTGTTAATATTTTTTTGTAAAAAATCCAAATAAAAACAACATAAAACCTTTTGGCTTTGCTTGGTAGAGTAGGAAGAAAATTAGAAAGATTGAAGGGATAAAAAACTTGAAGGATTGAAAACATAATTTTTCTTTTGATAGTTGTACTTGGTAAGAAAGATGAAAAATTGAATGGAAAATTTCCGTACTCACTATTTCTTGGTATAGCGGGAAGTGGGGAGGAAAGAAAATAAAATATTTAAAAAATATATATATATTATTTTGAACTAAATACACATCTATCTCATTTTCTCTCATCGCATCATTCTGATTTGGATGGATTAATTTTTATGCATTAGATGTAAAATGATCATCTCACCTTTTTTTTTCTCACTTTTCTTCCATACCAAGCACACTTAAAATTTATTTTGTGTCCACTTTTACACTCTATCCTCATATCCTCCACTTTTCTACCCAACCAAGCACACCTTAATGCTTAATTTTTCAATTCTATATTTATGAAAATTAAATAGCAACACATTACTCTTGCAAAAGAAATTACAAAGAGATGTATGTCATTGTCTTTGCAAATATTAATGGTTTATATTTGATGGAAGGACAATATATATCAATATCAATGCAACATAGCTTTTAGATATGGAATGTTTTCGCATATTTTGAAACTTATTTTTGTTTTGCGCATGGTTATTAGGGGATCGAGCAAGATGCTCAAATTGAGTGCCGACACCTTCTCGAAGATGAAAAAATTGAGATTGCTCAAAGTTCTTTGCCTCTCAAATTGTGATGATCTCAAATATTTTTCTAATGAACTACAACTTTTAGATTGAACAGGATATCCTTGAAGATATCCAACCGAATAACCTTGTCGCACTTCTTTTACCTTATAGTAACATTAAACAACTATGGAAGGGAAATAGAGTAAGAATTAATTCATCTTATCCTTGTGTTTTAGCTTATTCTAATATAAATGATTAAACTTTGATTAAGGTAAAAAATGAGTATTATTATGTTTTCTCATTTGTTTCTAATTTATTATGGTCTTCAACAGCCCCTCTATAAGTTGAAAATTATCAACCTTGAAGGGTCCCAAAACCTGATCAAGACACCAGACTTCACAACAGCATCAAATCTTGAAGTTTTGATTTTGGAAGGTTGTACCAAATTAGTGGATGTTCATCCATCAATCGGAGTGCTTAAGAGCCTTAAACTTTTGAATTTAAGAGATTGCAAAAGTCTTAGGAGTCTTCCGACCAAAATTGGAATGAAATCTCTTGAAACATTAACTCTTTCAGGTTGCTCAAGTCTTTTAAGGTTTCCAAAGATTGATGGTATTGGCTACAACCCATCTTTGAAAAGTCAAAGATGGAGGGCTGTAGCACATTGGAAGCAAATGGCCTTGGTTGGCAATAGTTGGCACACCAAAATTAATGGGTGACAATTGGCATGGGATAATTGCAATTTTGGTCCCTATTTGAATAGGTACTTTGCAAGATTGATCCCTAAACCTCAACTATAAATAGGCCTAACCATTGCTCATTTTCTTCATCCCAACATTTGCCATTCTCTACTTAAGGCATTGTTCTCTCTCCCTATTTGTATATTTTCACTTGTAATTTTGGAGTGAAATATATTTGGTAGTGCCCGAGGACGTAGGCAAAATTTGCCGAACCTCGTTAAAATTCTGGTGTTCATTATTATTTATTTTTCATATCTTGTGAGTGTGATCGTAATTATTTATTGTGCTATTAAATTACGATTGAGGGATATTATGGCTAGGAAAGATCTGGTACTTAAGTGATCTTTGTGATCCACCTCTCTTTCCTGGGAACTGAACTCGGTGTGATTTTTCAGTACAATAATTATACTCTTTTACACGCTTCTGCACAAAAATTAGTATCAGAGAAAGGTTCGTACTTGGGGAGTACGATCGTTTGTGGCACTATTCACGTATACGACACTGTTCACGTATACAGTAGTTGGGATTGAGGAGAAAAATGGCACAGGCATCGTCATCAGCAAGGACTACGGTGACTAATGCAAAATTTGAAGTAGAGAAATTTGATGGTACCAATAATTTTGATATGTGGAAATGTGAGATCCTGGATGTCTTATGTCAGCAAGAGCTAGATATAGCCCTTGAAGAAAAACCTGACAAGATGGATGACAAGGAGTGCGCCAAGATTAATAGACAAGCGTGTGGTACAATCCGTCTATGTTTGGCCAAAGAGCAGAAGTACTCTATCATGAGGGAGAAATCAACGAGGAAATTGTGGGATACATTGGAAGAAAAGTTTCTAACGAAAAGCCTTGAAAATAGGCTTTATATGAAAAAGAAACTTTTTCGATTCACGTATGCACCCGGTATGTCGATGAATGACCATGTGAACTCATTCAATAAAATTTTAGCGGACTTGCTAAATTTGGATGAGAAATTTGAAGACGAAGACAAGGCATTATTGTTGTTGAATTCCCTTCCTGATGAATATGATCATCTTACCACCACATTACTTCATGGGAAGGACACAATCACATTTGATGCTGTCTGTAGTGCATTGTATAGATCTGAGACTCAAAAGAAAGATAAAAGAGATCACAGAGATACAACTGCAGAAGTCTTACCAGCAAGAGGTCATTCAAGCAGCAGCAAACCTGGTAGAAGGGGAAAGTCCAAAGGGAGACCCGCCAAAGATGAGTGTGCCTTTTGTCGTGAGAAAGGGCATTGGAAAAAGAATTGTCCTAAGTTACAAAAGGGCAAGGCTATTTCTAATGCATGTGTAGCGGAGCATAATGAGGAGTCAGACTTTAGCTTGGTTGGCATGGCAATGGCATGTCATACTGATGAATGGATTTTGGATTCGGGATGTACTTACCATATGTGTCCTAATAAGGACTGGTTTTCTAGTCTTAAAGAACTAGAAGGTGGAGTTGTTCTTATGGGCAATGACAGTGCTTGTAAGACAATGAGAGTAGGTACAATCCAATTGAAGAATCACGACGGCTCAGTCCAAGTCTTGACTGATGTTCGCTATGTACCCAGCTTGAAGAAAAATCTCATCTCATTAGGGGCCTTAGAATCTAAAGGGCTCATAATCACTTTGAGAGATGGATTACTAAAGGTAGCTGCTGGGAATTTGACGGTGATGAAAGGCACAAGGAGAAATAACTTGTATTTTTTAAATGGAAGTACAGCTATTGGATCAACATCAACAGTTTCTATGAAAGATGCAGATTCAGAGGCTACCAGGTTATGGCATATGCGTCTGGGACATGCTGGTGAAAAAGCTTTGCAGACTTTGGCGAAGCAAGGCTTATTGAAAGGTGCAAATTCTTGCAAATTGGAATTCTGTGAACATTGTGTTCTGGGCAAGCAGACGAGGGTAAAGTTTGGTATTTTGTTACTTTTGTTGATGATTATTCAAGAAAAGTATGGGTGTATCTAATGAAAAGAAAAAGTGAAGTATTGGATGCATTTCTGAAATGGAAGAAGATGGTGGAAACTCAGACTGGTCGAAAGATCAAACGACTTCGATCAGATAATGGTACTGAGTACAAAAATGATCCATTTCTTCAAGTATGTCAAGATGAGGGCATCGTGCGACACTTCACTATTCGGGATACACCACAGCAGAATGGGGTGGCAGAACGCATGAATCGAACTATACTAGAGAAAGTTCGATGTATGTTGTCCAATGCTGGATTGGGTAAGGAATTTTGGGCTGAGGCTGTTACATATGTGTGCCATCTAATTAACCGTTTGCCATCAGCTGCAATAAATGGCAAAACTCCTATGGAGATGTAGACTGGTAAATCTGCTACTGACTATGATTCTTTACATGTTTTTGGTTCCACTGCATATTATCATGTAAAAGAATCGAAGTTAAACCCAAGAGCAAAGAAAGCATTATTCTTGGGTATAACTAGTGGAGTAAAAGGATATCGTCTCTGGTGTCCTGATACAAGGAAGATTGTCTTTAGCAGAGATGTGACTTTTGATGAATCAACCATGTTAAAGGATTCACAAAAGGATGACAAAACTAGTAGTACTTTGCAGCAGGTGGAGCTTGAAAAGGTTAATGATGATCCAGCTAATATTGAAAGAACAAATGATGAAGAAGTTCCGACGCAAGAACTTCTACAGCAACAAGATTCAATTGCATATAGGAGGCCAAGAAGAGAGATTCGAAAGCCTGCTTGCTTTGATGATATAGTGGCCTATGCACTTACAATTGCAGATGATGATGCTCCTTCTACTTACACAGAAGCAATAAGTAACCCTGATGGTGTAAAGTGGAAGCAAGCCATGAATGAAGAAATGCAGTCTCTTCATCAAAATAGGACTTGGGAGTTGATGACACTACCCAAGGGAAAGAAGGCAATTGGATGCAAATGGGTATATGCAAAGAAGGAAGGATTTCCTGGTAAAAATGAAATTCGGTACAAGGCTAGATTGGTAGCAAAGGGTTATGCTCAGAAAGAAGGAATAGACTACAATGAAGTGTTTTCTCCAGTTGTGAAGCATTCGTCTATTCGGATTTTGCTAGCTTTGGTTGCGCAATATGATCTTGAACTAGTTCAACTTGATGTGAAGACCGTATTTTTACACGGTGATTTGGAAGAGGAAATCTATATGACTCAGCCAGATGGATTCAAGGTTGCTGGTAAAGAGAATTGGGTTTGCAAACTGACAAAGTCGCTTTATGGATTGAAACAATCCCCGAGGCAGTGGTACACGCGATTTGATCAGTTCATGAAAGGGCAAAGGTACACAAGAAGTAAATTTGACCATTGCGTGTATTTCCAGAAGATACAAGAAGGAACTTTCATATACTTGCTCTTATATGTTGATGATATGCTAATAGCATCTAAGAGTAAAGTTGAGATTGAGAGATTGAAGACTCAACTCAATCTTGAGTTTGAGATGAAAGATCTTGGTGAAGCTAAGAAGATTCTTGGCATGGAAATATGTAGAGATAGAGCCCATGGCAGAGTTGGCTTGTCTCAGAAGCAGTATTTGAAGAAGGTACTATAGCAGTTTGGCATGAACGAGCAGACAAAACCTGTAAGTACCCTGTTGGCTTCTCATTTCAAGCTTTCTACACAACTATATCCTTCGACGAATACAGAACGAGAATACATGTTGCAAGTTCCGTATTCTAATGTAGTGGGTAGTTTGATGTATGCAATGGTGTGTACAAGACCCGACATTTCACAGGCGGTTAGTATAGTGAGCAGGTATATGCATAATCCTGAAAAAGGACATTGGTAAGCTGTGAAATGGATTCTACGGTATATTCAAAAGACCGTAGATTTTGGATTACTGTTCGAGCAGGATAATACACTTGGTGAAGGTGTTATTGGGTACGTTGATTCTGACTATGCCGGTGATTTGGATAAACGAAGATCAACCACTGGTTAAGTGTTTACACTTGCTGGAGGACCAATCAGTTGGAAGTCTACTCTACAGTCTACAGTTGCGTTGTCAACCACAGAAGCTGAGTACATGGCTGTAACAGAGGCTGTAAAGGAAGCTATTTGGTTACAAGGTATGGTTAAAACCTTGGGATTGGTTCAGGAGCATATTAACGTGTATTGTGATAGTCAAAGTGCTATTCATTTAGCAAAGAATGAAGTCTATCATGCACGTACAAAGCATATCGACGTACGATTCCATTTTGTGCGGGAAATTATTGATGAAGGGAAGATTCGCCTTCAGAAGATTAAGACTGCAGATAATCCCGCAGATATGATGACCAAGGTGGTAACAGCAACCAAGTTCGAACATTGTTTGAACTTGATCAATATCCTGCAAGTTTAACAGTTGAAGAATGCACTATCAAATATTGTTGGGAAAGGCAGAAAGAATTGTGTGAAGATAAGATTATCCTAATCAAATCTTCAAGGTGGAGATTATTGGCTACAACCCATCTTTGAACAGTCAAAGATGGAGGGCTGTAGCACATTGGAAGCAAATGGCCTTGGTTGGCAATAGTTGGCGCACCAAAATTAATGGGTGACAATTGGCATGGGATAATTGCAATTTTGGTCCCTATTTGAATAGGTACTTTGCAAGATTGATCCCTAAACCTCAACTATAAATAGGCCTAACCATTGCTCATTTTCTTCATCCCAACATTTGCCATTCTCTACTTAAGGCATTGTTCTCTCTCCCTATTTGTATATTTTCACTTGTAATTTTGGAGTGAAATATATTTGGTAGTGCCCGAGGACGTAGGCAAAATTTGCCGAATCTCGTTAAAATTCTGGTGTTCATTATTATTTATTTTTCATATCTTGTGAGTGTGATCATAGTTATTTATTGTGCTATTAAATTACGATTGAGGGATATTCTGGCTAGGAAAGATCTGGTACTTAAGTGATCCTTGTGATCCACCTCTCTTTCCTGGGAATTGAACTCAGTATGATTTTTCAGTAAAATAATTATACTCTTTTATACGCTTCCGCACAACAGATGGGAAAATGGAACGTCTAAAAACTCTAGATCTTTCCGGTTGTTATAGAGTTGAAAATCTATCAGAGAATTTGCAGCAAGCAAAGTTTTTGGAAAAGCTCGACTTGAGTGAGACAGCCATAACAAAGCCACCATCCTCCATTTTTCAATTGAAAAATCTTAAAATTCTATCTTTCAATGGGTGCAAGGGACCATCATATAAGTTACGACCAAATTTGCCTTCTCTTTTCAAGGTAATCTAAGGAAGAAGGACGAATCCCGTGGCTTGGATGTTGCCTTTGTTGTCAGGTTTGAGTTCATTAAGAGACCTAAATCTAAGGGACTGCAATATTTGTGAAGGAGATATTCCACGTGATATTTCCCGTCTATCCTTTTTGATAGATCTTGATCTTAGTTGTAACAATTTCATCAGCATACCTGCATCTCTCACTCGACTTTCAAAGCTTGAGTTTCTTAACTTGTCAAATTGCAACATGTGCACTCTTGGTGAAGCAAAAATTCATGGTCTATCCTCTTTGACAAATCTTTATCTTAGTGGTAACAATTTCATCACCATTCCTTTGGCTCTTACTCAACTTTCCAGGCTTCAATTGCTTGCATTATCAAATTGCATGAAGCTTAAATCGTTGCCTGAGGTTCTAAAAAGTATAGCAAAAGAGCGTATAGATGGCTGTGCTTCACTTGAAGTAGTTGCAAGTCCATCAAAAGTATGCAATTTAGTGGGTTGGGCTTCCGTTAAAGCCATCAACTGCTTCAAATTGGCTGAGAATATCAATGCATTAACACTGCTGAAAAAACATCTTAAGGTCGATTACTCTCTTTTTTCTCCTTACAAAATCTCATACTTGAGAATTTATGGTTTTAGTTACCAAACCACTTGTGTTTGATTTTGCAGGCATTTGCAAATTCAAGAAAAATGTTTGATATTATTATGCCCGGAAGTGAAATCCCAGAATGGTTTAGCAAACAAAAAAGCGACTCTTCAATTAAAAGACGCCTACCTATCAACCTTCGGAAAGATAGACAATGGATTGGAGTTGATTGTTGCTGCATTTTTGTCAATAATGATGCTTCAAGGGATGACAACCAGGATATCAATAGTGGAGCATTTATCTATTGTAGAAATTCTGAAGAAGCCAGCTGTGGCGGATCTATATTTCGTGGTAGAAATCCTCGACAGATTGACTGGAGGGGCTGGTTCTTGGGTAAACGACTTAACGAGCCCATAATGAAAGATCACCTTTTTCTTCATTATTGGTCGCGGGATATACTATATCCGATTTCCATGGAGGATAAATGTGTTGACTGTGAAACTAATAATTTATGGACAACAGATTGCTTAGATCAGAAATGCGATGAGCTTGAGGTGTCTTTCACACATCCATTTGAATACAATGCTAAGGTGAAGAAGTGTGGTGTTAGAATTGTGTATGAGAAAGATTTGGAAGAAATAAAAGAGTTGCAGTGCCATACCACTCAATCTTCTCCAAATTTCAAACACGTCCACCAACACTGCTCACAACAATGGATCAGTAAGTAGCACTTCTCGCATAAAACCAAAACTTAATATCTATGAGGAAGCGGAGAAAGAAGGGCTGCAACCAAAAGGGACGCAAATTTTTTTTAATTTATAGACCAATCAGGGAAGAAGCATTAACTGTGGTAAACTACTTAACCAGTCTTGTCTAATTAATATCTTTTACACATCTACGGAGTTTATATCTTTTATTTCATTTAAAGTAATTATTCTAGACTTATTTGTATTGTGTATAGCCAAACAAAAAAGTTTAAATTTTTATTCATACTCATATTAAACATATACATATCTCAAATGTTGATAGCATATATATTTTTTAATATCATTTAAAAGTTTAATCACTTAATTTATTCCTTTTTACATAATTGAAATGTTACATTTTTTTTGGTTTTTTTTATAAAAATTTTATTTTCATTATATGTATTCATTTATATCTATATTTTATTTGTAGGTTAAAGTAAATATATAATCAACTTGAGATAGAAATGTGGAGAAAAATGGATAAATTCGGTCACGAATAATAAGCTGAAAATCCTGTAATAAGGATTAGATCATAGTTTAGGCTGATTTAAAAACCATTTTATTTTGATTTGAGGCGGATTTATGAGTTCAATTTAATCAGCGTCACAATTATTTTTATATATTAAGAAGGTTAAATGTAAGTCCTTAATAGTACTTAAATAGGTATAATTCCTTTTAATTTTAAAAGTACCATCTAAATTACATGACTCGGAGTACAAATAATATTATTTCAACACTTCAGTTTGTATTTTTATAAAATATTTATGTTTAGATATTTATTTAATTCCTTCAAAACAAGTATGGGATAATAAGTAAATGGTTGTCTTCAATACATCATTCTAATTGCTCGTTTCTCTGGAGGGCGTTGTCCAATATTTGGGAAGATGAATTGAGTGGTGTCTATTGGGCACTAGGAAATGGGAGAACTGTGATTTTCTCCGGAACTCAAAGAACTTCTTCTGTGGAAGGAACTGATTGGGGTACTCTTTCTGCTGGAAACTTTGGAAAAATAGAGATGCCTTTGTTTTCAGTAGTTAAAGCAGGGGACCAACGGCTCCAACAGCTCTAATCATGCGCGGTGGTATTAAGGAACACGTTAGTAGAATTCTTCTTAAAATGCCTACAACTTTAATTTTGAGCATGCCATGTGTCCTTTCCTAATTTCTAAGATAATAAAAGTATTCTCACCTGTTTAAAAGTTTTTTCAAACATGCTTCAATGTTTTATTATTTTTTATAATTCTAACTTATTAATCTTATTCCATTTTTTAGGTAATTTTTATTAGAAGATAGTTTATTAAATATGTCTAACTAGTGCACCATATTGAATATTACTATATTGACATTTAAAAATAGTTATAATTAAATATTTACACTATAGTTAATGTATAAAATAGTTTTTGTTGATTGCATGGTGATATTGTCTGACACCCAATTTTCTTGAATATGTGAAACTCATGCCTCTATATATATTATATAAATTAAGTATTTTATTTTTAAAAAAAGTATATTATAAATTATTTAAAAAAATTATTTTAATTCGATTAATTAACCCTTTTAAATTATAAAATTTATTAATATAGATTAGAAGTGTCCGAACTGACCCAATTCTAAAAAAAGAATTCATACTCAAATCCATTTTCGAGCTGACATTGCTCGCCCCAAAAATTTTTGAAAATGTATTTTTAATTGATGTTTTATATATTTTTATAATTAAATTTAAATTTTAAAAATAATTTTTATTATTTAAATTAAATATCGGGCCGGGCGAACTACCCACCTTTGGAGAGATCTAATAGCAATCCACTAAATTGAATTGACATATATTGATTAAAACGAACGGAATAGTACAGGAGTGAAGCTGTAATTACAAAGAAACTTCGTTATCCCTTCCAATTCTCCGAAAGGAGACGCAAGTTATGGTGATCGGTCGTACATTGCATCAATTGCGAGACAAACATGACACTCTTTTTAATATCTTCGCCCCCTTCAAGTAGAAGATAGAGAGGGGTATATTTTATTACTCTCTATACTATTATTTAAATTTGTGATTGAGTTAATATCATAAATTAATTAAATATTAATTTATTTAAAAAATAATTAAAAATTTTATTTATTTTACAAAGTAATAAATATTAATATAATAATATTTTTTATATTTTTATACAAAATAGTAAAATATTATTATGATAAGATTAAAACCTAAAACACTAGGATTTCCAAAACTTTAAGTTAACCAATTCAACCAATGCCTTATTTGATGGTGTTTATATAATTTTTTATAAATATAATTTTTTTTAAGCACTTGAGAGCATGTCACACTACATTTAATTTAAATAGGATTCAATATTTCCTCTTTTTGTATATATAATTTTAATTTATTAGTGCTAACAATCTTAAATTTTTTTTATCGATAATTTTATCATACATGCTACTTTATCAAATATGTCTACCTACTAGATGTTATTTATAAAACTAAATTTAAATTTTAATTGATATGCAACTCTAATATTATTTAAGTGATATTTAAGATGTTTAGGATTTTATTCGAGTAATAACTTTATTTTAAATCAATAAAATTAGCACAACTTTCAAATGTGAATTTAGCAATTTAATGAAAAATAAAGGATATTTTCGTCAGTTCAAAAAAAATTTCAAACTCGTACTTTTATGTATATTATATTATAAATTGGGTAATGGTACCCTCTCCCACTACTGCCAAATCTAAGCCACTTTTTTTAGGCTAAACTAACCATTAATCACTAAACTATGAATAAGTTTTCAATTTGGTCACTTAAAAAAGTTACAATTCGATCACTAAACTTTTCTAAATTAATTTTCTTGGTCACTCAATTGTTAAGTGACACCTTTTTTAGTTGGTAAAATAAAAATTTTAATCTCCAATTTTTATATTTTGTAAATTTGACCTTAGTTGGTTATAAAATTATAAATAAAACTCAAAACTATTTAAATAATGAAAAATTCTATATGAAAATTATAGAAAAATAAAATCTCAAAAATGTTGTTTTTAAAGAACTAATATGTATGGAAAATATAGAAAATCATTGTTGAATAGAATCTTATAACAATTTAAAAATAGAACAAAACCAAAAAATATTAGATCATTACACACTTACTCAATGTTTTTCGAAATCAAATTAGTAATATTTTCAAGTTAAGTTTTATGTCCTTGAAGAACATCTAGAACTAATATTACAAAGGCTTGTGAAATTGACTCTAATGCCATTTTAAAAAAAAATACAAAATATATCACAAAATTTTCTTTTTAGTCTCGATTCAAATTTTTAATTCATTTAAATTATTTTTTTATAAATAAAAATTGTAAAAACAAATTACATTTTGAACATTTCTTTTCTTATAATGAAAAAACATGTCAAGAAACAAAAGAGGTAAAAAAACAAACAACTAATAATTTTGTTTAATATTTTTATTTTTTTCTATGTTTTCTAAATAATTGGTATTGTATATTTCTATAAAGATAATACAGAGAGAAATTTTGGAGGGTTTAAAAATAATTTTCCCTAATTTTCTCTCACTTTATCTATTTTTGAAATTTTTATTTAATTTAAAATTTTAGAGTTTAAAAAGAATTTCAAGTTTTATTATTTTATATATAATTAGGGTCAAATTGACAAAAAATAAAAATTAAGGACTAAAATTCTTACTATACCAATTTAAAAAGTGTCACTTAATATATGGGTGATAAAAAAATAATTTATAAAAAGTACAAGCACTTGTGGGATATTTAAAAAAAACTCTTAAAAGTGCATAATTATTAGTTGTAATTAAAGTAGGCACCAATTGTCAAGTCTCACCTTCTTGGAGTCTTTCCGGAAAGAACATCTAACTCATCTGGAAAAATAAAAGGGGGAAACGTATACACAAATTTCGTAGAAAAAGTCCGTCGTTGACTTGTTTCCTGTAAATTTCATCTGTTTTTCTCCTTCCTCATGCTCATATACTTATTGTTTCTACTTTGTTTCTGAGGTATTGAGCGACTGATCTTGAACACTAGATTGAGATATCTTTTTCTTCTCATACATCCTCATGTTGTCGCTACCCTCAACTTCCTCCTCCATTTCTAAAAAGAAATACGATGTTTTCTTAAGTTTTAGGGGTGAAGATACTCGCAACAACTTCACGGATCATCTCTACAATGCTCTAAAGAGGCGTGGGATTGTCACTTTTAGAGATGATCCAAAGTTGGAGGCGGGCGAAGAGATCGCACCTGAACTCTTTAAGGCAATTCAGCAATCATGGTGCTCGATGATCGTATTTTCAAAAACGTATGCCTTTTCAAGTTGGTGTTTGGAGGAGCTTGCTGAGATAGTTAAACAAAAAAATGACAAGGGTCATAAAGTATTTCCAATATTCTACGATGTTGATCCATCGGATTTAAGAAAACAAAAAGAAAAAGTAGAAGAAGCGTTTGCGAAACATGAAGAGAGATATAAGGAAGATAGAGAAAAGATCCAAAGGTGGGGAAATGCTTTGAGGGAAGTGGCTAACATCAAGGGATGGCATTTAAATAACAGGTCAATCTTTCTTCTCTATTTTCTAGTTTTACCGTCTAACAAAATTGTTGTTTTTTGGATTGATATATATATATTATAACCCTACGTGCTTTGTGGAATCAGTAACTTGGTCAGTTAGACTATTTATTTTTTCAAAAAATCGAGTCACCGCGAGTCTTTATTACTTATGTGCATGTCCTTTTAATAAAATTTTAAAATTAAATTAGAAGTTATTAAAAATATAATATTTGATTTGTAAAATAGATATTGAGCTTGAGAGTACAGTTATATGTGAGGAAGGTATTAATACCCTCAAAACGCCCAGTAAGAAAAACGATATCATTTAATCATGTGTTATTCATAATTTTAAAATAATGAATTTACATTTAATATCTAAAAATAATTATTTTTATAAAATGATTTTATTATGCATTAAATGAATTTATATTATTTTAAAACGAAGGATGAAGTTTTATGATTAAAATTTTTTAAAAGAATCAGCTGGAGTAATCTTTTACGATATATAATTACTAAGTATCCCAACGGTAATTTCTTTGTCTTTCTATTGGCTCACTCTCTTGGTGGGTGTGTCTTGTTTTATTTATTTATTTATTTTAACTATGGCCTTCCCTCTTTATTACTAAATAATAATTCTAATTCTAATTAATAATAAAATTTTAAAAAATGAAATAATAATATCTATAAAATAAAATAAAATTCGAACTCAATTTGAGCTTGTCCCGAGCAAAATATAATTACTACATATTTAATTGTAAAGTTTAATATTTCAACTAAAGAGAAAGTTGTGCTTTTTGATGTCATAACATATCTTGCTTTCTTATTCTTGCTTTTTGTTTGCTTACACTATACTATGAGTCAACAATTCTTTTTAAAGAATTAAATGATATTTCCTTGTAGGCATGAATCGGAATTTATCGAAGACATTGCTAAGAAGATATCAGTGAAATTATGTCAAACCTATACTGTTGTTCAGGATGAGCTGATTGGAATTAACTTACGTCTGGTGGAATTGTATTCGAAAATAGACATTGGGGAAGATGATGTTCGCATTATAGGAATTTGCGAAATGGGTGGCATCGGTAAAACAACTCTTGCAAGAATTGCTTATACTCAAATGTCACCTCATTTTGAAGGTAAAACCTTTCTTGCTGATGTTCGAGAAGTTTCGGATAAATGTGGACTTGTTTCTTTACAGAAACAACTTCTATCCCAGATCTTGCTTGATGAATGCTTCAATTTTTTTAATGTTCACGAAGGGAATGCCATAATCAGCCACAGGTTGTCTCACAAAAAGGTTCTTATTGTTCTTGATGATGTTGACAACATACAACACTTGAAATGCTTGGTTGGAAAGCGTGATTGGTTTGGTTTAGGGAGTAGAATCATTGTAACAACAAGAGACGAACATTTGCTTCGATCTTACCGAGTTGATGATGTGTATAAGCCTACAACATTGAATCCTAATGATGCCCTTAGGCTTTTTAATTTGAAAGCTTTTGGTAGTGATACAACGCCGAAAGATGATTTCATTGAGCTTTCTGAACATGTTGTACATTATGCTTGTGGTCTTCCCTTAGCTCTTGAAGTTTTGGGTTCATTTTTGTGCGGTAGAGATGTAGCTCAATGGAGAAGTGCAATCAAAAGACTTAAACGAAATCCTAACAAAGAAATTCTCGATAGACTTCGAATTAGCTTTGATGCATTAGAAGAATGCGAAAAGAATATATTTCTAGATATAGCATGCTTCTTCAATGGAGAGGAGAAAGATTTTATAATAAATGTATTGGATGGTTGTGAGTTTTTCTCACATATTGGAATAGATGTTCTCATTAAGAAATCTCTCATAAAAGTCAATGAACACAATCGTTTGTGGATGCATAGTTTGATACAAGAAATGGGAAGAAAAATTGTTAGGGAAAAATCAATTGATGAACCTGGAAAACGTTGCAGACTATGGGAGGAAAAAGATGTCCATCATGTCCTAACAAAAAACACAGTAAGTCATTCAACAAAAATTACATACTAATTTTTTATAGAACTTTTAATCAACATAAAGGCTTAATCCAATTGATTTATATAGTAGTCCATAAAAAATTTGGCATTAAGTGGCTTTGAGATAAATTGCTTTTGTTGATTATAAGTGTTAATAAGGATTTATATAAATAAGTATTTAATTTCTTTATTTTACTTTATTTAGAACGCTTTATTTACTATATTGCGACCAAAAGGTTATAATAGTGTTAAACATAAATGCAATTTTTTTATAAGTTTTATCATATCATTTACACCATTTATTTTGTTTTATTCTCATTTATTGTTTTTTTAGGTTACAGAAATGATTGAAGGCATGATCATCGACAATAAAAGGTAAAAAAATATACTTACATATTTATGATGTGTATTATTAATATTATCATTAGTTTTTTTTTTTTGGGTAAAAGCATCCAATAAAAGTCAATGGAAAAAACCTTTAATGCTTAATATTAAATGTTATATTTATGAAATTTATCTAGCAATGCATTCGTCTTTCAAAAGAAATGATAGAGATGTATCGTTGCTAATATTAAGTGCTTATATTTGATGCCCTGATTGTGTATATTTGAGCACAAGATTTTAATATGTCATCAAAAAGTTTTTAAAAATAAAACCAATCGATTTCATTTTTAATGATGTTTAATAGTTTCATCCGGTAACAATGGATAGAATTATGCATTATCATTGCACCAATATAAATCAAAATTTTAATTCTAATTTCTATGGCTTAGGTAATTCGAAGTAGAATTTGAGTGTTAGATAGATATATATGTCTAAAATGGGTATGTGTGATTTAAAAAAATAATAATAAAGCTTTTTCATGTATTTCAAGAGTTCTTGAAGGGTGATATATCAATACCCATAAGTGGACACTGTGTTAGATATAAGTACTGGATAAAAGTCCTTAAAAAATAGTATTGAAGAAACATAGCTTTTAGGTATTGAATGTATTGAATGCTTTTGTATATTTTAATGCTCATGTTTATTTTGCCCATGGTTTTTAGGGAATCTAGCAAGTTGCCCAATTTGAGTAACGATGCCTTCTCGAAGATGAAAAAATTGAGATTACTCAAAGTGCTTTGCCTCACAAATTGTGATAATCTCAATTATCTTTCTAATGAGTTAGGACTTTTAGATTGGACAGAATATCCTTTAAGATCATTGCCTTCAAACTTCCAACCGGACAACCTTATCGTACTTCTCTTACCATATAGTCGCATTGAACAACTATGGCAGGGGAATAAAGTAAGAACTAAATTCATCATATCTTTGTCTTTAGCTTGTTTTATTATAAACGGTTAAATTTTGAATAAGATAACAATAATAATAATTTTGTGCTTTATTATGTTTTCTCTTTTCTCTCTAATCTGTTATTTTTTTCGACAGCCCTTGTACAGGTTGAAAATAATCAGCTTTAAAGGTTCCCAAAACCTCATCAAGACACCAGACTTCACAACAGCTCCATATCTCGAAGGTTTGATTATGGAAGGTTGTACCGGATTAGTAGATGTTCATCCTTCACTTGGAGTGCTTAAGAGACTTAAACTTTTGAATTTTAGAGACTGCAAAAGTCTTAGGAGTCTTCCAACCAAAATTGGAATGGAATCCCTTGAAACTTTAATTCTTTCGGGTTGCTCAAATCTTACAAGGTTTCCGGAGATTGATGGGAAAATGGAACATCTAAAAACTCTTGATCTTTCTGGTTGTTATAAAGTTAAATATTTGCCAGAGAATTTGCAGCAAGCAGAATCTTTGGAAGAGCTTGACTTGAGTGAAACAGCCATAAAAGAACCACCATCCTTCATTTCTCAATTGAAAAATCATAAAGTTCTGTCATTCAGTGGATGCAAGGGTCCGTCTAAGTTAAAAAGAAATCTCCTTTCTCTTTTCAAGGTAAGCCAAAGAGGAAGGATGAATTCCATAGCTCTAATGCTACCTTCATTATCCGGTTTGAGTTCATTAAGAAAGTTGAATCTAAGGGACTGCAATCTTGGTGAAGGAGATATTCCTAGTGCTATTTCTTGTCTATCCTCTTTGACACGTCTTGATCTTAGCGGTAACAATTTCAACAGCATACCGGCGTCTCTTACTCGACTCTCCAAGCTTGAAACTCTTATATTGTCAAATTGCAGCCTGTGTAATATTGGTGAAGGAGATATTCCTAGTGATATTTCTGGTCTATCCTCATTGAAATTTCTTGGTCTTGCTGGTAACAATTTCACCAGCATAGCTGAGTCTCTTACTCACCTTTCCAGTCTTCAAATTCTTTTATTGTCAAATTGCAGTGAGCTTGAATCGTTGCCTGTGCTTCTAGCAAGAATGACAAGTGAGAGGATAGGTTATAGTGCTAGCATTGTAGCCACTAACTGCTACAGATTGGCTGAGAACATTAGTGCAATAACATTGCTGAAAACACATATTAAGGTTGATTAATCTCTCTTTTTTTTTCATGGTTTTAGTTATAGAACCACCGATTTTTTATTTTGCAGGCATTTACAAATTCAAGAACGACTGATGTTTTAAATTGCAGGAATTTGCGAATTCAAGAAAAGAGTTTGATGTTATTATACCTGGAAATGAAATCCCAGAATGGTTCAGCCAACAGAGAGGCGGCTCTGTAATTGAAATACCTCTGCCTCTCAATATTCAGAATGACAGTGATTGGATTGGGGTCGCTTTCTGCTGCATTTTCGTCAATGATGGTGGTTCCGAGGAAAAGGGTATCAGCGGTACAGCTTATATCCATTGTAGAAATTCTGGACAATCTAGTTATAATGGATCCGTTTTACAAGGTAGAAATCCTCGAAGGGTCCAATCGACTTTCTATTGTTTTGGTGGAGAATATACGGAGCCCATAACAAAGGACCACCTGTTTCTTCGTTATTTCTCGCGTGATAAATTATACCCATTGTCCTTAGAGGATAAATGTGGTGAATGTGAAACCAAGAATTTATGGACAATGGATTGCTCTGATCATGAATGCGATGAGCTTAAGATGTGTTTCCAAGGCACAAATAAATTACCTTCTTTTAAGGTGAAGAAGTGTGGTGTTAGAATAATGTATGAGAAAGATTTGGAAGAAATAAAAGAGCTGCAGTTCCATACCACTCAATCTTCTCCAAATTTTGAACATATCCATCATCACTCTACTGAAGGATGAATCTGCAGGTAGCACTTCCCTTGTAAAACGAAAATGTAATATCCAGGAGGAAACAGAGGAAGAAGGGCCGCAGCCTAAACGGATGAAAAAAGTTTTCAATTTTATAATGGGACGATCAGAAAAGAAGCAATAATTTAGTATACATTATAATGTTTTCTCCTATTTAGTTAATTTTACAAGTTTCTCTTTTTCTTATTTTGTTTGTTGGTACAAATAGATTCTTATTTACCATAATTTAGTATTCATTATATTCGAAACATTGATTGATGTGATGGAATTAGAAATATATTGGTGTCAATAAAACGAACATGAAATTGATATAGAGAGTACTAAATTGATATGGGCAAAAGTAAAATAAAAACCATTGAATGGGCACCCCCAAGAATTCAACTTTTCAAACCTTTGATTGAGATGCAAAAAGTCATGTCCATAGAATAGCCATCTGGATATTGACCCCTGTTGTTCTTAGTAGGATTCTCCCTATACTACTGTTTCTGCATTGAGGCCAAGGGAGCTTTATTCTTTTCTATATCACAAAGCCTCAAAACAAGGTTTGCATCTCTTTTTCGTTTTTTTCATTTACCCTGACAAAGAAGCTTTTGATTAATGGTTGAAATATTTTATACAGCGCCTGCTACAAACGAGGATTCCAACTCCAACAAGAACAAGGGGGCTTCCAGGGCTTATACGAAACACTCAATACAATTGTTATAAATTTACAACAACTTTGGCCTTTGAAGCTGCAATATCACCAAATATTTTGAATTTGGATCATAAATCCTTAAAAAAACATTTGATTGATGAAAATCTTCAATTAAACTTCACCCACTATAAGACACAAAAGACTCTGTAATTGTTAATGGAGGAATGGTGTTGTGCGGAAGCGTGTAAAAGAGTACAATTATTGAACTAAAAAATCACACTGAGTTCAATTCCCAGGGAAGAGAGGTGGATCACGAGGATCACTTAAGTACCAGATCTTTCCTAGCCAGAATATCCCTCTATCGTAATTTAATAGCACAATAAATAACTACAATCACACTCACAAGATATGAAAAATAAATAATAAAGAACACCAGAATTTTAACGAGGTTCGGCAAATTTCGCCTACGTCCTCGGGCAATACCAAATATATTTCACTCCAAAAATACAAGTGAAAATTTACAAATAGGGAGAGAGAACAATGCCTTAAGTAGAGAATGGCAAATTGTGGGATGAAGAAAATGAGAAATGGTTAGGCCTATTTATAGTTGAGGTTCAGGGATCAACTTGCAAATTACCTATTCAAATAGGGACCAAAATTGCAATTATCCCATTCCAAAAAAAAAAACTTTCGGTGCCATTTGCTCCATTTGCTTCAACTTGCTACAGCCCCCCATCTTTGACTTTTCAAAGATGGGTTGTAGCCAATAATCTCCACCTTGAAGATTTGATTAGGATAATCTTATCTTCACACAATTCTTTCTGCCTTTGCCAACAATGCTTTGATAGTGCCTTCTTCAACTGTTAAACTTGCAAGATATTGATCAAGTTCAAACAATGTTCGAACTTGGTTGCTGCTACCACCTTGGTCATCATATCTGCGGGATTATCTGCAGTCTTAATCTTTTAAAGGCGAATCTTCCCTTCATCAATAATTTCCCGCACAAAATGGAATCGCACGTCGATATGCTTTGTACGTGCATGATAGACTTGATTCTTTGCTAAATGAATAGCACTTTGACTATCACAATACACGTTAATATGCTCCTGAACCAATCCCAAGGTTTTAACCATACCTTGTAACCAAATAGCTTCCTTTACAGCCTCTGTTACAGCCATGTACTCGGCTTCTGTGGTTGACAACGCAACTGTAGACTGTAGAGTAGACTTCCAACTGATTGGTCCTCCAGCAAGTGTAAACACGTAACCAGTGGTTGATCTTCGTTTATCCAAATCACCGGCATAGTCAGAATCAACGTACCCAATAACACCTTCACCAAGTGTATTATCCTGCTCGAACAGTAATCCAAAATCTACAGTCTTTTGAATATACCGTAGAATCCATTTCACAGCTTGCCAATGTCCTTTTCCAGGATTATGCATATACCTGCTCACTATACTAACTGCCTGTGAAATGTCGGGTCTTGTACACACCATTGCATACATCAAGCTACCCACTGCATTAGAATACGGAACTTGCAACATGTATTCTCGTGCAGAAAGCTTGAAATGAGAAGCCAACGGGGTACTTACAGGTTTTGTCTGCTCGTTCATGCCAAACTGCTGTAGTACCTTTTTCAAATACTGCTTCTGAGACAAGCTAACTCTGCCATGGGCTCTATCTCTACATATTTCCATGCCAAGAATCTTCTTAGCTTCACCAAGATCTTTCATTTCAAACTCGAGATTGAGTTGAGTCTTCAATATCTCAATCTCAACTTTGCTCTTAGATGCTATTAGCATATCATCAACATATAAGAGCAAGTATATGAAAGTTCCTTCTTGTAGCTTCTGGAAATACACGCAATGGTCAAATTTACTTCTTGTGTACCTTTGCCCTTTCATGAACTGATCAAATCGCTTGTACCACTGCCTCGGGGATTGCTTCAATCCATAAAGCGACTTTGTTAGTTTGCAAACCCAATTCTCTTTACCAGCAACCTTGAATCCATCTGGCTGAGTCATATAGATTTCCTCTTCCAAATCACCGTGTAAAAATGCGGTCTTCACATCAAGCTGAACTAGTTCAAGATCATATTGCGCAACCAAGGCTAGCAAAATCCGAATAGACGAATGCTTCACAACTGGAGAAAACACTTCATTGTAGTCTATTCCTTCTTTCTGAGCATAACCCTTTGCTACCAATCTAGCCTTGTACCGAATTTCATTTTTACCAGGAAATCCTTCCTTCTTTGCATATACCCATTTGCATCCAATTGCCTTCTTTCCCTTGGGCAGTGTCATCAACTCCCAAGTCCTATTTTGATGAAGAGACTGCATTTCTTCATTCATGGCTTGCTTCCACTTTACACCATCAGGGTTACTTATTGCTTCTGTGTAAGTAGAAGGAGCATCATCATCTGCAATTGGAAGTGCATAGGCCACTATATCATCTAAGCGAGCAGGCTTACGAATCTCTCTTCTTGGCCTCCTATATGCAATTGAATCTTGTTGCTGTAGAAGTTCTTGGGTCGGAACTTCTTCATCATTTGTTCTTTCAATATTAGCTAGATCATTATTAACCTTTTCAAGCTCCACCTGCTGCAAAGTACTACTGGTTTTGTCATCCTTTTGTGAATCCTTTAACATGGTTGATTCATCAAAAGTCACATCTCTGCTAAAGAAAATCTTCCTTGTATCAGGACACCAGAGACGGTATCCTTTTACTCCACTAGTTATACCCAAGAATAATGCTTTCTTTGCTCTTGGGTCTAACTTCGATTCTTTTACATGATAATATGCAGTGGAACCAAAAACATGTAAAGAATCATAGTCAGTAGCAGATTTACCAGTCCACATCTCCATAGGAGTTTTGCCATTTATTGCAGCTGATGGCAAACAGTTAATTAGATGGCACGCATATGTAACAGCCTCAGCCCAAAATTCCTTGCCCAATCCAGCATTGGACAACATACATCGAACTTTCTCCAGTATAGTTCGATTCATGCGTTCTGCCACCCCATTCTGCTGTGGTGTATCCCGAACAGTGAAGTGTCGCACGATGCCCTCATCTTGACATACTTGAAGAAATGGATCATTTTTGTACTCAGTACCATTATCTGATCGAAGTCGTTTGACCTTTCGACCAGTCTGAGTTTCCACCATCTTCTTCCATTTCAGAAATGCATCCAATACTTCACTTTTTCTTTTCATTAGATACACCCATACTTTTCTTGAATAATCATCAACAAAAGTAACAAAATAGTGCATACCTCCCAAAGAAGCCACTTTGGTAGGTCCCCACACATCACTGTGAACGTAGTCCAGAATTCCTTTTGTATTGTGAATTGCTGAACCAAACTTTACCCTCGTCTGCTTGCCCAGAACACAATGTTCACAGAATTCCAATTTGCAAGAATTTGCACCTTTCAACAAGCCTTGCTTCGCCAAAGTCTGCAAAGCTTTTTCACCAGCATGTCCCAATCGCATATGCCATAACCTGGTAGCCTTTGAATCTGCATCTTTCACAGAAACTGTTGATGTTGATCCAATAACTGTACTTCCATTTAAAAAATACAAGTTATTTCTTCTTGTGCCTTTCATCACCGTCAAATTCCCAGCTGCTACCTTTAGTAATCCATCTCTTAAAGTGATTTTGAGCCCTTTAGATTCTAAGGCCCCTAATGAGATGAGATTTTTCTTCAAGCTGGGTACGTAGCGAACATCAGTCAAGACTTGGATTGAGCTGTCGTGATTCTTCAATTTGATTGTACCTACTCCCATTGTCTTACAAGCACTGTCATTGCCCATAAGAACAACTCCACCTTCTAGTTCTTTAAGACTAGAAAACCAGTCCTTATTAGGACACATATGGTAAGTACATCCCGAATCCAAAATCCATTCATCAGTATGACATGCCATTGCCATGCCAACTAAACTAAAGTCTGACTCCTCATCATGCTCCGCTACACATGCATTAGAAATAGCCTTGCCCTTTTGTAACTTAGGACAATTCTTTTTCCAATGCCCTTTCTCACGACAAAAGGCACACTCATCTTTGGCGGGTCTCCCTTTGGACTTTCCCCTTCTACCAGGTTTGCTGCTGCTTGAACGACCTCTTGCTGTTAAGACTTCTGCAGTAGTATCTCTGTGATCTCTTTTATCTTTCTTTCGAGTCTCAGATCTATACAACGCACTACAGACTGCATGAAATGTGATTGTGTCCTTCCCATGAAGCAATGTGGTGGTAAGATGATCATTTTCATCAGGAAGGGAATTCAACAACAATAATGCCTTGTCTTCGTCTTCAAATTTCTCATCCAAATTTAGCAAGTCTGCTAAAATTTTATTGAATGAGTTCACATGGTCATTCATCGACATACCGGTGCATACGTGAATCGATAAAGTTTCTTTTTCATATAAAGCCTATTTTCAAGGCTTTTCGTTAGAAACTTTTCTTCCAATGTATCCCACAACTTCCTTGCTGATGTCTCCCTCATGACAGAGTACTCCTGCTCTTTGGCCAAACATAGACGGATTGTACCACAAGCTTGTCTATTAATCTTGGCCCACTCCTTGTCATCCATATTGGTAGGTTTTTCTTCAAGAGCTATATCCAGCTCTTGCTGACATAAGACATCCAGGATCTCACATTGCCACATACCAAAATTATTGGTACCATCAAATTTCTCTACTTCAAATTTTGCATTGGTCACCGTAGTCCTTGCTGATGACGATGCCTGTGCCATTTTTCTCCTCAATCCCAACTACTGTATACGTGAATAGTGCCGCAAACGATCGTACTCCCCAAGTACGAATCTAGCTCTGATACCAATTGTTGTACGGAAGCGTGTAAAAGAGTACAATTATTGGACTAAAAAATCACACTGAGTTCAATTCCCAGGGAAGAGAGGTGGATCACGAGGATCACTTAAGTACCAGATCTTTCCTAGCCAGAATATCCCTCTATCGTAATTTAATAGCACAATAAATAACTACAATCACACTCACAAGATATGAAAAATAAATAATAAAGAACATCAGAATTTTAACGAGGTTCGGCAAATTTCGCCTACGTCCTCGGGCACTACCAAATATATTTCACTCCAAAAATACAAGTGAAAATTTACAAATAGGGAGAGAGAACAATGCCTTAAGTAGAGAATGGCAAATTGTGGGATGAAGAAAATGAGAAATGGTTAGGCCTATTTATAGTTGAGGTTCAGGGATCAACTTGCAAATTACCTATTCAAATAGGGACCAAAATTGCAATTATCCCATTCCAAAAAAAAAACTTTCGGTGCCATTTGCTCCATTTGCTTCAACTTGCTACAGCCCCCCATCTTTGACTTTTCAAAGATGGGTTGTAGCCAATAAATGGTGTTGTTTCTTTCACTTATTAACTCATCATTCGGTCCTCCAGGGAATTCTCGAGCTTAAATAACAGAGCTTAATTCATCAGGCAATGAGGCAACACTATCCAAATATGATATCACGCTGAATGTGCTATCGGTTAAAGTCCTTCGAACCAAGTACGGGGTAATAAGTAGATGGTCGTCTTCAATACATCCTTCTATTACTCGTTTCTCTGGAGGGCTTTGTCCAATATTTGGGAAGATGCAGTAGATGGTGTCTATTGGGCACTAGGAAATGGGAGAACGGTGAGTTTCTCCGAAACTCAAAGAACTTTTTCTGTGGAAGGAACTGATTGGAGTACTCTTTTTGCTATGGCCTGCTAGAAGCTTTGGAAAAATAGAAATGCCTAGTGGCATTGTGGGAACAATGCTATTAAGGAATGAGTGCCTTTCATGGTCTCAGCTAACGGTTCCAACAACGCTAATCATGCGCGGTGATGTTAAGGAACTCGTTAATAGAATTCTTCTTAAAATGCCTACATCTTTAATTTCGAGCATACCATGTGTCCTTTCCTATATTTTCTAAGATAATAAATATCTTTAAAGTATTTCCAATTTTACTATATTAATAATTTACATTATATAAAATTTGATATATTCATATATAAAGATATATAATTTTCACATAACTTTATCATGACGAAACATACTTTATATTATATTTTAGTTATTATCTATACTATTATTTAAATTCATAATTGAGTTGATATCATAAATTAATTAGATATTAATTTATTTGAGAAATAACTAAAAAAATTACTATTTATACAAAGTAACAAATATTAATATAATAATATTTTTATCTTTTTTATAAAAATAATTATAAAATATTATCATGATGATGTTTCCAAAACATTAAGTTAATCAATTCAACCAATGCCTTTGGTGATGTTTATATAATTTTTTTTTTTATAAATACAACTCTTTTTAATTACAGCAAGAGTTTGCCACACTTCAATTTTTCATAATCACTAGTTTCTAACGTCACATGCGTTGCATGTAATTTTACGATAAAAAAATAATTGTTGAAATTTAACTTTATCTTCAAAATAAACTCATAAAATGATTTCCACGTATACCAAACAAATTATAGATAGATAAAAAAAATGATTTTAAGAGTGCTTGCTTCACATAGTATGAATAACATACAACATAATTATAAAAAAAATATTATATTCTATTATCTCATCATCAATTAAAATAATCTTTCATTTTTTTTAATGCCATTCAATTTGAATAGGATTCACTATTTCCTATTCAAAGAACCATTGCTTTTCTTTATATATTACAAAGGCTTGTGAAATTAACTTTAATGTAATTTTTTAGAAAAAATACAAAATATACTACAAAAAAAATTTTTTAGACTAGAATCAATTTAAATTATTTTCTAGAAATCCAAATTGTGAAAACAAATTATTTTTTGAAATTTTCTTTTCTTATAAGGGAAAAGCCATATTAAGAAATAGAAAAGGAAAAAAAAAAACTAATAATTTTGCTTAAATTTTATTTACTTTTGTTTTAATTTAAATTTCTAGAGTTCTCTATTTTTTTTAAAAAGAATTTCAAATTTCATTACTTTATATATTATCAGTGTCAAATTGATAGAAAAATATAAAAATTGAGGACTAAAATTGTTATTATACCAACTAAAAAAGTGTCACTTAATAGTTGGGTGATAAAAAAATAATTTTGAAAAGTTTAATGATCAAATTGTAACCTTTTTTTAGTTAAGTGACCAAAACAAAAATTTACCCATAATTTAATAACTAATAATGTTGAGATTAAATTTTAATTTATAAAAAGTATGATGACTTGTGACACATTTTTAACGAGAAAAAAACTGTTAAAAACTCTATAATTTTTAGTAGTAATTAAAGTGGGCAGCAATTGTCAACTCCCACCTTCTTGGAGTCTTCCCGAAAAGAACATCTAACGCTCATATATGGCCCCCGAATTTATTGTTACCGACTCCCTTTCATAGATTCATTTGGAAAAGTAAAAGGTGGGAAACGTATACACAAATTTCTTAGACAAGTCCTTTGTTGTTTCCTGTATATTTTTTTTGTGTTTTTTTTTATTTGATTTCTATTTTTTTAAAAAAATAGCCTTACAATCGATTTTACTAAAAAAACTAGCTATCATATTAAAAAAAAAAGTGTCAAATTCAAGTACCAAATTATATGTTAAGTTTAATAAAATATTTTAATTATTTTACATTACATAAAACAAAATATATTTTTAACTAAATAATCATACATCTTTAAATAATAATTAAACACACTAATTAATAAAATAAATATATAATTAATGAAATAAAAATAATTAGATGTATGTTGCATAAGAAACTAGTTAAGCATGTAAAACACAATTAGTTAATACTTAATAATTATAAAGTAAATATGATAATGTAAAATACAAAGGGTCGACCAACACTTAATAATTATTGTAGGCTCCACTTTCTGGACTCTTTCTTGAATTCTTCCTGGAGACAACATATATCACTCATCTATCATCCCCCAATTTCCACACCTACGCACTTTCATTTGGAAGAAAAAAAGGAAATGTATAGAGAAATTGCTTACAAGAATCTTCGTTGTTCCCTTGAATTTTGATCTGTTTTTAGATCCCCTCCTTCATGTAGGATTGTAGATTAGGGGATACTTATATCATTAAAAGAGGCAAGTTTAGTCTTATTAATGTCTCAACATTGATTTTAAGATTAAGAAAATGAAAAATATCACTATGCTTAAATAGTGGAGAATCTAATGTATGCTCAGGTTTATATGTACAAAAATATTGCATACATTTTTCAGATATTAGGTAGATATTTGAGAAATTTGAGTGTGGATCATGGGAAAATAACTGGATGATTCATGTGTTATCTTCAAAATTAAGACATTGCATGTTCACGTATCAGATATCTGCATAAGTTAAAAATCATCAAGTATATAAACTTCAATTTTGTTGGAATAGAAATACAAAATTTTGCCATGTGACAATTGATTGCAATCCTTTATTCCAATACCAATAGTCAAAGAACATAGACTTTAAATTGACAGAAAAATATAAAAATTAATGACTAAAATTGTTATTATACCAGTAAAAAAGTGTTACTTAATAGTTCGGTATAAAAAAAAACAATTTTGAAAAGTTTAATTACCAAATTGTAACTTTCTTTAGTTAAGTGACCAAAACGACTACTTACTATAATTTAACGGTTAATAGTATAGGGACTAAATTTTAAATTTATAAAAGGTACAGGGACTTGTGGAAATTTTTAACCGAAAAAAACTCTTAAAACTCTAATATGGCCCCCGAATTTATTGTTACCTATTGACCCCCTTTCATAGGTATTATTATCAAAATAGATTCATTCGGAAAAGTAAAAGGTGGGAAACGTATACACAAAAATCCTTTGTTCATACTTACTGTTTTTCATCTGTTTTTCTCCTTCCTCATGTTCATATACTTATTGTTTCTGAGGTATTGAGCGACTGATTTTGAACACTACATCCACATATATTTTTCTTCTCATACATCGTCATGTCGTCGTTACTTTTGACTTCCTCATCCATTTCCAGAAAGAAATACGATGTTTTCTTGAGTTTTAGAGGTGAAGATACCCGCAAGAACTTGGCCGATCATCTCTACGATGCTCTAAAGAGGAGTGGGATCATCACTTTCAGGGATGACCCAAAGCTGGAGGCCGGTGAAGAGATCGCACCGGAACTCTTTAAAGCAATTCAGCAGTCATGGTGCTCGGTAATCATTTTTTCAGAAACCTATGCCTTTTCAGGATGGTGCTTGGAGGAACTAGCTGAGATTGTTCAACAAAAAAATGTTAACGGACATAAAGTATTTCCAATTTTCTACGATGTGGATCCATCCGATTTAAGAAAACAAAAAGAAAAAGTTGAAGAAGCCTTCGCCAAACACCAAGAGAGGTACAAGGAAGATAAAGACAAGATCCAAAAGTGGCGAAATGCTTTGACTCACGTAGCTAGCATCAAAGGATGGCATTTACATAATAGGTAATTCGTTCTTTTCTTCTCTATTTCCAAATTTTAATGACTAAAACATTGTTTTTTTTTTGGGGGGGGGGGGATTGCATGTTATTTATGATAACTTTGTGTTTAATTGAGAATTCCCATTTTTCAACTAACGAGCAAGTTGTGTATTTTGATGCTGTAACAGATCTTGTTGTCTTATTCTTGCTTTTTGTTTGCTTCCAACTATATTATATTTCATAATTCACTGAACTAAAAATGAAAAATTGCATTTGAAAGAGAGCATCGAAATTTAATTTCTTTGTAGGCACGAAGCAGAGTTTATCAAAGATATTGTTCAGAAGATATCAGCAAAATTATGTCAAACATATCCAATTGTTCATGATGATTTGGTTGGAATTAGCTTACGTTTGGAGGAGTTGTATTCGAAAATAAACATTGGTGAAGATGATGTCAACATTATTGGAATTTGTGGAATGGGTGGCATCGGTAAAACAACTCTTGCAAGGGTTGCTTACACTCAAATGTTACCTCATTTTGAAGGTAAATGCTTTCTTGCTGATATTCGAGAAGTTTCAAACAAATATGGACTTGTTTCTTTACAGAAACAACTTCTTTCTCAAATCTTTCCAGATGAATGCTTCAATTTTTTCAATGTTCATGAAAGGAATGCCATTATTAGCCACAGGTTGTCTAGTAAAAAGGTTCTTGTTGTTCTTGATGGTGTTGATAACATACAACACTTGAAATGCTTGGTTGGAAGGCGTGATTGGTTCAATATAGGGAGTAGGATCATTGTAACAACAAGAGATGAACATTTGCTCCGATCTTATCGTATCAATGATGTGTATAAGCCTATAATATTGAATCCCAACGATGCACTAAGGCTTTTCAATTTGAAAGCTATTGACAGTGATACAAAGCCAAAAGTTGATTTCATTGAGCTTTCTGAACATGTTGTACATTATGCTGGTGGTCTTCCCTTAGCTCTTGAAGTTTTGGGTTCATTTTTGTGTGGTAGAGATATAGTTCAATGGAGAAGTGCAATCGAAAGACTTAAACAAGATTTTAACAAAGAAATTCTTGACACACTAAGAATTTGCTTTGATGGATTGGAAGAAAGGGAGAAGAATATATTTCTAGATATAGCATGCTTTTTCAATGGGGAGAAGAAAGATTTGGTAATGAAAGTACTGGATGGTTGTGAGTTTTTTCCAGATATTGGAATCGATGTTCTTATTAATAAATCTCTCATAAAAGTTGATGATGATAACAAATATTTGTGGATGCATTCCTTGTTGCAAGAAATGGGAAGAAAAATTGTTGAAGAAAAATGTGTTGACGAACCCGGAAAACGTTGTAGATTATGGAAGGAAAGGGATGTCCATCATGTCCTAACAAAAAATACGGTAAATCATTCAACAAAAATTACATACAAAAATTTCTTTTTATCAATATATGATATAAATCCAAAACTTAATCTAATTGGTCTTTATATCGATCCCTAAGTGATATTGAGTAGCTTTAAGATAATTTCTATTTTTTTATTATAAACATTAATAAGTATTTGTAATATAAGTCTTTAATTTTATTGAATTACTCTCATTCAAAAATATTTTATTTACTATATTTCGACCAAAAGATTGTGATAATGTTGAACATATATGTAAATTTCAAAAGTTTTATTGCACAATTTAGATAATTTATTTTGTATTCTTACATTTTGTATTCTTATTATCTATTTTTGATTACTTTTAGGCCACTGAAGTGATTGAAGGTATGATCATCGATAATGAAAGGTAAAAAAACATACATATAAATTTATCAATGTGTACTATTAATATTGTTATTACTTTTTGTAAAAAGATATCCAATAAAAAATGACAAAAAAAACCTTTTGGGGTTGCTTGGTAGAGTGGAAAGAAAATTAAAAAGAAGCACACTTAAAATTTATTTTCTTTTCACATTTTTACTCCATTCTCATATCCTCCACTTTTCCACTCAACTAAACATCTCCTTAATTCTTAAGTTTTCAGAAATAAATTCAAGTGATGTCATTATTTGGTTCATGATAATGCATAGAATTACACGTCAATGCACCAAACATGAATCAAAATATTAGTTCTAGTTTTTTTAGGCTTAGGTAATTAAAATTCTAATGAAGTATTAGATAGAGTGTTGTCTAATATTTTCAATGATATCTCAATACCATATTCGGCTATGCACAAGATATAAGTATTTGATACAAGTACTTAAAAAAAACAATATTGATGCAACATAACTTTTAGATATTGAATGTTTTTGTATATTTTGAAGTTTATTAGATACAAGTACTTAAAAAAAACAATATTGATGCAACATAACTTTTAGATATTGAATGTTTTTGTATATTTTGAAGTTTATTATTGTTTTGCTCATGGTTATTAGGGAATCGAGCAAGATACTCAATTTGAGTGTCCATACTTTCTCAAAGATGAAAAACTTGAGATTGCTCAAAGTGCTTTGCCTATCAAATTGTGATGATCTCAAATATCTTTCTAATGAACTACGACTTTTAGATTGGATAGGATGTCCTTTAAGATACTTGCCTTCAAGCTTCCAACCGGACAACCTTGTCGCACTTCTTTTACCATATAGTCACGTTGAACAACTATGGAAGGGTAATAGAGTAAGAACTAACTCATCGTATCATGGTGTTTTAGCTTATTTTAATATAAATGATTAAACTTTGATTAAGGTAAAAAAGAAACAAAAATTAGCATTGTTATATTTTTCGTCTAATTTATTACTGTCTTCAACAGCCCTTGTCTAAGTTGAAAATGATCAACCTCAAAGGGTCCCAAAACCTCGTCAACACACCTAACTTCACAACAGCACCAAAACTTGAAGCTTTGATTATGGAATGTTGTACCAGATTAGTAGATGTCCATCCATCAATCGGAGTGCTTAAGATGCTTAAACTTTTGAATTTAAGAGACTGCAAAAGCCTTTGGAGTCTTCCAACCAAAATTGAAATGGAATCTCTTGAAACATTAATTCTTTCAGGTTGCTCAAATCTTGTAAGGTTTCCGGAGATTGATGGGAAAATGGAACATCTAAAAACTCTTGATCTTTCTAGTTGTTATAAAATTAAATATTTGCCAGTGAACTTGCAGCAAGTAGAGTTTTTGGAAGAGCTTGACTTGAGTGAAACAAGCATAACAGAGCCACCATCCTTCATTTTTCAATTGAAAAATATTAAAATTCTATCTTTCAATGGGCGCAAGGGACCATCGTATAAGTCACGACCAAATTTGCCTTCTCTTTTCAAGGTAATCCAAGGAAGGACGAATCCCATGGCTCGGATGTTGCCTTTGTTGTCAGGTTTGAGTTCAATAAGAAAGCTAAATCTAAGGGACTGCAATCTTTGTGAAGGAGATATTCCACGTGATATTTCTGGTCTATCCTCTTTGATACGTCTTGATCTTAGTGGTAACAATTTCATCAGCATACCTGCATCTCTTACTCGACTCTCAAAACTTGAGTTTCTTGACTTCTCAAATTGCAACATGTGCACCTTGGTGAAGCAGATATTCATGGTCTATCCTCTTTGAATTGTCTTCGTCTTACGGGTAACAATTTCACCACCATCCCTTTGGCTCTTACTCAACTTTGCAGGCTTAATTCGCTTCGATTATCAAATTGCAAGATGCTTAAATCGTTGCCTGAGCTACCATCAAGTATAGAAGATGTGCGTATAGATGATTGTTCTTCACTTGAAGTAGTTGCAAGTCCATCACAAGTGCCCCATAGGGGTTTACTTAAAGCCATGAACTGCTTCAAATTGGCTAGCAATATCAATGCATTAACACTGCTGAGAAAACATCTTAAGGTCGACTAATCTCTATTTTCTCCCTTACAAAATCTCATACTTGAGAATTTATGGTTTTAGTTACCAAACGACTTGTGTTTTATTTTGCAGCCATTTGCAAATTCAAGAAAAAATTTTGATATTATTATGCCCGGAAGTGAAATCCCAGAATGGTTTAGCCAACAAAAAAGTGACTCTTCAATTAAGATACCCCTTCGGAAAGATAGTCAATGGATTGGAGTTGCTTCTTGCTGCATTTTTATCAATAATGATGCTTCAAGGGATGACGAGGTTATCAGTTGTAGTGCATTTATCTATTGCAGAAATTCTGAACAAGGCAGCTGTGATGGATCTATTTTTCGAGGTAGAAATCGTAGACTGATTGATTGGAGCGACTGGGTGGTGGGTAAAGGATTTAACGAGCCCATAATGAAAGATCATCTTTTTCTTCGTTATTGGTCGCGTGATAAATTATATCCAATTTCCATGGAGGATAAATATGGTCATTGTGAAACCATTAATTTACGGGCAACAGATTGCTTAGATCAGAAATGCTATGAGCTTGAGGTGTCTTTCACATGGCCACGCAGTGTTAAAGTGAAGAAGTGTGGTGTTAGAATAGTATATGAGAAAGATTTGGAAGAAATAAAAGAGTTGCAGTGCCATACCACTCAATCTTCTCCAAAGTTTGAACAAATCCATCAACACTCTGCTCACAACGATGGATCAGTAGATAGCACTTTTCACATAAAACGAAAAGCTAATATCTACGATGAAGCGGAGGAAGAAGGGCCGCAACCAAAACGGATGCAGAAATTTTTTAATTTTTTTTAAGTCTTTTATACAAGTACTTAAAAAAAACAATATTGATGCAACATAACTTTTAGATATTGAATGTTTTTGTATATTTTGAAGTTTATTAGATACAAGTACTTAAAAAAAACAATATTGATGCAACATAACTTTTAGATATTGAATGACAAAAAAACCTTTTGGCGTTGCTTGGTAGAGTGGAAAGAAAATTAAAAGGATGAAAAATTGAAGAGATAGAAAACTAGAATGATGGAAAACTAGAGTGGAAAGATGGAAAATATATTTCTCTCCTCACTATTGCTTGGTATAGCAAGAAGTGGGAAGGTAAGAAAATAAACCATTTGAAAATAAAATTTAAAAGGTTTGATTTTTATGCATTATAATAGAAATCGATCATCCGTTATATTTTTTTCTTACTTTTCTTTCTGACCAAGCACAATTAAAATTTATTTTCTTTTCACATTTCCACTTCATTCTCATATCCTCCACTTTTCTACTCAACTAAACACCCCCTTAATTCTTAATTTTTAGATGTAATAACAATATATATCAATGAACTAGGTTATAACATGTGGTTAAAAGTTTTCAAAAATAAATCCAAGTGATGTCATCATTTGGTTCATGATAATGCATATAATTACACGTCAATGCACCAAACATGAATCAAAATATTAGTTCTAGTTTTTTTAGGCTTAGGTAATTAAAATTCTGATGAATTATTAGATAGAGTGTTGTCTAATATTTTCAATGTTATCTCAATACCATATTCGGCTATGCACAAGGTATAAGTATTTGATACAAGTACTTCAAAATAAAAACAATATTGATGCAACATAACTTTTAGATATTGAATGCTTTTGTATATTTTGAAGTTTATTGTTGTTTTGCTCATGGTTATTAGGGAATCGAGCAAGATACTCAATTTGAGTGATGATACTTTCTCAAAGATGAATAACTTAAGATTGCTCAAAGTGCTTTGCCTATCAAATTGTGATTATCTCAAATATCTTTCTAATGAACTACGACTTTTAAATTGGATAGGATGTCCTTTAAGATACTTGCCTTCAAGCTTCCAACCGGACAACCTTGTCGCACTTCTTTTACCATATAGTCACATTGAACAACTATGGAAGGGAAATAGAGTAAGAACTAACTCATCTTATCGTGGTGTTTTAGTTTATTTTAATATAAATGATTAAACTTTGATCAAGGTAAAAAAGAAACAAAAATTAGCATTGTTATATTTTTTGTCTAATTTATTATTGTCTTCAACAGCCCTTGTTTAAGTTGAAAATGATCAACCTCAAAGGGTCCCAAAACCTCGTCAAGACACCTGACTTTACAACAGCACCAAAACTTGAAGCTTTGATTATGGAAGGTTGTACCAGATTAGTAGATGTCCATCCATCAATCGGAGTGCTTAAGATGCTTAAACTTTTGAATTTAAGAGACTGCAAAAGTCTTAGGAGTCTTCCAACCAAAATTGAAATGGAATCTCTTGAAACATTAATTCTTTCAGGTTGCTCAAATCTTGTAAGGTTTCCGGAGATTGATGGGAAAATGGAACATCTAAAAACTCTTGATCTTTCTAGTTGTTATAAAATTAAATATTTGCCAGTGAACTTGCAGCAGGTAGAGTTTTTGGAAGAGCTTGACTTGAGTGAAACAAGCATAACAGAGCCACCATCGTTCATTTTTCATTTGAAAAATATTAAAATTCTATCTTTCAATGGGCGCAAGGGACCATCATATAAGTCACGACCAAATTTGCCTTCTCTTTTCAAGGTAATCCAAGGACGGACGAATCCCATGGCTCGGATGTTGCCTTTGTTGTCAGGTTTGAGTTCATTAAGAAAGCTAAAGCTAAGGGACTGCAATCTTTGTGAAGGAGATATGCCACGTGATATTTCTGGTCTATCCCCTTTGAAACATCTTGATCTTAGTGGTAACAATTTCATCAGCATGCCTGCATCTCTTACTCGACTCTCAAAGCTTGAGTTTCTTGACTTGTCAAATTGCAACATGTGCACTCTTGGTGAAGTAGATATTCATGGTCTATCCTCTTTGAGTTGTCTTCGTCTTACGGGTAACAATTTCATCACCATCCCTTTGGCTCTTAACTTTGCAGGCTTAATTCGCTTGGATTATCAAATTGCAAGATGCTTAAATCGTTGCCTGAGCTACCAACAAGTATAGAAGATGTGCGTATAGATGATTGTTCTTCACTTGAAGTAGTTGCAAGTCCATCAAAAGTATGCAATTTAGCGATTTTTGTTTACTTAAAGCCATTAACTGCTTCAAATTGGCTGAGAATATTGTTGGGTAAGGGTCCCACTATGTGGGAGACCCTTCAAACATGCCATGTTTTATGGCAAGTTTATTTGTTTTTTCTTTGACTTTTTCATCATTTTCTTTTGTCTTTTATGGAGGTGTGTGTGTGTGGCAAATTAATATAGTCAGAGAGCAAAATCAGATTGTTAAGAGAAGGGAGAAAACGGGTGAGGAACAGAGAGCATAGCAGATTTTTTTTCTTGAAAGGAAATATTTGTAGTTGTGATCAACTCTTCGATCGGAGGTCCATTCGTGGTTCGATTGAGCTGATTTTTTGACAGCAGCTAGGCGACAGGGTGTTCTTGACTTTGTACGGTCGGATTTTTCATCCGAGTCCTGTAGCGTCAGTAATACTCGTTTTACAGCAGCTTCGTTTTTGGTGATGTTCTCCAATTTTTCTCTCTTTTGCTAAAGATTACATATTGTTAGCCTTGTTGGAGTTGAATGCTTGTTGTAGGCTTGATATTGTAATCTTGTAGCTGAACATTTGATAATAGTGGAGCTTTTAATCGGACTCTAAAGTCCCGTGGTTTTTACCCTTGATTTAGAGGGGTTTTCCACGTAAAAATATCGGTGTCTCTATTTATCATTTTTGTTGCGGTTGTATTGGTTGATTTGTGGTTGATTAAGGTTGCTAGAGAACATATTTTTGTGCTATTGTGTTTGCCATAATATTTGACTGGAGTTATAGGGAGAGAAAGAACACCGGTTTTGCTTCCGCTTTGTTTCGGTTGTTTCGGTTTCTTCCCAACAAATATCAATGCATTAACACTGCTGAGAAAACACCTTAAGGTCGATTAATCTCTATTTTCTCCCATACAAAATCTCATACTTGAGAATTTAATGGTTTTAGTTACCAAACGACTTGTGTTTTATTTTGCAGGCATTTGCAAATTCAAGAAAAATGTTTGATATTATTATGCCCGGAAGTGAAATCCCAGAATGGTTTAGCCAACAAAAAAGTGACTCTTCAATTAAGATACCCGGCCCTTCCGAAAGATAGTCAATGGATTGGAGTTGCTTCTTGCTGCATTTTTATCAATAATGATGCTTCAAGGGATGAGGGGGTTAGTTGTGGTGCATTTATCTATTGCAGAAATTCTGAACAAGCCAGCTCTGATGGATCTAGTTTTCGAGGTAGAAATCGTAGACAGATTGATGGGATCGGCTGGGTGGTGGGTAAAGGATTTAACGGGCCCATAATGAAAGATCACCTTTTTCTTCGTTATTGGTCGCGTGATAAACTATATCCAATTTCCATGGAGGATAAATATGGTCATTGTGAAACCAATAATTTATGGGCAACAGATTGCTTAGATCAGAAATGGGATCAGATTGAGGTTTCTTTCACAAGGCCACACAGTGTTAAAGTGAAGAAGTGTGGTGTTAGAATAGTGTATGAGAGAGATTTGGAAGAAATAAAAGAGTTGCAGTGCCATACCACTCAATCTTCTCCAAAGTTTGAACACATCCATCAACATTCTGCTCACAACGATGGATTAGTAGATAGCACTTCTCACATAAAACGAAAAGCTAATATCTACAATGAAGCGGGGGAAGAAGGGCCGCAACCAAAACGGATGCAGAAATTTTTCAATTTTATAATGGACCAATTCCGGGAGAAGCATTAACTGTGGTACACTACTTAACCAACCTCCTGTTGATTTTTTTTTTTTTACACATCTATCTTGTTTGTAATCTTTATTTCATTTAAAGTAACCATTCTAAATTTATTTAGAAAAGAGATATGATCCTTCCATTATATATCAAATAAGTTTTAAATTTTTTATTCATACTCGTATTAAATAGGAGCGCATATTTTAAGCATATTGCAAATATTGATAACATAGGTTTTTATACCATTTAAAATTTTAGTCATTTAATTTCATCGTAATTGAAATGTGTACATTTACATTAGTTTTATCTTTAAATAATAATTAAATACACTAATTAGTAAAATAAATATATAATTAATGAAATAAAAATAATTAGATGTATGTTGCATAAGAAACTAGTTAAGCATGTAAAACACAATTAGTTAATACTTAATAATTATAAAGTAAATATGATAACGTAAAATACAAAGGGTCCAACACTTATAATTATTGTAGGTTCCAATTTGTCGAGTCTTTCTTGGATTCTTCCTGGAGACATCATCTATCACTCATCTATCATCACTACACCAAAACAGACTTTTAGTGGTGTTTTTAGTGGCGTTTCAAAGAAAAACGCCACAAATATTACACAATAGTGGCGTTTGAAGGAAAAAGCCGCAAAAAAATGAGCAATAGCAGCCTTTATTTCCAAAACGCAGCTAAAAAGGATAAATAGCCAAAAAAATGCCGCTAAAGGTCCGAGCATTAGCGGCGCTTCTGGAAAAACGCCGCTAAAGGTCCGGGCATTAGCGGCGCTTCTGCAAAAACGCCGCTAAAGGTCTGGGCATTAGCGGCGCTTCTGGAAAAATGCCGCTAAAGGTCCGGGCATTAGCGGCGGTTTTTGAAAATCGCCGCTAAAGGTCCGTGCATTAGCGGCGCTTTTGGAAAAACGCCGCTAAAGGTCCGAGCATTAGCGGCGCTTTTGGAAAAACGCCGCTAAAGTTCCGTGCATTAGCGGCGCTTTTACTAAAATTCCACAAAAATCTATTAAAACTATTTTATTTAAAAATAAAACGTCGCTGTTTCGGTTTCAATATAAAAATTGAAAAAAAAAACTCAACGTTAGTGGCGTTTTGTTCAAAAATGCCAGTAAATGTATAGCAATGCAAAAAACTATTTTATTTCTAAATAGAACGACGTCGTTTTGGTATCATTATAAAAATAAAATAGTGGCGTTTTTGAACAAAAAATGCCGCTAAATGTAGAAATAGCGGCGTTTTTAAATAAAACGCCGCAAATAGCTATTTTATTCCAGAATATAAACGGCACCATTTTGGTATCAATATAAAAATTGAAAAATAAAACTCAGCATTAGTGTTTATAATTTAGTGGTTCAATTGTTTAATGTTTGGGGTTCATAAGTTTAAAAGGTTATGGGTTTAGGGTTTAGAGTTTATGATTTAAGGTTTAAGGTTTATAGTCTATGATTTAAGGTTTAGGGGTTATTGGTTGGGGATTAAGGATTAAAGGATACGAGTTTAGGGTTTATAGGTTAGGTGTTTAGGGTTTAAGGGTTAAGAAGATGGAGGTTAAGGTTGAGGGTTTTAAGCTTTATAATTCTAAGGTTTAGGGTTTTAATGTTTATGGTTTATGGTTTATAGTTTAGGATTTAGGGTTTGGAGTTTAGAGTTTTAAGGTTTAGAGTTTAGTGATTTAAGGTCGAGTGTCGAGTGTTTATGGTTTAAGGTTTATAGGTTTAAAATGTTATGGGTTTAGGGTTTAAATTTTAAAATTTAAGGTTTAAGGTTTAGAGTTTACGATTTAATGTTTAAGGGTTATTGGTTAAGGATTAGGGATTAAATGATATAGGCTTAGGGTTTCTGGGTTAGGTGTTAGATGTTAGGGGTTTAAGGGTTAAGAGGACGGAGGTTAGGGTTTAGGAGTTAATAGGATAAGGGTTAATTAGGGGTTTAGGGTTTTAGGGTAAAAATATATATATGTTAACAATTTGAAATACTATTATTAAAATAAATTTAAAATTTTTTGGGTATATGACTGCTTTGTTTTTAATTTATATATTAAATAATTTCAAATTTTAAATAATTTTCAAGATTTCAAATTTGATCTAATTCTTTTAAATATTATAACAATTTTAAAAATTATTTATTTAAATGAAAAAATTAAAATACTATTATTAAATAATTTTATATTGTTTTATTTTATATATTCTTTTAAATATTGTTTTTATTTAAATGAAAAAAGTTTATATTGGGTTTTTATTTTATATATTAAATAATTTTAATTTTTAAAGGCATTAGGGGCATTTTGTTTAAAAAACGCCGCAAAAGATATGTTTTAAACGACGCCGTTTTATTAGATTTTTAGTGGCGTTTTGGTAAAACGCCGTAATAGGTCCCCCTTTTAGCGGCGCTTTGATTAAAAACGCCGCAAATATTAAATTTCTTTGGGCAAAACGATGTTGTTTTGCTCTCTTGTTTTTTACCCACACGAGAACACTTGTTTCCCATTTCGTTCTGCAGGGTTCATTTCCCCCCTTTTCCCTACTCCTAAATCCCTAAGTATTTTCACCCTTTTTCCCCCATTGACATCCGTTTTGCTCTCTTGTTCACCCTTTTCCCCAATTTCAAATCCCTAAAGTTCACCCTGCATACCGGCCATTGATTTCCCATATAGAAAATCGGATTAACAAAGGCAAGGGTTTTTGTAGGACGTCCCTTTGCTCAGAAGCACAATAGGTAATCAAACCCTAATTCCCGATTTATTATTTTTCAATTTTTTTGTTAAATCGTGTTTACACTTTGAAGAGCTACTAGTCCCCCCTCCCCCTGTTAATTAGAATAATCATACATGTCCGAATGTAGCAATGTTTCAAAATTGTAGAAGCTACTGGGTTGTGTTCGATTTTGATGTACGAAACATTGAAAAATTGAAGTCTTTCATTGTTTGTGATGCTTTTGATGTTTGAAAATGGAAACATTTTTTTTCATTGTCTAAGCAAAACTGTATTGAAAAAAGGCACAATGAACTGTAAGAGTTTAATTCAATTGACTTATGGGATACGTGTCAATCCTGAGTTAGGCATGTTAGCATGGCATTTCTGTCTGTTTGAATGCTGGTTTGAGAAGAGAATCAAAATGATTGGAGAGAAATAAAACAAAGAAAAATGAAGTAAATTTCATCTGAGAGGACACTGATTATCAGTAGAAAAAAAAGTTACAATCATGAGGCAATTGATTATTTTTTATCAAGGGTCTGAGTGGTATGCTTTGAAAATTCAAAAGTTAATATATGTATATGTTTCAATGTTTGAACTATCTTCTGTCACCAAAATGAGCATATCCTATGTTAATATATGTCCAATCCTCGAGTAAGTTAATATATGTATATGTTTCAATGTTTAAACTATCTTCTGTCACCAGTTTCTGAAATTAAGAACATATCCTATGTTTTGATAGAATATTATTACAATCAACTTCATCTATGAGGAACTTATGAAACTTCAATTTCATGTATCTATGAATGAATTTATTTTTGTGGTTTTCCAAAATTGCAGCAGTAACCCCCCTTATGATCCTGTGGCCTATCTTGCACATAAAATCTTTTCTGGAAAATGGTTAACTCATACTTGAAATATATCTGTTAAATCTGAACTTTTTGCTATCTTTAATGAAATATGATTTTACCAAATGACATCTCACATGAAGGTGCATTACATCTATTTATGAGAACATTTATGGATAGATGTAAGAATGCTCCGCTCTTGCATTTGTGCTGTAGGTAGCTTGGGAGCATGAACAGTTGTCAAGGCTGAGAGTTACTGCTGCCACTCTTTCTGAAATTTTGGCTGCTCCTGAACTCCTACAAGGCACCGGAGGTCTGTTTGATAGCAGGTAATATTTTTAAAGTTAAGCCCTTATTATCAAATTTTCAGTTTGTGTCTGTGTGTTTGAGACTAGTTGCTGAGAGCTTGACTATTTTGCAGACAATTTGTGAATGAAACTGCAATCACTATAGGTGTAAAGTTAGTTGCTGAAAGTCTTGCGGTAAGATCAAACGATCTGCAAGTATATATTTGATTTCGTGTTCTTATTGCCATTCTTGATAAGATTGTGCTTGCAATGCATAACCTCTTGCCCCTCCTATTTGTATGAGTTAGCATAAAGAAATATATGTATATAATATGTGGATGTATATAATAAATGTATGCTTTGAAAATTAAAAAGTTTTATTAGTTATGGTTGTTTGGTTCTTTGTGATGTATTAATATTCTTAACCACTTCTAGCATTGGTAGTTTCGAATGGCAGGTCATAATAGTTGGATAATATTACTGCCTTCCCGTTTATTTTGTTTTGTCAGTATATGTTAATCGAGATTGGTTTTATTTGAATGCATAATTTTATATGCTTGATTCCTTTTCTTTCCTTTTCATTCCAGCAAAAAGCATTGGAGGAGTGTAGGAGTGTAGGAGTGTCAACCAATTGTAGATCCTCCTTTTTTGCAAAGGTCAGTTTGGCTAAATTGATTCGCACTTTGATTATGTTCCATAAAAATGTAGTGTAGTGTCCATTATTCTTCTTGAGATGGGAACATTTTATTGCTCCTTTTTAGCAAATGATCACTGGATAGCAGGAAATCTACTAATGCAGTTTGTTGACGTAATTGTTTATTTAAATGGGTTGATTTGCGAGTTGATACTTAATTCACTTGATTTTCTAAAATTTTTATATTATATTTTCAAAGTGTTGATTCACGAGTGAAGTTAAGACTGCTATTCTTTTAAAGGGACAAGAATGCTCTAAGGCTTCCTTATTCATACATGTCCAAATAAACACTTTTTTTTTAAAGATTATATAATAATGGTGAAATTTTATCGACATGACTATCATATCAATTTAATTGTCAATATTTTTGATAAATTTAATGCAATAAAGCATTTTTAAAATTTTATTTATATCAAAATATGTTGAAATAATATTTAAATAAGCATTAATATTTTATTTAATTATAAAATAAATTTTAAATTATTTTATTTTACTAAATTGAAATGATATTTTATTTTAATAATTGTCAATATTTTTGTTAAATTTAATGCAATAAAGCATTTTTAAAATTTTATTTATATTAAAATATGTTGAAATAATATTTAAATAAGCATTAATATTTTATTTAATTATAAAATAAATTTTAAATTATTTTATTTTAATTATTCCTTTTAAATTTGAAATTTTTATGAATAAATTAGATTACCCAACTTTTTTTAAAAATTATTGCTTATACTTAATTCATTGATATATTCTACATAAAATATTGTTGATTTATAATTATTTATCTTTAAAATTAATAAACTTATTAATATATTATGTGACATTTATGAAGTATGCAAATTTGACTAGTAATTTCATTTAATAGAATTTTTAATATCTAAACAACGTTTAGTGTTTAAGTGGTTTATTAGTAATTAGTAATTACTAATTTTGTATATTAATAATGTTTGCTTTTAATATTTGATATTTTCAATGTTTTCCAAAATGGTAATAATATTTTGTTATCAGTATAATAATATATCATTTTTTAGCTGAAGGTGGTGGGACGTGCAGAGGTCGGGGACATACATTACTTAAAGATTTATACGACTTAGAGCCTACCGATCGTGTTAAAGTAAGGAGAAACAATCATGGCCAGCCTATTGGATCTGAAGCTCGACTGTTAGCAGGCTATTTGGGCATTATAGCACGAAATGCCAATATGTTGCCCATTAACTACGAATCATGGCATCACATGCCTGATGCCAACAAAAATCAGGCTCTCGATAATATTAAGGTAACAAAACATGAATGTAATTTATAATACTTTAATTTAACTCTCATTTATATTAACTTTTTAAACTTTTTTTCTTCAGGGTAGATTTACTTTAGAGGTCTCCGATGACTATGTTAAAAACACATTGGGTAAAAAATGTAGAGATAATAAAAGCACGCTAAAAAAATAATATTTTAAGAAAGACATAAGCCTCGACAAAAAATTGCGAAATGTCCCGCCGGGAATGTTGAGGTACCAATGGGAAGATCAAGTTAGATTCTGGGATTCAAAGAAAGGAGAGGTATTACATACTTGTAAAGTCTTATAAAATTTTCGGTTTATCGTATTTACTATATACATAATTCAAATTCCATTATGTAGGACTGTGAGCGAGTTGGAACAAGCAGCAGACAGAAACAAAAATTTACGCACAAGACAGGTTCCAGAAGTTTTGCTTGTGTAGCTGAGGCCTAGGTATTATAATTTATTATTTCTTTCAAATATTAATGACTTTATACTATTAAATTATATTTTTTCTGCTATAATGTAGGAAGTTTCGTCTGGTCAAAAAGTTGGACGCCTTCAGCTTTTTGACATTACGCATAGGAAGAAGGATGGATCTCCGATGACATCCGAAGCTGCAAAAATTTTGGTATATTTACTTAATAATTGATTTATTATAAATATTTATAATGTTTAATTATAGTACTTTAATTCATCGTTTGTAGTTTTAATTTTATAATTTTAAGTTATGTTGCATTCCTTTTTATTATATATTTCGTTTTTAACTCTTTCGTTGATTTATTAGGATAAACTAAAGGAGAAGAAGGCGGAGTATGAAACGGTTGCTTCGAGTGATAGTTCTGTTAATCTCGAGGAGATTGATAACAGAATTATTACTGATGTTTTGGGTCCTGAAAGGTACGACTGCTTCGATTGATAGTTCTATTAATCTTGAGTATATTTATAACAAAATTATCACTAATGTTTTGGGTTTTAAAAGGTATGGTCGGGTTCGATGTCAAGGATCTGGGGTTACCTCGACCCAATATTTTGGATCCGGCTCCCAGCAGTACATGCCTTCCGGGAGTCAATCTCGTGCTGAAGTTCAAAGACTAAAAGACCAGATAGCTCAGATGGAAGCGAGCACAGCTGAGCAAATTTCTCAACTTAGAGCGGAGGCAGCAGCGAGGGAGGCGGAGCATATTTCTCACCTTAGAGCGGAGGCAGCAGCTAGGGAGGCAGAGCAGAACATAAAGTATGAAGAACTCCAGCTACAGCTTCAGACTATGATGAAGATGTTCCAGCAGTCGCAGAGGCCGCCATCTTAGACATTTGTTTTCTTGTTGTAAGATGATTTTTAACATTGTTACATTTAACATTATTGTAAGAATTGCTTGAATTATACTTCATTTATTAATGTATATCTTTCATTTATTAATGTATATCATATATCTTTTATTAAATTTGAAGTATCGTTTAGATTTAATGCTTTTAGTGAGATTTAAATGTTTTATTTGCTGTCTTGAGTTGAAATTATATGCAATTGCTGCTGTTTTTTTGTTTGTTTTAATGCAGGGAGGGTAGGATATTGGAGAAAATGAGCATTATAAATCTGTACAAACTAGCGGCGTTTGTGTTAAAAGCGCCGCTAAAGTCCATACATTTAGCGGCGTTTTTTCAAGAAGCGCCGCTAAAAGTCCATACCTTTAGCGGCATTTTTTTGAAAAGTGCCGCTAAAAGTCCATACTTTTTGTGGCGTTTTTTTTAAAAAGCGCCGCTAAAAGTCCCCACCTTTAGCGGCGTTTTTTGAAAAGCGCCGCTAAAAGCTCATACCTTTTGCGGCGTTTTTTGAAAAGCGCCGCTAAAAGCCCCTACCTTTTGCGGCTTTTTTTTGAAAAGCGTCGCTAAAAGTCTTGACTTTTAAGCGGCGTCTTTTCACAACAAACGCCACTAAGTTTTGCGGCGCCGCAAATACTATTAGTGGCGCTTAAAAACGCCGCTAAAAGTCTGTTTTAGTGTAGTGCATCCCCCAATTTCCCCTATTTTCTTTACGTGTTTGTTCTTGTTTTTGCAGGTAGTGGTTGGCGGTGGCAAAGGCTAGGGTGCGGCGCTGATGTGGGAGGAGTGGCGGCAGCAAGCTAGGGTTAGGGTGCGGCGCTAGGGTTTCTATTGAACACTGTTTAAGTTTTGGGCTTGTAATGGATCTTAGGGTTTTGTTTTGGGCTGTTTGGGTATGAGATTTTTTGTAAATGGACTAGACCTTTTTATTTATTTTTTTCTTATATTTTGTTTTTGTTAAGGGCCTGGACAAAATTGAGCCCCTACAATATGTATAAACTTACACCTATATTTTCAATATAGGTTGAGAAAATATAATCCAATTTTGAGACAAAAATGTGGAGAAAGTTGGATTGCTCCATGAGGAAGCAGGTAATAGGGCGAAATATAATCATCTTTTATCTTTGTCATCAAACACACCATGGGAACCTGTACTCTGTTTTTGTGTTACTTAAATGGTATTTAAATAGCTACATTTTGTAGTTTATATAGGTCCTTAACACTACTTAAATGGCTTCAATTCCTGCTAACAAAAGATCCCATACTGACGAAACTATATTTCTGCTGTTATTCCAGAATGGTATACCTTCAAAATGTTTTTTTAAGGGATCGAGGTATTCAATCATATTTTTCTTTCTTGGAAAGCTTGGGAAGATGGTGGGTGTTATACTTGAAATATAATTAGACTGTTTGATAAATACAAATATTAAATTATAAAAAAATTATTTTATAATTTTATTCTTAATTTTTAAACATTGCACATTATTTTAAACAAAGTCATATATTAAATAACGTTACTATAAATATGAAATATTTGTAGTAAATTATAGTATTACATATAAAATATTATAAACATTATGAAATATAAATATTATACCGAGAATAAAAAAAATGAAGGTTCATGTTTCATAGCAAACTTTGTTGAATAAAACAATAAAGTGAGAAAAATTTGAATCTTGATGGCCTATAGTCCGGAGGTGTAGGTTGGGTTCGACTCATGTTAATCGCATTTATTGTTCGGATTATATTATTGTAGTTCACAAAAAAAAATGAAGAAAAAAATTTCTATGAAGTAGTTTATATTAGCTGCTATCAAACATATTGAAATAAATAAAACTGTTGAAAATATTAAATTTTTAGTTGATTTTTTTTAATCATTTATCAAATAGGGCTAAATAAATATTTTGAGTAGATAAAATTAGATAAATATTGAATTTCACTTTACATTTGTCTTTGAATTACACTTTTTTTAATTTAAATATTGAAATTGATAATTTAACAATATCTTGTAACAAAATGATTTATTGCATAATTTGGTACTTGAGTTTGACACTTTTTTTCTAATGTGGTATTCTTTTTTTTTTTTTTGTAATAAAATGATTTTTGCATAATTTGTTACATATATTTGACAAAAGTTATATATTTTGGTATTCAAAAGTAATGGTCTGGGAATTGATTTGATAAAAGTTAATTGCTAATGATATTAACTTTGAATTTTTCATGATTTTGTTATTAGAATAAATTTAGTCTTAATTATGGATTTGTTTAATTTTGCATTTAATTTGTCAAAAACAGTCCAATGGATGTGATTTAATTCGGGTATTAGAATTGATTTGATGAAAATACATAATTAGTAATTAACTTTCATCAAACCAACCGTAAAACTCGAATTAAACACTAAAAAGTTACATCATTAGTTTGGGGTACCAAAATATATAACTTTTGTTAAATACAGGTACCTAAAATTGGATCAAAAAATAACATAAACATCATATTAAAAAAAGTGTCAAACTCAAGTACCAAATTATATGTTAAGTTTAATAAATATTTTAATTATTTTACATTACATAAAACAAAACATATTTTTAACTAAATAATCATACATCTTTAAATAATAATTAAACACACTAATTAATAAAATAAATATATAATTAATGAAATAAAATTAATTAGATGTATGTTGCATAAGAAATTAGTTAAGCATGTAAAACACAAGTAGTTAATACTTAATAACTATAAAGTAAATATGATAATGTAAAATACAAAGGGTCCAACACTTAATAATTATTGTAGGCTCCATTTTGTGGACTCTTTCTTGAATTCTTCCTGGAGACAACATCTATCACTCATCTATCATCCCCCAATTTCCACACCTACGCACTTTCATTTGGAAGAAAAAAAGGAAATGTATAGAGAAATTGCTTACAAGAATCTTCGTTGTCCCCTTGAATTTTGATCTGTTTTTAGATCTCCTCCTTCATGTAGGATTGCAGATTAGGCGATACTTATATCATTAAAAGAGATAAGTTTAGTCTTGATTAATGTCTCAACATTGATTTTAAGATTAAGAAAATGAAAAATATTACTATGCTTAAATAGTGGAGAATCTAATGTATGCTCAGGTTTATATGTACAAAAATGTTGCATACATTTTTCAGATATTAGGTAGATATTTGAGAACTTTGAGTATGGATCATAGGAAAGTAACTAGGTGATTCATGCGTTATCTTCAAAATTAAAACATTACATGTTCACGTATCATATATCTGCATAAGTTAAAAATCATCAAGTATACAAACTTCAATTTTGTTGGAATATAAATACAAAATTTTGCCATGTGACAATAGATTGCAATCCTTTATTCCAATACCAGTAGTCAAAGAACATAGACTTTAAATTGACAGAAAAGTATAAAAATTAATGACTAAAATTGTTATTATACCAGTAAAAAAGTGTTACTTAATAGTTGGGTATAAAAAAATAATTTTGAAAAGTTTAATGACCAAAACGAAAACTTTCTATAATTTAATAGTTAATAGTATATGGACTAAATTTTAAATTTATAAAAGGTACAGGGACTTGTGGAAATTTTTAACCGAAAAAAACTCTTAAAACTCTAATATGGCCCCCCAATTTATTGTTACCTACTGACCCCCTTTCATAGGTATTATTATCAAAATAGATTCATTTGGAAAAGTAAAAGGTGGGAAACGTATACACAAAAATCCTTTCTTCATACTTACTGTTTTTCATCTGTTTTTCTCCTTCCTCATGTTCATATACTTATTGTTTGTGAGGTATTGAGCGAATTTTGAACACTACATCCACATATATTTTTCTTCTCATACATCGTCATGTCGTCGTTACTTTTGACTTCCTCGTCCATTTCCAGAAAGAAATACGATGTTTTCTTGAGTTTTAGAGGTGAAGATACCCGAAAGAACTTCGCCGATCATCTCTACGATGCTCTAAAGAGGAGTGGGATCATCACTTTCAGGGATGACCGAAAGCTGGAGGCCGGTGAAGAGATCGCACTGGAACTCTTTAAAGCAATTCAGCAGTCATGGTGCTCCGTAATCATTTTTTCAGAAACCTATGCCTTTTCAGGATGGTGCTTGGAGGAACTAGCTGAGATTGTTCAACAAAAAAATGTTAACGGACATAAAGTATTTCCAATTTTCTACGATGTGGATCCATCCGATTTAAGAAAACAAAAAGAAAAAGTTGAAGAAGCCTTCGCCAAACACCAAGAGAGGTACAAGGAAGATAAAGACAAGATCCAAAGGTGGCGAAATGCTTTGACTCACGTAGCTAACATCAAAGGATGGCACTTACATAATAGGTAATTCGTTCTTTTCTTCTCTATTTCCTAATTTTAATGGCTAAAACATTGTTTTTTTTTTGGGGGGGGGGGGGGGGGCGGGGGGATTTCATGTTATTTATGATAACTTTGTGTTTAACTGATAATTCCCATATTTCAACTAACGAGCAAGTTGTGTAATTTGATGCTATAACAGATCTTGCTGTCTTATTCTTGCTTTTTGTTTGCTTCCAACTATATTATATTTCATAATTCACTTAACTAAAAATGAAAAACTTCATTTGAAAGATAGCATCTGAATTTAATTTCTTTGTAGGCATGAATCAGAGTTTATTGGAGACATTGTTAAGAAGATATCAGCAAAATTATGTCAGACATATCTGGTTGTTCACGATGAGCTGGTTGGAATTAGTTTATGTTTGGAGGAGTTGTATTCGAAAATAAATATTGGAGAAGACGATGTCCGCATTATAGGAATTTGCGAAATGGGTGGCATCGGTAAAACAACTCTTGCAAGGGTTGCTTACACTCAAATGTTACCTCATTTTGAAGGTAAATGCTTTCTTGCTGATATTCGAGAAGTTTCAAACAAACATGGACTTGTTTCTTTACAGAAACAACTTCTTTCTCAAATCTTTCCGGATGAATGCTTCAAAATTTTCAATGTTCACGAAGGGAATGCCATAATTAGCCACAGGTTGTCTAGCAAGAAGGTTCTTGTTGTTCTTGATGATGTTGATAACTTACAACACTTGAAATGCTTAGTTGGAAGGCATGATTGGTTCAGTTTAGGGACTAGGATCATTGTAACAACAAGAGATGAACATTTGCTCCGATCTTATCGAATCGGTGATGTCTATAAGCCTACAACATTGAATCCCAATGATGCACTTAGGCTTTTCAAGTTGAAAGCTTTTGATAGTGATACAAAGCCGAAATATGATTTCATTGAGCTTTCTAAATATGTTGTACATTATGCTGATGGTCTCCCCTTAGCTCTTGAAGTTTTGGGTTCATTTTTGTATGGTAGAGATATAATTCAATGGAGAAGTGCAATCGAAAGACTTAAACAAGATTCTAACAAAGAAATTCTTGGCACACTAAGACTTAGCTTTGATGGATTGGAAGAAAGGGAGAAGAATATATTTCTAGATATGGCATGCTTTTTCAATGGGGAGGAGAAAGATTTGGTAATGAAAGTGTTGGATGGTAGTGAATTTTTTCCAGATATTGGAATCGATGTTCTCATTAAGAAATCTCTCATAAAAGTCAGTGATAACAATAAATATTTGTGGATGCATGCCTTGTTGCAAGAAATGGGAAGAAAAATTGTTGAAGAAAAATGTGTTGATGAACCCGGAAAACGTTGTAGATTATGGAAGGAAATGGATGTCCATCATGTCCTAACAAAAAACACAGTAAATCATTCAACAAAAATTACATACAAAAATTTCTTTTATCAATATATGATGTAAATCCAAAGCTTAGTCTAAGTGGTTTACATATTGATCCTTAAGTGACATTGAGTAGCTTTAATTTTATTGAATTACTTTCATTAGAAAATATTTTATTTACTATATTCCGACCAAAAGATTGTGATAATGTTGAACATGTATGTAAATTTTCAAAAGTTTTATGGTACAATTTAGAGCATTTATTTTATCTTCTTATTGTTTATTCTTGATTATTTCTAGGCTACCGAAGTGGTTGAAGGCATGATCATCGACAATAAATGGTAGGAAAACATACACGTAAATGATCATCTCTTTCTTTCTTTTTTCTTCTCACTTTTTTTTTTTACCAAGCATATTTCATTCTCATATCCCATCACATTTTCACCCAACCAAACACACTCTTAATGCTTAATTTTTCAATCTTATATTTATGAAACTTATAAAGAAACACATTACTCTTTCAAAAGAAATTTTAAAATGATTAATGTCATTGTCTTTGTTAATATTAATGGTTTATATTTGATGTAATGACTGTATATATCAAAGAACTAGGCCATATCATATCATTAAAAGTTTTCAGAAGTAAATCCAAGTAATGCCATCATTTCCTTAGTAATGTATAGAATTACACATCAGTGCACTAAACATAAATCAAAATATTAGTTCTAGGTTTTTTAGGCTTAGGTAATTAAAAGTGTGAAAGTAAGTTTTAGATGAAGTATTGTCTAATATATTCAATCATATCGCAATACCATATTCATATATGCATTACATATAAGTACTGGATGTGGGTACATAAAAAAATTTGATGCAACATAGCTTTTAGATATTGAATGTTTTTGTATATTTTGAAGCTCATTTTTGTTTTACTCATGATTATTAGGCAATCGAGTAAGATGCTCAATTTGAGCGTCGATACCTTCTCGAAGATGAAAAAATTGAGATTGCTCAAAGCTCGTTGCGTATCAAATTGTGATGATCTCAATTATCTTTCTAATGAACTACGGCTTTTAAATTGTGATGAAAAAATTCTTGCCTTCAAACTTTCAACCAGACAATCTTGTCGCACTTCTTTTACCATATGGTCGTATCGAACAACTTTGGAAGGGAAATAGAGTAAGAACTAACTCATCTTATCCTTATGCTTTAGCTTATTTTAATATAAATTATTAAACTGTGATTAAGGTAAAAAAAAATAGCATTATTATGTTTTCTGCCTAATTTATTATTGTCTTCAACAGCCCTTGTTTAAGTTGAAAATGATCAACCTCAAAGGGTCCCAAAACCTGATCAAGACACCTGACTTCACAACAGCACCAAAACTTGAAGCTTTGATTATGGAAGGTTGTACCAGATTAGTAGATGTCCATCCATCAATCGGGGTGCTTAAGATGCTTAAACTTTTGAATTTAAGAGACTGCAAAAGTCTTAAGAGTCTTCCAACCAAAATTGGAATGGAATCTCTTGAAACATTAATTCTTTCAGGTTGCTCAAATCTTGCAAGGTTTCCAGAGATTGATGGAAAAGTGGAACATCTAAAAACTCTTCTTCTTTCTGGTTGTTACAAAGTTGAATATTTACCAGAGAATTTGCAGCAAGCAAAATGTTTGGAAGAGCTTGACTTGAGTGAAACAGCCATAAAAGAACCATCATCCTTCATTTCTCAATTGAAAAATCTTAAAGATTTGTCTTTCAGTGGATGCAAGGGTCCGTCTAAGTTAAAAAGTAATCTCCTTTCTCTTTTCAAGGTAAGCCAAAGAGGAAGGATGAATTCCATAGCTCTAATGCTACCTTCATTATCCGGTTTGAGTTCATTAAGAAAGTTGAATCTAAGTGACTGCAATCTTGGTGAAGGAGATATTCCTAGTGCTATTTCTTGTCTATCCTCTTTGACACGTCTTTATCTTGGCGGTAACAATTTCAACAGAATACCGGCGTCTCTTACTCGACTCTCAAAGCTTGAGTTTCTTGACTTATCAAATTGCAACATGCGCACTCTTGGTGAAGCAGATATTCATGGTCTATCCTCTTTGTATTGTCTTTATCTTACGGGTAACAATTTCATCACCATCCCTTTGGCTCTTACTCAACTTTGCAGGCTTAAATCGCTTGTATTATCAAATTGCAAGATGTTTAAATCGTTGCCTAAGCTTCTAACAAGTATGGCATATGTGCGTATAAATGATTGTTCTTCACTTGAAGTAGTTGCAAGTCCATCAAAAGTATGCAATTTAGTGGATGAGGCTTCCGTTAGAGCCATTAACTGCTTCAAATTGGCTGAGAATATCAATGCATTAACACTGCTGAGAAAACATCTTAAGGTCGATTAATCTCTATTTTCTCCCTTACAAAATCTCATACTTGAGAATTTATGGTTTTAGTTACCAAACGACTTGTGTTTTATTTTGCAGGCATTTGCAAATTCAAGAAAAATGTTTGATATTATTATGCCCGGAAGTCAAATCCCAGAATGGTTTAGCCAACAAAGAAGTGACTCTTCAATTAAGATACCCCTTCCGAGAGATAGTCAATGGATTGGAGTTGCTTCTTGCTGCATTTTTATCAATAATGATGCTTCAAGGGATGACGAGGTTATCGGTTGTATTGCATTTTTCTATTGCAGAAATTCTGAACAAGCCAGCTGTGATGGATCGATTTTTTGGGGTAGAAATCGTAGACAGATTGATGGGAGCGGCTGGGTGGTGGGTAAAGGAGTTAACGAGCCCATAATGAAAGATCACCTTTTTCTTCATTATTGGTCGCGTGATAAACTATATCCAATTTCCATGGAGGATAAATATGGTCATTGTGAAACCAATAATTTACGGGCAACAGATTGCTTAGATCAGAAATGCGATGAGCTTGAGGTGTCTTTCAAATGGCCATCTGGACGCAGTGCTAAAGTGAAGAAGTGTGGTGTTAGAATAGTGTATGAGAAAGATTTGGAAGAAACAAAAAAGTTGCAGTGCCATACCACTCAATCTTCACAAAATTTTGAACACATCCACCAACACTCTGCTCACAACCATGGATCAGTAGATAGCACTTCTCACATAAAACGAAAAGCTAGTAACAACGATGAAGCGGAGGAAGAAGGGCCGCAACCAAAACGGATGCAGAAATTTTTCAATTTTATAATGGACCAATCGGGGGAGAAGCGTTAACTGTGGTACACTACTTACCCAACCTCCTGTTGATTTTTTATTTTTTTTACACATCTATCTTGTTTGTATTTTTTATTTCATTTAAAGTAATCATTCTAAATTTATTTACAAAAGAGATATGATCCTTCCATTATACATCAAATAAGTTTTAATTTTTCTTGAACAAAAACAGAATGGGCTTTTATTGATTTAATAAAGATAGAAGTAGCATAATAAACAAATTACCTAAACAAAATCAGCCCAACAATTGATAGTCCGGCAAAGACAAGAAAAGCCTACAAAAACTACTTAAAATAAAAGGAAAAAACTACTTAAAAAGAAAGAAAAATCTAGAAGCAGTAGCCTATCACCGTCCTAATGCCCAATCAGAAATCCAATCGCATGTCATTCCATCATTTCTGTCATTTCATTCTTAATGGCAAATAGTAACCGAGGGAGTCTTTTATATTTTATCTATTTGAAAACTTCAATTTTGAACCCTCTTTTCTGCCTTTTCTCCTTCTCGATTCTTCAGTCCGGCTCGCATGCTTTCATTTCTCGCCTGAGTTACGGCATAATAGGGCACACCTCCGATCAGATACAACTCCTGTTTTCTCTTTAGCGTTTCTGTTGCTAAGATGTGGGCTAAAGTATTTGCTGATCTCGGGGTATATTCAAAACTTATCTTCCTGATTTTTGCTTTCATCTCATGGATATCTTGTATATACGCCCCAATCTGTGATTTGTCTAAACCTGAGTACTTGTATTTTTTTATTACTGATAACGAGTCACCTTCTATAATAATTTCTCCTATCTGTGTGTCAAGCCCTACCTGTATTGCTCTCCGACAGGTAATAGCTTCAGCAACAAACGCAAAAGCCACCTCCCCGTGTATTGTTGAACTGGAGATGAGAATGATCCCCTCGCTGTCTCTAACCACTACCCTTGACGCCGATTGGTGCCTTTTCGCATCATATGCTTCGTCAAAATTAATTTTTACATCTTGTTTAGGTGGGTGTTGCCATCTACTATCAATCTTAATGGCCTTACTAATCTTTTTTCCAACTCCATCCAATTCTTTGATGTAATTATTCACATAGTTTGCAATCTCCTGACATGTTCTATTTGTTTTTTCATGGATTCAAGCATTTCTATCCCCCCAGATGCCCATAACGCCCCACAGAAGGTTCTACATTGTTTCATAGAGAGGAGATCTACGGTCTTGGTAAGCCACTGATCAAAATCTAGAGTAGGAAACTGTAGGAAATCTGTGTTTGATAAATTTGTCCATACTGCAACTGATACTGGGCATTCTCTATATAGATGATTCATGGTCTCTATTTCTGAACCACATCGAGGACATATAGCATTTGTTGTTAACTTTCTATATAGCAAATTTACCCGAATGGGCAGATAATTCCAAGAGATCCTTGATAAATCGTAATAGTAACATATTTTAATCCCACATTTAGTATGCTTTTAGATGATTTAAGCCTCGGTTTATATAAAAAGGTGCTCTTAATCCTTTCTTTCCATGTCTTATACTCAGGAAAGCATCCGAGGATAAAAAGAATGAGAAACGGGCCCAAAACGGAGCAAATTGGGCCAAGGTAGAAATCGACACGGCCTGACCCCCGATTCACACGGACGTGCCTCATTAAAGAAATCCGAACACGGCCTGGCCACGATTCACACGGGCATGTGCCATGGCCGTGTCCCTGTCGCTGGAAAGAGCAATCTCATTTGGGAAAGGATAGTTGGAGGCAAAGAAACACATTCCAAAGCCTATTCAAACACCCTAGTAGGAATTCTACTTAAATTAGGATACTTAGGGACCAAGTAAGGCATCTCAAAGCTTATATAATCACCCAATGGGGCAACTTGAAAGGGGAGTTCGGCAGAAGCCGGAACGGACGGTTAGCTAGGCCAAGGAGCCAAGCCGAGGGTCAGATTTGTGAGAATCACTCGAAGATAGCCAGTTGATCCATCCCAAGAAGCCGGAATTCTACTCAAGACGGTGGATTTCTCATTCAATTCCTTCAGGGAGTTTTAGGGATTTCTTATGTTTTGTTTTATCTTTTCTCTTAACATGTTTTCTTTATTTATTATGAACTAAATCTTTCAGATACCTGAAAGGGATGAAACCTAGATGAATCTTGTTATTATTGTATGAATTATATGGTAAATACTTAGTTTGTTCTTAATTATGCAAACTTAATCCAAATTTGATGTGCTTAGGTGGAGGAGGAATGGACCCTGCTTAAGAGTATATCTAGCATAATTAAGCGGAGTTGATCGCACGCCTAGAGATAGGGTGACGAGATTTTGTCGGATTAGGGTGGAACCTAATATGGGAGTCCATAGATCGATTTACTGCTATTCTGGGGGGTTATTATTCGAGAAAGAGATTTTTGTTAATTAACCTAGGGTTAGACGTTATTCGCCTCGAGAGAGGGTTTAATATAAGTTAGGGAGTCTTACGGATCAAACTAAGTATATAAATCGTATGGTTCAGGGTTAATCAACAAGTGAAGTCTAGGTGGATTCTTTCTGAGGGTATCATCTTAATCAATTGAGTTTTTCCTAAAGTTATTTACCCAATTCATCCTTTTTGTCTTTGTGTCTTTGGCTTAGTAATTAGTTTAGATTTTATTAAAGCAACTTCACTTATTTTAGGCTAACTAATAAAAAGAAGGTTAGTATTAGTACTTTTAGTTCCTTTGGGTTCGATAATACGGTCTTGCCTAAGCTATACTACTGTTCGATAGGTACACTTGCCTTCAATCGTTGTCAGAGTTAGTTTCCAAGTTTGATCATTCTCTTTATAAATTTTACAACTCGACAGACATGCGATCAATCCTCCAAGTAGTTATTTTAATTTTTGTAGGTAGATCGATACACCATAATTTCCTGTAAAATTCTGTATAGTCATTTTGTGTAACATCCCGAAGTAGGGGGTCATTTACAATCCTATTGTTTTCATGCGTTTGCCTGATAAAATGCTTAGATATTGGCCTTTTGATTTATTTTAGGATTTAGTCTTGAACCCTGGGAAATTCTGTCTTAGGGCTAAAAATTTATTTTTAGTGCCTAAGGGGAAGGAGCTAGGCGAGATAAGGATTAAGAAAAAGTTTTGGAAGAGTTTGACATAAGAAAGCGAGTGGCAAAGTGGTTTGGGGCGCCACTTAAGGGCTTGGGGGCACTGGGCTCAGGTTCGAATCACCATGGACGCAAGGGTGGTTGTTTTTTTTTTGGCGTTGAAGAGAGGGAGTGTTTAAAAGAAATTGTGATGAGTGCATGTCACAAATAAATGCCTTGGCAAAGTGGCCAGAGGCGTAATGGTTCGTTGCAGCTCGAGGTCGCGCGTTCGAGTACCGTTGGGGACGCGCGAGCACTTTTATTTTGCTTTTAGCGCTAAAGCATTAGGGGCCAGCAAAGTATAGTTTAAAAGAAAGTTATGGCGGATTATATCACAAAAGTCGCCTTGGCCGAGTGGCTAAGGGGCGCTGCACTTGGGATGCTTGCTGCTTCAGGTCTTGGGTTCGAGACCCGTATGCAGCAAGGGAGATTTTGTTTTTTTGTTCTGCTTTGGCCGACGTGGGAAAGGCCTGCATGGGGCATGCACGCGTACCCAGGGCTGTGGAAGTAGTTGTTTATTTATTTCTATTATTTTGTTTATTTAATTATTTTATTATTTGGAGTATGGGTTTATTTATTTTATGTTTTGGTATGGGGTGGTGTTATGTTATATTATATTAGATTATTATTATTATTATTATTATTATTATTATTATTATATAGAAAGGTGATGGGCTAGTTTATTAGTTTAATCAAAGGATGGGGTAGTTATGGGAGAATGTTTAAACAATGTGATTTTGAATTTTGATGATGAGAATGAAGCATGCTTGGGGGTTGGCCGGCCTTGAAGATGGAGCTAGTGTTGGGCATTTTCGTTAATTAATGTTGGTGATGGAAATATGATTAAACAAAGTTTATTCCAATTAGTGATGGACAATTTTCACATTGAAGATAGAGAGAGACCATGGCCGGCTTGGAGATTAGCAAAAGGAGAGCATGATCGAAAATGACTTTTATTTTCTTTTCTTTCCAATTTTGAATGCTTGGCCGAATGTCTTCATCTTGTTTTGGTTCTTCTTTTAACATTTTTTTTTATTATTTTTCCTTAGCCGAATGAAGCTTGGTTAGGGGAGCTTGGTCGGCCTTGAGTTGGTAAGGAAGAGCTTGTAGTTTGCTTTCTTTTCTTGCCATATTATTTTAGCCGAACTAGGGAAGCTCCAAGAACTTGAGGATTCGGTTTTGGAAGGAGGTTTTAGGGTGGTATTTTTGTTTGAAGGTAGGCTCATTTAGGTGCCGAAATCAAGATTTATTCTCTTGGGGAATGGCCGAATATTCTGGTAAGTGTAGATCCCTTCTTCAACTAATTCGATTATGCCGAATCTCTTTTGCTTCTCTGTCGATACTTTCTTCAATCAATATTACTCGGGTTTTAAACCTCACTCTCGTTTTATGTGGTAGCCGAAACCTGTGAACACCTATAGGGGGAGTCGAGCGTTGGGGTGGAAGGGCCGAATCAACCATCAAAGTAAGGGACGACTAACTCTTGTGGTTTGGAATGTAAGTTTTGGCCGAATGACCTATGGGTTCTAAGAGTATGTCGAAAGCTTGAGGCTAAACCTTAGTAAGGTTGGCCGAATGTGATCTTGAGATGTTAAGAGTTTTTCTCCCTTGTGTGTAGTAATCGTAAAGGAGCATTGAAGGAGTGGCTTCCCGAGACTTCGTTTCGTTTTGGTAAGGTATATATATATATATATATATATACTATTCGGCCAAAGGCCATTTTGGGTACCTAAGTATAACCGAAATTTGTACTTTGATTTTAGGGGGTAAATCGGCTAAGAAATCAGAAGTTTTCGGGTTTTCAAATCACGTGGTTTAGTGCTAATAAAGGTTCGGCCTAAGGCCCTATTTTTTTTTTTATGATATGACCGATCCTTTGGGAATTGTTAGTTAATCAAATGAGACCCCTTAATACTAACCTATAGTGGCCGAATATAGGTGCAATACGGGATACGGTTCGAGACTTTTGTGATATCAGATAGATTCGCGATTTCTCTTTAGATCTCCGATTAAATAGGTGTGTAAGCTCTTACACACTTTATTAGTATAAATTGTTATTATGATGATATTTATAACCTCTCATGTAGTAACCTTGCCTAGTGGGCATAAGCTTGGTTTTCGGGTGAGTCCCCTATTACTCGATCTATGATATATGTTGTGTATGCCATCATATGCTGTTAATTGCTATGCTATATACAAATGCATGATATATGGGATCATGATACTTGTTATGTGAGCATGATGATGGTGGGATTGATGAGAGGAAGTAATAATCGTGTCGACGGACACCAGTGGTTTGGTACCACATTTCGTGACTACGGTCACCAGAGGTTTGGCACCTCCAGAGGTTTGGCACCTCCAGAGGTTTGGTACCTCATAGCGTCTCGTCCCTGTGGATCAATTTCACCGTAGGTTGGCCCCACATTTGAGATACGGGATCGACGCCAGTGATTTGGTATCACACGATGGGTTGGCCCCATCATTTGATTGTGACTTCAGGTCACCAGTGGTTTGGCACCACAAGTATTGACGGATACCGTGACTTTAAGTCACCAGTGGTTTGGCACCACAAGTATTGACGGATACCGTGACTTTAAGTCACCAGTGGTTTAGCACCACACGGGGTAGAAAAAGGAGCATGGATGGCTAGGTTGGGTTGCATAATTGCATGTCATACTAATATCTTGTGTATGAGTAGTATTTCCGGGTTGGGGATTTACACACTGAGTCTTGGTGACTCACCCCTTCCCATATCATCTTGCAGGTGAGCAGATCGCGGAGACGGAGCCGGGAAGGACTCGAGGCGGCCATGTTTGTTCTGTGGACTTGAAATTTTATTTTGCCCCGCTTTAAGTTTATTATTCACTAAATTTCGATTGGGTTGTAATATGGCCGCTTATTATTTTGGATGTTTAGGTAGTTGTTTTTTTTTACTCTATTATATGACTGATGAACTTATGAACTGTTAAGCAAATCGGTTAAAAGTAACGTTTTCAAAATAAGTACTCGTATGCGTTTTCAAAAAAAAATTGTTACCATCGGGTAACAAAATTTTTTTTTCTAAGTTATCGATAACTCTAATGTTCTAAAAATTTAAATGATCAAATGGTTTCAAAGGAAGAAAGGGTTTTCAACTCAATCGTATTTATCAAATCAACCCACTTGAGTTTTAGCAAATACCGTTTTATACCCTTAACAAATTTTTGAATTTCTACTATTAGTCCAAACCTTTCAAACTCTTTTTTTTTACTCCGTGGCATACCAGATCCGGTCAAGGCTTGTGGGCCGGGTTTGGGGTGTTACAAAATGGTATCAGAGCCCGGTTCAAAACTTGGCTGTGGGGGGGGCCAAGGCCTAAAAATGTCTTCTAGATAGGCTTTTGAGAACCTCTATGAAAATGGTTTTGTTTTGAACAACATGGCATCGAGTCTCCGGCACCGATCCGCTCGTGTAAGTATTTCTAATCTATGTTTGAATGATTATCGGTAAAAGGGGTAGAAATGGGACGTAGATAGTATGAAAGGTATGTGAACTTTAGGACTAGTTTACCCCAACAATCGCATAAGATTTATAATTGCCTAATTAAACAAACCCATGACTAAGTCACCGAGTTAGGGTGTGGTAACCCTTGTACGCATGTCTAGGATTGGATCCGGAAGAGCTTGGTATTTAAGCGGTCCTAGTGACTCACCTCCTCTTCGCGGGAATCCTACCTGGTGCATAGCTTCGGTTCACCCTAACCGTGAGGACTTGCTCATGGGCTAAACCCGATTACTAAAACCCGAAAGGGAATTAGCCGTGTTTTTATGAAAAGTCTAGTCTTTTAAAACTTCCCTTGAACTTGTGAATGATTTATAACAAAAATTTTTCGAAAAATTTTCGATTTATGAAAACTACAAAAATACCCCTAATGGTAAATTTTCAAAAATGCCCCTGGTTTCCAAATTACTAAGCTACCCCCAAATTCAACAAAACTCTCTTATTTTACAAACGTACCCAAAAACCTTAATTTGAAAATATCAAAAATGCCACGATTTTGGAAAATTACGAAATTGCCCCTAATTTGCAAACTACCAAAATGACCCTGATTTTCAAAGTTTTTGCAACACTGACAATTTGGGAAGACAATTTCTCAAAAAGAACCCCCAAGTTTTGCAAAATTTTAAATTTCCCTTGATTTGTCAAGATTTACAAATTTACTCTATTTTATTACCAAAATACCCCTGTAGGGTAAATGACGAAAATACCCCCGGGTTAGGAATTGGACAAAAAGGGTGATGGAATAAGATAGAAGACTTGAAACCTGTTTGATCGAAAGAACAACTTTTAAACTTCGTTCATAAAAATCTCTTCGCTAATAATCAGTGGAACATTGGCTAACGCATGACACTTTTTAAGACAGATTGCGCTATAAGAAATGAGTTCTAGAGGTCGCGACCGTCGAGGATGCGGTAGAGGCCGAATGGCCATGTCAGAACCAGTTAGGTCGGGCCAAGGATCGGATAATGAGATACCACCTCCGCCACCACCCCCAACTTTTGGTGTTGGACATCAGGATCAGACGGGGGGTGAGTCGGTATCGCAGGCTATGCTGCGTGTTCTAGAGATGATGGCTGGGACCGGTAGAGGTACAGGAGCTCGGAAGTCTGTATCTGAGCGACTCCGATCCAATGGAGCTGAAGTATTTCGGGGTGTATCAGGTGTCGCACCCAGTACGACCGAATATTGGTTAGAATCAACTGAGAGGATCATGGACGATCTCGATTTAACGAATGAGGAGAAGCTGAAATGAGCAGTGTCGCTTCTAAAAGATGAATCATACCAGTGGTGGCTCACGGTTCGGGATGGTGCTACGGCAGATGACCTTACTTGGGAATACTTCAAAGCTACTTATCAGAAGAAGTATGTGGGCACCAGCTACACTGATACTCAGAGGAAAGCTTTTCTGGGATTGGTACAAGGAAATAAGTCGGTATTTGAGTATGAGGCAGAATTCTTGAGGCTGAGCCGCTATGCTCGGGGAGTTGTGTCAACTGAGCATGATCGTTGTGTTCGCTTTGAAGACGGACTTAGGGATGATTTAAGGTTGTTGATTGCTCCACAACAGGTGCGTGAGTTTGCTGTTCTGGTAGAAAAGGCTAAGGTAGCCGAAAGGGTCAAGGAGTCTGTGAGACAGAACTATGATAGGAACAGGCAGAAAAGAGGTTTTGGGTCGTCTGGATTGGGTAATAGTGCACAAAAAAAGGCTAGGCAGAGTGGGCCGAATCAGGCTAGAAGGCCCATGGCTACTAATCAGAGACCGGCTAAGTGTAATCGTTGTGGGAAGTCACATTGGGGAAGTTGTTGGACCGGTGAGAGGGGTTGCTTTGAATGTGGATCTTTGGATCACCGTGTAAGGGATTGTCCTCGGAAGCTAGCTAAGAATCAGCCAGAGGGTCAGAACCGTACTCAGGCAAGGAATGTGGGACCACCGCTGAGGGGTCGTGGTAATGGTAGAGGAGGTAATGGTCCTAATCGGGGTCGTGGAATTCCGGGCAGAGATACAGGCAACACAGAGGCAAGGCAGCCTGGGTTAGTCTACGCAGCGAGGCGTCGTGAGGAGGGTGACGCACCGGACGTCATAACCGGTACGTTCCTAATTTTTGGTCTTCCATATGTTGCATTAATTGATGTGGGTTCGACGCATTCATACGTTGCTAGTAGTGTGGTAGAGACTATGAACTTGGACTTTGAGACTGCTTCTAGGGAGATGACTGTAATTAGCCCTCTAGGACACTCTGTAGTAGTGAACAAGCTTTATAGAGATATACCCCTAGAACTCCAAGGGGTAGTGTTTGTGGCTGATCTGATGGAACTGCCGTTTGGGGAGTTCGATCTAATTCTTGGAATGGACTGGCTGGTTAAGTATCAGGCAATATTGGATTGCGCTGCTAAGCGCATGGTTCTAAAGACGGCTAAGGGTGATGAAGTGATCATGATAGGTAATAGAAGAGATTATCTATCCAATGTGGTGTCTCCCTTGAAAGCTGAGAAAATGGTCAGAAAAGGGTGTGTGGCGTTGTTGGTTCGAATTTGTGCCTTGGAGGCTAAGGAGTCAGCAGTTGAGAAGGTCCGAACTGTAGGGGAATTCGCTGATGTGTTTCCAGAAGAACTCCCGGGTCTGCCTCCAGATCGGGAAGTTGAGTTCGGTATAGACTTGTTGCCCGGAACGGCACCTGTGTCTATAGCACCCTACCGAATGGCACCGAAGGAGTTGGTGGAGCTGAAGGCTCAAATTCAGGAGCTCTTGGATAGAGGGTTTATTCGACCAAGTATATCTCCGTGGGGAGCACCTGTGCTGTTTGTCAAGAAGAAAGACGGGTCAATGCGGATGTGTATCGACTGCCGTCAGCTAAACAAGTTAACGATCAAAAACAAGTATCCGTTGCCTCGGATTGATGACCTGTTTGATCAACTGAAGGGTGCATCGGTGTTCTCGAAGATAGATCTTAGGTCGGGTTATCATCAACTTAAGGTGAAGGAGGTTGATGTGCACAAGACGGCATTTCGTACCCGGTATGGGCATTACGAGTTCCTAGTGATGCCGTTTGGGTTGACCAACGCGCCGGCAGCGTTCATGGACTTAATGAATAGGGTGTTTCAGCAATACTTAGATCAATTTGTCGTGGTGTTTATAGACGACATATTGGTTTACTCAAAGACGGATGAGGAGCATGATAGGCATTTGCGTATAGTTCTACAAGTACTGAGGGAGGACCAGTTGTATGCCAAGTTCAGTAAGTGCGAATTTTGGCTTAGGAAGGTGACTTTCTTGGGTCACGTAGTGTCAGCTGAAGGGATTAGAGTGGACCCTCGCAAGGTTGAAGCGGTGTTGGATTGGAAACCGCCTAGGTCAGTGGCGGAAATTTGAAGTTTTCTGGGTCTGGCAGGGTACTATCGAAGATTTGTGGAAGGATTCTCTTTAATCGTAGCGCCGTTGACTAAGTTATTAAGAAAGGGAGTCCCATTTGTTTGGTCAGAGAAACAGCAAGAAAGTTTTGATAAGCTAAGGAAGATTCTGACGGAAGCTCCAGTTTTGGTACAGCCTGAGGCAGGGAAGTTGTTCACGGTTTATTGTGATGCGTCCCATACTGGTTTGGGATGTGTGTTGATGCAGGAAGGGAAGGTAGTGGCCTACGCATCCCGTCAGCTAAGACCGCATGAGGTTAACTATCTGACTCACGACTTGGAGTTAGCGGCAGTAGTCTTCGCTTTGAAAATATGGAGGCATTACTTGTATGGGGAAAAGTCGATAGTCTATACGGATCACAAAAGTTTGAGGTATCTCTTGACTCAGATGGACTTAAATTTGAGGCAGCGCCGATGGATTGAACTGTTGAAGGACTACGACTGTTCAATTGAGTACCATCCAGGCAAGGCTAACGTGGTGGCTGATGCGTTGAGCCGGAAGGTCGTGACAGACTTAAGGGCGATGTTTGCTCATCTCAGTCTATACGACGATGGAAGTCTTTTGGCAGAGCTGCAAGTTAAGCCAACTTGGATCGAGGAGATTAAGGAAAAGCAATTAGGGGATGACAGTTTAAACGCGCGGAGGTTGCAAGTTCAAGATGGCGGTTTGGAAGGGTATGGTTTGACTGGTGATGGTGTGTTGTGTTTTCAAGGGCGGCCTTGTATGCCGAGTGATGTGGGATTGAGGCAAAGAATTCTTCAGGATGCACATAGCAGCCCATACGCTATGCATCCTGGAGGTAGCAAGATGTATGGAGATTTACGGAAGCAGTTCTGGTGGCCAGGGTTGAAGCCTGAGGTAACCGAATTCGTGGGAAGGTGTCTCACGTGTCAGCGAGTAAAGGCTGAACATCAGTTGCCATCAGGGTTACTTCAACCAGTGAAGATTCCTCAGTGGAAATGGGAGAGGATCACTATGGATTTCGTCAGTGGGCTACCCCTCACGCCCAGCAAGAAGGACGCAGTTTGGGTGATTGTGGACCGTCTGACCAAGTCGGCTCATTTTATTCCGGTAGGGGTGGATTACTCGCTTCAGAAGTTAGCTAAGTTGTATGTGGCGGAGATAGTGAGGTTGCACGGTGTGCCAGTGTCGATCATCTCAGACAGAGATCCCAGATTTACGTCAAGGTTCTGGAAAGCGTTGCACCAGGCTTTGGGTACACAGTTGGATTTCAGTACAGCATTCCATCCACAGTCTGACGGACAGTCGGAAAGGGTTATTCAGATTTTAGAGGACATGTTAAAAGGCTGCGTTTTGGACTTCAGAGGTAGTTGGGAAGAGCTTTTGCCATTAGCTGAGTTCGCATACAACAATAGTTATCAGGCAAGCATTAAGATGGCACCATATGAAGCGTTGTATGGTAGGAGGTGTCGCACACCTACTTGCTGGACAGAGTTGGGTGAGCGAAGGATGTTAGGACCGGAATTGGTTGCAGAAACTAAGGATAAGGTGAAGAAGATCCAAGCTCGGTTGAAAGAAGCCTCGGATAGGCAAAAGTCATATACCGATCTCAAGCGGAGGGATATAGAGTTTGCCGTGGGAGACGAAGTTTTTCTGAAGGTCTCGCCATGGAAGAAAGTGTTAAGATTTGGGAAAAAGGGCAAGTTAAGTCCAAGGTTCGTGGGACCGTTTAAGGTGTTGAGACGAGTGGGACCAGTAGCTTATCAGCTCGAGTTGCCAGCAGAACTGAGTCAGATTCACGATGTGTTCCATGTCTCCATGCTTAGACGCTATCGTTCTGATCCATCACACGTCTTGGCAGTTGAGGAAGTTGATGTGAGTCCAGATTTGACGGTGGAAGAGGAACCTGTGCAGATCCTAGATCGGGATGTAAAAGTTTTGCGTAGGAAGTCAGTTCCTTTAGTGAAGGTCCTATGGCGGAATCATGGCGTGGAGGAAGCTACGTGGGAGCCCGAGGATGCGATGCGGCAGCAATACCCCCAACTCTTCTGATCCAGGTAATTTCGAGGACGAAATTATTTTAAGGGGGTAGAACTGTAACATCCCGAAGTAGGGGGGTCGTTTACAATCCTATTGTTTTCATGCGTTTGCCTGATAAAATGCTTAGATATTGGCCTTTTGATTTATTTTAGGATTTAGTCTTGAACCCTGGGAAATTCTGTCTTAGGGCTAAAAATTTATTTTTAGTGCCTAAGGGGAAGGAGCTAGGCGAGATAAGGATTAAGAAAAAGTTTTGGAAGAGTTTGACATAAGAAAGCGAGTGGCAAAGTGGTTTGGGGCGCCACTTAAGGGCTTGGGGGCGCTGGGCTCAGGTTCGAATCACCATGGACGCAAGGGTGGTTGTTTTTGTTTTGGCGTTGAAGTGAGGGAGTGTTTAAAAGAAATTGTGATGAGTGCATGTCACAAATAAATGCCTTGGCAAAGTGGCCAGAGGCGTAATGGTTCGTTGCAACTCGATGTCGCGCGTTCGAGTACCGTTGGGGACGCGCGAGCACTTTTATTTTGCTTTTAGCGCTAAAGCATTAGGGGCCAGCAAAGTATAGTTTAAAAGAAAGTTATGGCGGATTATATCACAAAAGTCGCCTTGGCCGAGTGGCTAAGGGGCGCTGCACTTGGGATGCTTGCTGCTTCAGGTCTTGGGTTCGAGACCCGTATGCAGCAAGGGAGATTTTGTTTTTTTGTTCTGCTTTGGCCGACGTGGGAAAGGCCTGCATGGGGCATGCACGCGTACCCAGGGCTGTGGAAGTAGTTGTTTATTTATTTCTATTATTTTGTTTATTTAATTATTTTATTATTTGGAGTATGGGTTTATTTATTTTATGTTTTGGTATGGGGTGGTGTTATGTTATATTATATTAGATTATTATTATTATTATTATTATTATTATTATTATTATTATTATTATTATTATTATTATATAGAAAGGTGATGGGCTAGTTTATTAGTTTAATCAAAGGATGGGGTAGTTATGGGAGAATGTTTAAACAATGTGATTTTGAATTTTGATGATGAGAATGAAGCATGCTTGGGGGTTGGCCGGCCTTGAAGATGGAGCTAGTGTTGGGCATTTTCGTTAATTAATGTTGGTGATGGAAATATGATTAAACAAAGTTTATTCCAATTAGTGATGGACAATTTTCACATTGAAGATAGAGAGAGACCATGGCCGGCTTGGAGATTAGCAAAAGGAGAGCATGACCGAAAATGACTTTTATTTTCTTTTCTTTCCAATTTTGAATGCTTGGCCGAATGTCTTCATCTTGTTTTGGTTCTTCTTTTAACATTTTTTTTTTATTATTTTTCCTTGGCCGAATGAAGCTTGGTTAGGGGAGCTTGGTCGGCCTTGAGTTGGTAAGGGAGAGCTTGTAGTTTGCTTTCTTTTCTTGCCATATTATTTTAGCCGAACTAGGGAAGCTCCAAGAACTTGAGGATTCGGTTTTGGAAGGAGGTTTTAGGGTGGTATTTTCGTTTGAAGGTAGGCTCATTTAGGTGCTGAAATCAAGATTTATTCTCTTGGGGAATGGCCGAATATTCTGGTAAGTGTAGATCCCTTCTTCAACTAATTCGATTATGCCGAATCTCTTTTGCTTCTCTGTCGATACTTTCTTCAATCAATATTACTCGGGTTTTAAACCTCACTCTCGTTTTATGTGGTAGCCGAAACCTGTGAACACCTATAGGGGGAGTCGAGCGTTGGGGTGGAGGGGCCGAATCAACCATCAAAGTAAGGGACGACTAACTCCTGTGGTTTGGAATGTAAGTTTTGGCCGAATGGCCTATGGGTTCTAAGAGTATGTCGAAAGCTTGAGGCTAAACCTTAGTAAGGTTGGCCGAATGTGATCTTGAGATGTTAAGAGTTTTTCTCCCTTGTGTGTAGTAATCGTAAAGGAGCATTGAAGGAGTGGCTTCCCGAGACTTCGTTTCGTTTTGGTAAGGTATATATATATATATATACTATTCGGCCAAAGGCCATTTTGGGTACCTAAGTATAACCGAAATTTGTACTTTGATTTTAGGGGGTAAATCGGCTAAGAAATCAGAAGTTTTCGGGTTTTCAAATCACGTGGTTTAGTGCTAATAAAGGTTCGGCCTAAGGCCCTATTTTTTTTTATGATATGACCGATCCTTTGGGAATTGTTAGTTAATCAAATGAGACCCCTTAATACTAACCTATAGTGGCCGAATATAGGTGCAATATGGGATACGGTTCGAGACTTTTGTGATATCAGATAGATTCGCGATTTCTCTTTAGATCTCCGATTAAATAGGTGTGTAAGATCTTTCACACTTTATTAGTATAAATTGTTATTATGATGATATTTATAACCTCTCATGTAGTAACCTTGCCTAGTGGGCATAAGCTTGGTTTTCGGGTGAGTCCCCTATTACTCGATCTATGATATATGTTGTGTATGCCATCATATGCTGTTAAATGCTATGTTATATACAAATGCATGATATATGGGATCATGATACTTGTTATGTGAGCATGATGATGGTGGGATTGATGAGAGGAAGTAATAATCGTGTCGGCGGACACCAGTGGTTTGGTACCACATTTCGTGACTACGGTCACCAGAGGTTTGGCACCTCCAGAGGTTTGGCACCTCATAGCGTCTCGTCCCTGTGGATTAATTCCACCGTGGGTTGGCCCCACATTTGAGATACGGGATCGACGCCAGTGATTTGGTATCACACGATGGGTTGGCCCCATCATTTGATTGTGACTTCGGGTCACCAATGGTTTGGCACCACAAGTATTGACGGATACCGTGACTTTAAGTCACCAGTGGTTTGGCACCACAAGTATTGACGGATACCGTGACTTTAAGTCACCAGTGGTTTGGCACCACACGGGGTAGAAAAAGGAGTATGGATGGCTAGGTTGGGTTGCATAATTGCATGTCATACTAATATCTTGTGTATGAGTAGTATTTCAGGGTTGGGGATTTACACACTGAGTCTTGGTGACTCACCCCTTCCCATATCATCTTGCAGGTGAGTAGATCGCGGAGACGGAGCCGGGAAGGACTCGAGGCGGCCATGTTTGTTCTGTGGACTTGAAATTTTATTTTGCCCCGCTTTAAGTTTATTATTCACTAAATTTCGATTGGGTTGTAATATGGCCGCTTATTATTTTGGATGTTTAGGTAGTTGTTTTTTTTTTTACTCTATTATATGACTGATGAACTTATGAACTGTTAAGCAAATCGGTTAAAAGTAACGTTTTCAAAATAAGTACTCGTATGCGTTTTCAAAAAAAAATTGTTACCATCGGGTAACCAAAAAAAAAAATTTCTAAGTTATCGATAACTCTAATGTTCTAAAAATTTAAATGATCAAATGGTTTCAAAGGAAGAAAGGGTTTTCAACTCAATCGTATTTATCAAATCAACCCACTTGAGTTTTAGCAAATACCGTTTTATACCCTTAACAAATTTTTGAATTTCTACTATTAGTCCAAACCTTTCAAACTCTTTTTTTTTTACTCCGTGGCATACCAGATCCGGTCAAGGCTTGTGGGCCGGGTTTGGGGTGTTACATTTTGTATAGCATAAGCTCTAGGATCAAAGCTTTGTAATAGTTTGTAGGCGCTCTTAACTGAGAATTCCCCTGAAGGTTCGCTATTCCAAGCCAGAAAGTCATAATAAGGTACCGTCGCCAAGGGAATATGGAATCATTTCCGCTTCTTCTGCTGTAAAGGTATTAACAATCACTTCCCTATTCCATTCTCTTGCATGGTTATTAATTAACTCAGCAACTCTACTTACACTCGATCCATCAATATTAGATAATAATCTAGAATTAATATAATTTGGAACCCAAGTGTCGTTACTAATTGAGATATTCGTACCCGTTCCAACTTTCCAAATCAGGCCTTTCTCCAATAAACCTTTTGTCGCCCAAATACTGCGCTATACATAAGAGTTTCTATTTCCCAAACACGAATTAAGAAAATCACTATTCGGGAAATATTTTACTTTGAACACCTATACTACTAATGAATTTGGATTGGTTAAAAATCACCATCCCTGTTTTGCCAAGAGAGCTATATTAAATTGAGCCATACTTCTAAACCCTATACCTCCTTCATTTTTATGTTGACACAAATACCTCTATTGACACCAGTGAATGTCTCTTCTTCCAGTACCTTTTTGCCACCAAAACTTAGTAAGTAGACTTTCAATCATTCCACACAAGGAGTTGGGTAAAAGGAAACAAGACATAGAAAAAATTGGTATAGCCTATAAGATAGATTTGATAAAAACTTCCTTACCCCTTTTGGATAAATGCCTATTACTTCATCCTTCTATACACACGAAAATTCTATCAAGAAGATTTTGAAAAGACTCATTTTTTCTTCTACGAATCTATTAAGAAGTCATAAGTATTTCTCTGGATTTGTTGAGGTTTTGACTCCTAGCAAAACTGACACTTCTTTCTTATTCTCTTCAGTTGTACTCGGGCTATAAAAAATTGTGGATTTGGTAAATTTCACACATTAACCCGAACAACTCTCATATACCTGTAGTATGTCTTTCAGAATTGTTGCCCCGTACTAGTTGCTTCTCCAAATAATACACAATCGTCTGCAAATAATAGATGAGAAATCTCTGGCCCTTGTCTACTTGCTCTTGTGCCTCTTACTAAACCCTTTCTCTTAGTTGTTCTCATTAGAGATGAAAGTCCCTCACTGTAAATTAGAAAAAGAAAAGGACTTAATGGATCACCCTGTCGAAGTCCTCTAGTAGGATGAAACAAACTCCCCCTCCTTCCATTTATGTTTACTGCATAAGAGACTGTGGTAACACATCTCATTATAAGATCCACCCATTCTCTAGCGAATCCTATTTTTAACATCACTTCTTCTATAAAATCCCACTCCACCCTGTCATAAGTTTTACTCATATCAAGCTTTACCGCCATAAAACCTCTTTTCCCTATACGCTTCTATTGAAACGTATATAAGATTTCATAAGCTAGAAGCACATTATCTAAAATAAGTCTCCCTGGGACAAAAGCAATTTGAACACTATCAATACATCTATCCATGACATCCTGCAACCGGCTAGCTATAGTCTTTGCCACAACTTTGTATATAACTGTGCACAAACTGATGGGCCTGAAATTTACCAGTTTTGTAGGCTTTTGGACTTTTGGAATGAGCACAATATATGTCCTACTGAATGTTTCAATTTCCTTTTTATCATTCAAAATTCCTAAGCAGTAATCAATGACATCATTCCCTACAATATGCCAGTACCTTTGGAAAAATAATGCTGGAAATCCATCTGATCCTGGCGCTTTTATGGGACCCATCCCTTTCAAAGCTGTTTGAATTTCTTCTTCCTGAAAAGGAGATAACAAAACTTCATTTTCCACATGCGATATCGTTTCTTCAATACCTTCCAGCACCTTGCATGGATTCGCCACTCCTTTGGACTTAAATAAATCTTGAAAAAACAATGAGGCCGTCTCCATAATTTCTATTCCCTCGTCAATTTCCTTCCCATCATCCATTACCAGCTTCGAAATTGTATTAGCTCGTCTTCGGGCTAAGGCACACTTATGAAAGTAGGCCAAACTTTTATCCCTAAGCTGTAACCAATTTGCTCTAGCTATTTGCTCCCAATATATTTCATCTTTGTCGATTTCCATATTCAGATGTATTTTGGTTTAAATAATCTTTGCCATTGTTTCATCATCCCTTTCTCATTCCAGCAAAGATTCCAGCTCCTTTGTTAACTCTCTTTTTAAACCTTCCTTCTTGTTTTTATTTGCGCACCACTCTTTCAAACAAATTTACATTCTTTCTAATTTATCCATTAACCTGTCTTTTATCTGACTCCCAAAAATCTCTAATGACTTTTTCTAGAGACTCCTCTATGGTCCACCAGGCTTCGAAATGAAATCTTCTACTTCCTGTGAATGCATTTGAAGTTTTTGTGTTTAAAAGAAGAGGACAATGGTCTGATGTAGAATAAGGAAGATACTGAATGATACCCATTGGAAATAATTTCATCCATTTTTCATTTGCAATCCCTCTGTCCAATCTCTTTCTTATATTTGTTTCTGGTAGATTTCCCCTTTCCCATGTAAACCAAACACCCGAGTACCCAACATCCATTAGATGGTAGTCCTCCAATGTCTCCCTAAAGGTCTCCATTCTCTTTTGATCCCTTTGTACTCCTCCACTTTTCTCAAAGGAATACAAAATTTCATTAAAATCCCCTTCAACAAGCTAAGGATAACTATCCTATTGACCTAATCTTCTAAGAAAATTCCATATTGGATTTCTATCTTTCAGATAAGGGGAGCCGTAGAAACCTGTGAACATCCATTCTTCTTTAATGTCAGCCTCCTTGATTAAAACATCAATATTCCATTTAGAGAAACTTCTCAAAGTTACTTTAATGTCGTCATTCCATGATAAGCATAGTCCTCCCCTAGATCCCTCAGCTTCGACTTCAATTCCGTTCATGAAACCGCAACTTCTCCTAACCCTTTCCATCCGTTTCTTATCTAACTTTGTCTCCATTAAGAAGACCAGATAGGGATTGTGCTGCTTGATTAAATGGCGCAGCCTCCTTACTGCCCATGGGCTCCCCAACCCATGAACATTCCAGCATAAATTTTTCATTGTGTTCGGTCGACTTGCCTATTGGCAGCCGTCGATTCTAAAGTGTTTAAAAAAATAGTGCCTTCCAAGATGTCGAGCGTTTCACCCATAAGAGTGTCTTTTCATCCCATTAAATCTTCGAATTTTAGTCTTTTCGCTCCTGCTACTCTTGGATTTTCCATACAGTTTCTGCCATCATCTTCTTCTATAAATTTTCTCTTACCCGCGACCCGTTCATTCTTCCAGATATTTGTCTTATGCCCTGGGGCTAGCCTTTTCCAACTCGCCTTTTTGGGGGCTTCTGAAATTCCATCCACCGTTTCTTTCACCTCGCCAATCTCCATCATACCATTATCCTCATCCTGATGCTTCAAACCTTCCTCCCAATTAAACAATTGTCTTCCACCTAGTATTGTTCCTTTCTTGAAAAAATGATCTACAAATTTGTTAGAACCATCAAACTCCTCCTTCAGACAACCTGTATATGAACATTGAGATCCCAACTTCTTCGCAAATGCAGTGAACTTCATGCTTTCTTTTCCCATTACTTTTGATTATGCTTTTAGTGCTATAGAAAATGGAGGGTCGTCTCTGATTTTATTTTTTCTTCAGGGTTTAACGGCATGCAGTCGTGAAGGCCATGACCCAATCTCCCACAACCAAAACAAAATGGAGGGATCCATGCTTTAATACTATTATTACTTGAAACAAAAATACCCCTCCTTAAAGGTTTCTGAACATCTAAATTGATTCTAAGTCTACAAAAATGACCATTAATTTCCGATCTGATAACGCCTCCAAAAGTACCCCCGATTGCATGTAAAAGATCTTTCTTGTCGAATTCTGGTAAACATGGACCGATCTTGATCCAGTATGGCAATGAAGTAAGACATATTTGATCTCTATCAATTGGATTAATTAATCGTTCAAATAAAATAAGATACTTACTAAATAACCAGGGTCGTCCTTCCAGAATCAACTCCAAGTCTTCTTCTAAATCAAACATTATTGAGAATAGATTTTGCCCTTCCAATTGGATCTCAAACTTCTTCTTTGTTTTCTAGATGCTCTTCAGTTGTGCCTTAAAACTTTCTGTATTAAAGTGTTTTTTCGTCCACACTAAACAAATCAAAGTTGGTTTCTCAGTCGGTGCTACCACTGATCTTTTGATTGATAATTGTACGAGCTCTTCCACTAACAAGGAAATCTCCTCGCTACTTTCCCTCTCTCCGCCACCACTCTCCTCCATCCCAAGCCGCAATAGCTACTGCTCTCTCTAGGACTCTATGGATAGCACTCTTGGTTTCAAAGGGAAACTTTTATTGAAAGAATAAAAAACTAAAATAGCAAATATAAGTTTTAAATTTTTTATTCATACTCATATTAAAAAAGGGCGCATATTCTATGCATATTGCAAATATTGATAACATTTGTTTTTATACCATTTAAAATTTTAGTCACTTAATTCCATCGTAATTGAAATATGTACATTTATATTAGTTTTATTTTTTATTAAATTTTTATTTTATTATAGATATATCACTTACATCTATATTTTATTTCTGAGCTAAAGTAAACATAATCAATTTGAGATAGAAATGCGGAGAAAAAAAAAATCTTCCATGATAAAGCTTGTAATAATAATGTGAAAATCCTCTAAGGAGGACTAGATATAATTTCACTTGAAGTAAAAAAACCATTTTTATTTGAGATCAATTTATGTGTTCAATTTAATCAATCAAAATTGTTATTGTAGCAGCCCAATTTTGTCCGAGCCCAAACAAATCAAACCAAACCAAATAAAAAAAATAGTACATATCAAACCTAAATTACAAAGCCCAAAAAATCAAAATCCAAATGGCCCAAAAGCATAAACATTTTCAGTAAAACAGAAGAAACCAGCCTCCCTTGCGCCATTTCTCCACGTTGGCAGGAGTGCCATCTGACACCCCTCTGCCACCACCACCATCAACCACTCCTCTACCACTGTCACCTGCAAGAACAACAAAGAACAAACAAAAGAGTAGTAACAGACAGTTTTGAAATTCGGCTATAAAGAAGCCAAAACAGCTACCATGTTTTTTTACGCACACACTAGAGTAATAAAAAAAACAGAAAACAAAAACTTCTAAGGTAATTTGCTTCATTTTTTACTTGTTATTTATTTTTTTAAGGAGAAAATGAAGAAATATACAGAGAAATATACACAAAAGTAGAGATTTTGAAATCGATTCAAATATTAAAAGGTGTTGCATCTTCATTTTTTCCTTTTTCAAAATAAATAAATAAATAATAATAATAACATAAAAAAAGGAACTTTTTCACCTATTGTTTCATCGTTGGAGCCACCGTCAGTCTGCGAGGCTGTCGGATCCCTTGGGATTCGGCAAAAGGCCGCGACGAAGGACGGCGAGATTTGAGGGTTTTTTGTGGTTTTTTTTTTTGGCTTTATATTTTTGGTGATTTCAGGTCCAAAAAAGAGTTCTACGCGAAAAAATACAAAAAAGGTGGTATTTTTGGCGTTTTTCGACCACCGAGAAAGGCGGATCTCGTCGCCGGCGACTGGTGGCCGTCGCGGCTGGGTTTGCTGGAGCCAGGCTGGAGTTGGGTTTGTTTGAGAGAAAAAAAAATAAAAGAGGCTTTCAGATGTTTTTTTTTTAATACAAAGGGCTGAATTGTTTTTTGTTAAACTTAACTTATATACCCATACGAAATAGCGTCGTTTTGGGATTCAAGTTCAAACGCCAAAACGGCGTTGTTTTGACGCGACACGCATCCGACTCGATCCTTCCCCTAGGATCCACGTGTTTTTGCTGGATGGGATGTTTGCGTGATAGGTCCTTCCGCTTTTGAGGCTTATTTTGATCTGGTCCTATCCCTTTTTTATTTTTTATTTATTTTTCCACTTATTTCTACCTTTGTTTCAATTTTGTCCTTGGATCATTTTAGAAGGTGAACACCTGAAACGGTGTCGTTTTGCCAACCCAAAGACTCGACCCGAAAACAGCCAAGATCCGCGTGTTTTCGCGTCAGATGGGTTATTTGTGGTCCTGACCCTTCCGCTTTTAAGATGTTTTTCAATCCAGTCCTTTTTGTTTTTTAATTTATACCCTGTAATTTTATTTTTATTTCATTTTAGTTCCTATGGAACACTGTATTTAAAGGATTCGGTATAATTTCATGTTAAATCCCCATTCCTTTTCGCGCGTTTCATTTCTCCTAGAGGGATCGTATTTTAAGCTATTTTCAAGTTTTCAACTTTCGACACTAAGACATTAATTAATCAACTAGGTACCAATTTTGAGCGTTACGAGGGTGCTAATCCTTCCTCATGCTTAATCGACTCCCGAACTCATTTCTCGAAGTTTATAGACCAAAAATCATTTTTTTAGTAAATCATACCATTTATTAAAACTATCAAATTACGATGTGACCCGATCACACCTCATAAAAAAAATTGGTGGCGACTCCCATTTTTATTTTCATTTTTTGTTTTTTCAAATAAAAAGTCGACTTTCAAGAAAATGGTTTTGACAATTTTTTTATATTTGAAAGATTAAATATAAATCCTTAATAGTAAATAGGTTTAATTCCTTTTAATAAAAGTACGATTTAAATTTCATGGCTTGAAGTACAAATAATATTATTCCAACTCTTCAATTTATATTTTTTACAAAGTATTTATGTTTAGACATTTATTTTTAACACTTGTTCAACTATGAATATAAAGTATACTCTTTTAATTAATTGGAAAAAAAATTCTGTGTGAGAAACATATTCATATCCAATATATTTTTCAAAATTCAATAGATTCATTTTTTGTTCTTGTTTAACGTGAGCAAGATCTTCAACGATTGTATTTTTCGTGATATTAACAAAAATTTCTCGATTTGAAGTAAATTAATATACCAATGATATAGATTATCTCAATGCAACAAAAATAATCTTGGTGTTTTATGTTTATCCCTTAGACCGATAAAAACATGAAAGTCTGCTCAAAGGATCGTGCAAGTGAAGGACCCGCAAAGGTTATCAAGTTTAAATGGAAGCAGACACTTATGCAATTATATGCTCGGATGAATTTTGAGAATTTTTAGATAGTAAAAATTTAATAGCCTATATCTTTATTAATTTTAAATCATTGAATTGAACTTTTATCAATTTTAGAAAGATTAAAGTGTAATTTTATATTTATTAATTTAAAATTTTAAAAATTGAAAAATTCTAAAATTGTAAAGTTTAGGGAGATTATATGCTCGGATGAATTTTGAGAATTAAAATTTGATATAGGTTATGTTAATATATAATTAGTTGTTCTTTTTCACATATAATGTAATGTAAATTATATTATTTCGAATGAATTTTTTTCAATTTGTTGTTTGCAAAATGTAAATTCAAATAGTAATCTAATTGTAATGTCAATAAAACCTTTTAAACTAGGCAGGTTCTTAGAGTTTATAAATTTTAACAATTTGACCCTTATTTTTTTCTTTTCAGCAATTTAGCCCTTAACATTTTATTTGGAGTCAAATTATAGATTTTTTATCGCAAATGTTGATTAAACCGATAATTTAATGATATATTCATTTTAATTCAACATTAAACTTTTCAAGTATCATCTCATTTGGACCATCTTTTCCTCTAACTTAAATAGAGGATAGACTGAAGGAAATTCCATTTGATTGGTGCGCAATTTTCCTCTGACTTTATAATTGGTGCACAATTATGATTAGAATGAAATTATCAAATGTTCACCTCTATTTTACAGCGACAATGTTATAACCTTACAAACAAAAATTCTGAAATAAATGTTCTTAAAGACAAATTGCACGAAATAACTAAATCTCAAGTTTTATTCTGAATTAGATTTTTCCATTTAATACATAATAATTGAAGTTATTACTAAATCCTCCCTCACTAGGAATGCATAAAAGTCTATTCAAATCAATTTATCTGACCCAAACTGATGTAATCCCTTTTATAATGTCTGTTCAAACAAACTTATTCAGTATATACATATCTAGATATGTATCAAACATAAGTTTCAAATGTAGATACTTATAGAAAATGAATGAGCTCGGTGTAATATAGGCTATGATATAACTAACATCCATGAAAAATCGAGAAAGATATGAATAAGACCATCTTCTAACTCCCTACCCCAGGCCTTAATATAGGTTAGGGTAATACACTACAAACATATATCACCACTACTCCCTGTTGGAACAATGGCAGCAACTCAGCATCAATATGCATGAAGTTTGCATATGATCATATGTGAAAAACAAACCGAAGAGAAGGATAAAACCAAAAACTATGCAAAGAGAATTTGAACACATGAAATAATGGCTAAAACTTATCAACCAGTTCATTGAAAAGTGAATATATACATAAAATACAAGAGTTGAATAGTCAAAAGACTATTACCTAACGAATTAACCACTCCCACTAGACTTTGACTAATATAATCTTAGCTTGTGCATAAAAGATTGCTAATATACTAGCCATTACATCAATTTAAAGCAGTCATTATATCCTACTAGCTTAGCCATCACATTACAAAAGATTAGACTAGATCACAAAATCAACAAAATGAACAGCCTTCCTCGATCCAAGCTTGCCTGCATGCCAAACTGCTGCTGCTGGTTCATTGTTGCATTGCAGGCCAAATCTTAACACTCCCCACCGTAAACATTCTAAAATCACATGCAAAATTCTTTCAAGCTCGTTTTAGCATCTAAAAGGAAATAATAATAATAATAATAAAATAGATGCCTAAACAAAGTCCGAATTCGGGATGGTGGGATACAAGAGATGGGAAATCAATCATACCATGCAAGATTTAGTCCTCATCCGTTCCTTCAGGTTGATCTCTCCTCGCTGGACCTCCAGCTGATTTCGCCATCAAACATTGAATCAAAGGCATTACTGAGCTCAGTGGAAGAAAATGTTTGGAAAATGAAATAATACATATGCTATCCTACACAACAAATACAGCTTTGCATGAGAATTTAATCCCATCAGCAAACTATTTTAAGTGCGATTTTCATTTTCAAGCTTTCTGTCTCGAGTAAATTACCTGATCTACACGCAACACAGTGCAGGCAGCATCTGCAGCATATTTGAGAGCAAAAAACCTGACAAAAAAGTCAACAATTGTAAATTATAAAAGAATCAGAGGTTAATTTTCGATGCAAAAAAGAACAGAACTGAGCCAGAAATAATTGTAAATAGTGACTTAGTGACATAAAGGTCCCAAACATTCACAGTTGAGAAATCATTGCAAACACCATCCGACGCGGTTTTGGTGTCCGAGGCCAGTCCCGAAATGACGCCGTTTTGAGAGTCTATATAAACCAAAAATATTCAGAAAAATTTCATTTCCTTCATGCCTTAAAAAAAAAAAAGTCTTCTCCTCTCTGCTTTCTCTCTGAAGCAAACCCAGAATCCGACCACTGTCCTGGCGAGCCTCCACTACGGCAGTCGATCGCCGGCAACGTCTTCGCCGTATACGGTGGCCGGAGAAAAACCAAAACGCCCCTCTCACTCGCCTTATAGCGTAGGACTCCGATTTGGAGTCGAAACCACCAAACCGAAGCCGATCTTCTAAAAAGAGAAACAACTTCTTTCTCAAATCTTTCCGGAATGCTTCAATTTTTTCAATATTCACGAAGGGAATGCCATAATTAGCCACAGGTTGTCTAGCAAGAAGGTTCTTGTTGTTCTTGATGATGTTGATAACTTACAGCACTTGAAATGCTTAGTTGGAAGGCATGATTGGTTTGGTTTAGGGAGTAGGATCATTGTAACAACAAGAGATGAACATTTGCTCTGATCTTATCGAATCGATGATGTGTATAAGCCTACAACATTGAATCCCAATGATGCACTTAGGCTTTTCAAGTTGAAAGCTTTTGATAGTGATACAACGCCGAAATATGATTTCATTGAGCTTTCTAAATATGTTGTACATTATGCTGATGGTCTCCCCTTAGCTCTTGAAGTTTTGGGTTCATTTTTGTATGGTAGAGATATAATTCAATGGAGAAGTGCAATCGAAAGACTTAAACAAGATTCTAACAAAGAAATTCTTGGCACACTAAGAATTAGCTTTGATGGATTGGAAGAAAGGGAGAAGAATATATTTCTAGATATAGCATGCTTTTTCAATGGGGAAGAGAAAGATTTGGTAACGAAAGTATTGGATGGTTGAGTTTTTCCTAGATATTGGAATCGATGTTCTTATTAAGAAATCTCTCATAAAAGTTGATGATGATAACAAATATTTGTGGATGCATTCCTTGTTGCAAGAAATGGGAAGAAAAATTGTTGAAGAAAAATGTGTTGATGAACCCGGAAAACGTTGTAGATTATGGAAGGAAAGGGATGTCCATCATGTCCTAACAAAAAACACGGTAAATCATTCAACAAAAATTACATACAAAAATTTCTTTTATCAATATATGATGTAAATCCAAAGCTTAGTCTAATTGGTTTATATATTGATCCTTAAGTGACATTGAGTAGCTTTAATTTTATTGAATTACTTTCATTAGAAAATATTTTATTTATTTTATTCCGACCAAAAGATTGTGATAATGTTGAACATGTATGTAAATTTTCAAAAGTTTTATCGTAGAATTTAGAGCATTTATTTTATCTTTTTATTGTCTATTTTTGATTACTTCTAGGCTACCGAAGTGATTGAAGGCATGATCATCATCAATAAATGGTAAGAAAACATACACCTAAATGATTATCTTTTTCTTTCTTTTTTTGTTCTCACTTTTTTTTTTTACCAAGCATACTTCATTCTCATATCCCATCACTTTTTCACCTAACCAAACACACTCTTAATACTTAATTTTTCAATCTTATATTTATGAAATTTATAAAGAAAACATTACTCTTTCAAATGAAATGTTAAAAAGATTAATGACTGTATATATCAATGAACTAGGCCATATCATATCATCAAAAGTTTTCAAAAGTAAATCCAAGTAATGCCATCATTTCCTTAGTAATGTATAAAATTACACATCAGTGCACTAAACATAAATCAAAATATTAGTTCTAGGTTTTTTAGGCTTAGGTAATTAGAAGTGTGAAAGTAAGTTTTAGATAAAGTATTGTCTAATATATTCAATCATATCAATACCATATTCATATATGCATTACATATAAGTACCGGATGTGGGTACATAAAAAAATATCGATGCAACATAGTTTTTAGATATTGAATGTTTTTGTATATTTTGAAGCTCATTTTTGTTTTACTCATAATTAATAGGGAATCAAGCAAGATGCTCAATTTGAGTGTCGATACCTTCTCGAAGATGAAAAATTTGAGATTGCTCAAAGTTCGTTGCGTATCAAATTGTGATGATCTCAATTATCTTTCTAATGAACTACGGCTTTTAGATTGGACAGGATATCCTTTAAAATTCTTGTCTTCAAGCTTCCAACCAGACAATCTTGTCGCACTTCTTTTACCATATAGTCATATCGAACAAGGGAAAAGAGTAAGAACTAACTCATCTTATCCTTGTGCTTTAGCTTATTTTAATATAAATTATTAAACTTTGATTAAGGTAAAAACAAAAAACAAAAATTAGCATTATTATGTTTTCTGCCTAATTTATTATTGTCTTCAACAGCCCTTGTTTAAGTTGAAAATGATCAACCTCAAAGGGTCCCAAAACCTGATCAAGACGCCTGACTTCACAACAGCACCAAGACTTGAAGCTTTGATTATGGAAGGTTGTACCAGATTAGTAGATGTCCATCCATCAATCGGAGTGCTTAAGAGCCTTAAACTTTTGAATTTAAGAGACTGCAAAAGTCTTAGGAGTCTTCCAACCAAAATTGGATGGAATCTCTTTAAACATTAATTCTTTCAGGTTGCTCAAATCTTGTAAGGTTTCCGGAGATTGATGGGAAAATGGAACATCTAAAAACTCTTGATCTTTCTAGTTGTTATAAAATTAAATATTTGCCAGTGAACTTGCAGCAAGTAGAGTTTTTGGAAGAGCTTGACTTGAGTGAAACAAGCATAACAGAGCCACCATCCTTCATTTTTCATTTGAAAAATCTTAAAGTTTTGCCTTCCAGTGGGTGCAAAGGTCCGTCTAAGTTAAAAAGAAATCTCCTCTCTCTTTTCAAGGTAAGCCAAAGAGGAAGGATGAATTCCATGGCTCTAATGCTCCCTTCATTATCCGGTTTGAGTTCATTAAGAGAGTTGAATCTAAGGGACTGCAATCTTGGTGAAGGAGATATTCCTAGTGCTATTTCTTGTCTATCCTCTTTTGACACGTCTTGGTCTTAGCGGTAACAATTTCAACAGCATACCGGCGTCTCTTACTCGACTCTCAAAGCTGGAGTTTCTTTACTTGTCAAATTGCAACATGTGCACTCTTGGTGAAGCAGATATTCATGGTCTATCTTCTTTGTATTGTCTTTATCTTAGGGGTAACAATTTCATCACCATCCATGTGGCTCTTACTCAACTTTGCAGGCTTAATACGCTTGGATTATCAAATTGCAAGATGCTTAAATCGTTGCCTGAGCTTCCAACATGTATAGGATATGTGGAAATAGATGATTGTTCTTCACTTGAAGTAGTTGCAAGTCCATCAAAAGTATGCAATTCATTGAATTCGGCTGGCATTGAAGCCATTAACTGCTTCAAATTGGCTGAGAATATCAATGCATTAACACTGCTGAGAAAACATCTTAAGGTCGATTAATCTCTATTTTCTCCCTTACAAAATCTCATACTTGAGAATTTATGGTTTTAGTTACCAAATGACTTGTGTTTTATTTTGCAGGCATTGGCAAATTCAAGAAAAAAGTTTGATATTATTATGCCCGGAAGTGAAATCCCAGAATGGTTTAGCCAACAAAAAAGTGACTCTTCAATTAAGATACCCCTTCCGAGAGATAGTCAAGGGATTGGAGTTGCTTCTTGCTGCATTTTTATCAATAATGCTGCTTCAAGGGATGAGGAGGTTATCGGTTGTATTGCATATATCTATTGCAGAAATTCTGAACAAGCCAGCTGTGATAGGCAGTTTGATGGGAGCGGCAGGCCAGTGGGTAAAAGATTTAACGAGCCTATAATGAAAGATCACCTTTTTCTTCGTTATTGGTCGCGTAATGAACTATATCCAATTTCCATGGAGGATAAATATGGTCATTGTGAAACCAATAATTTACGGGCAACAGATTGCTTAGATCAGAAATGTGATGAGCTTGAGGTGTCTTTCACATGGCCAATGGAACTCAGTGTTAAAAGTGAAGAAGTGTGGTTTTAGAATAGTGTATGAGAAAGATTTGGAAGAAATAAAAGAGTTGCAGTGCCATACCACTCTATCTTCTCACATCCACCAACACTGCTCACAACGATAGATCAGTAGATAACACTCTTACATAAAACGAAAACATAACATATACGATGAAGCGGAGGAAGAAAGGCCGCAACCAATACGGATGCATAAAATTTTCAGTTTTATAATGGGCCAATCGGGGAAGAAGAATTAACTATAGTAAACTACTTAACCCACCTACTATTGATTTTTTTGTTTTTACAAATCTATCTTATTTGTAGTTTTTATTTCATTTAAAGTAATCATTCTAAATTTATTTACTAACGAGATATCAAAAAATGTTAAAATCTTTAATCATACTCGTATTGAACATGAGTGCATATTCTATGGATATTGCAAATATTAATAACATAGGTTTTTATACCATTTAAAATTTTAATCACTTAATTCTTTCGTAATTGAAATGTGTACATTTATTTTAGTTTCATTCTTTTATTAAAATTTTATTTTCTATATATATATATTCACTTTATAATTGGTGCACAATTATGATTAGAATGAAATTATCAAATGCTCACCTTTATTTTACAGCGAGAATGTTACAACCTTACAAACAAAAATTCTAAAATAAATGTTCTTAAAGACAAATTGCAGGAAATAACTAATTCTCAAGTTTTATTCTGAATTAGATTTGTCCATTTAATACATAATAATTGTAAGTTATCACTAAATCCTTCCTCACTAGGAATGCATAAAAGTCTGTTCAAATCAATTTATCTGACCCAAACTGATGTAATCCCATTTATTCAGTATATACATATCTAGATATGTATCAAACATAAGTTTTAAATGTAGGTACTTAGAGAAATGAATGGGTTCGTGTAATATAGGCTATAATATAACCAACATCCATGCAAAATCGAGAAAGATATGAACGAGATGATCTTCTAACTCCCTACCCCAGGCCCTAATATAGGTTAGGGTAATACACTAAAAACATAGATCACCACTACTCCCCACCGTAAACATTCTAAAATCAAGCAAAATTCTTTCAAGCTCGTTTTAGCATCTAAAAAGAAAAAATAATAATAATAAAATAGATACCTAAACAAAGTCCGAATACTGGTGGTGAGATACAAGAGATGGGAAATCAATCATATCATGCAAGATTTAGTCCTCATCCATTCCTGCAGGTTGATCTCTCCTCGCTGGACCTCCAGCTGGTTTCGCCATGATAATCTGCAAACATTGAATCAACGGCATTACTAAGCTCAGTGGAAGAAAATGTTTGGAAAATGAAATACATATGTACGCAACAAATACAACTTTGCATGAGAATTTAATCCCATCAGCAAACTATTTTAAGTGCTATTTTCATTTTCAAGCTTTCTGTCTCTAGTAAATTACTTGATATCTACACGCAACACAGTGCTATTTTTCTACTGTTTTTGCCACTGTTTTCTTTACGTGTTTGTTCTTGTTTTTGCAGGTAGTGGTTGGCGGTGGCAGAGGCTAGGGTGCGGCGCTGATATGGGAGGAGCGGCGGCGACAAGCTAGGGTTAGGGTGCGGCGCTAGGGTTTTTGTTGAACACTGTTTAAGTTTTGGGCTTGTATTGGGTCTTTGGGTTTTGTTTTGGGTCTGAAATTTTTTGTTAATGGACTGGACCTTTTTATTTATTTTTGTTCTTACATTTTGTTTCTGTTTAGGGCCGGATAAATTTGGGCCCCTACAATATTAATAAACTTACACATATATTTTCAATATAGGTTGAGAAAATATAATCCAACTTTGAGACAAAAGTGTGGAGAAAGTTGAATTGCTCCATGAAGAAGCAGGTAATAGGGCGAAATATAATCATCGAAATATAATCATCTTTGTCATCAAACATCATGGGAACCTGTACTCTGTTTTTGTGTTGCTTAAATGGTATCTAAATAGCTACATTTTGTAGTTTATATAGGTCCTTAACACTACTTAAATGGCTTCAATTCCTGCTAACAAAAAGATCCCATATTGACGAAACCATATTTCTGCTGTTATTCCAGAAAGGTAGAACTTCAAAATGTTTTTTTAAGGGGTCGAGGTATTCGATCATATTTTTCTTAATTTCTTGGAAAGCTTGGGAAATGTTGTTTCAACGGTGGGTGTTATACTTGAAATATAATTAGATTGTTTGATAAATACAAATATTAAATTATAATAAAATTATTTTATAATTTTATTCTTAATTTTTAAACATTGCATATTATTTTAAGAGAAGTCATATATTAAATAACGTTACTATAAATATGAAATATTTGTAGTAAATTATAGTATTACATATAAAATATTATAAACACTATGAAATATAAATATTATACCGAGAATAAAAAAAATGAAGGTTCATGTTTCATAGAAAATTTTGTTGAATAAAACAACAAAGTGAGAAATTTTGAATCTAATGTGTAACGGTTTGATAGTTAGGAGGTGTAGTTTGGGTTCAATTCATGTTAGTCGCATTTGTTGTTCGGGTTATATTATTGTAATTCACCAAAAAAAATGAAGAAAAAAAATTCTATGAAGTAGTTTATATTAGCTGCTGTCAAACATATTGAAATAAATAAAGCTGTTGAAAATATTAATTTTTTAGTTGATTTTTTTCCAACCATTTATCAAATAGGGCCTAAATAAATATTTTGGGTAGATAAAATTAGATAAATGTCGAAACCATCCTTAAAAGAGGGTTTTAAAAAACGGGAATCGACTTTTAAAAATATGGAGTCGCCACCGATCCTTTTTATTTAGGTGTGATCGGGTCACCTATAAAAATATTTTGGTTTGCGAAATTCGAGAAAACGGGTTCGGAAGTCGGTTACGTGCAAGGAAGGGTTAGCACCCTTGCAACGCCCAAAGTTGATACCAAATTGATTAATGTTGTCCTACTGTCGAAAACTTGAAAATATTTAGGGTAAAACTTTCGAAGAAAAAAACGGCTAATCGAATCAGGATTGAATCTCAAGATTAACTCGCTTCAAAGGAATAAAAGTGTCACACCCAACACGTTAGGATGTAACACCCTTATATTTCGACACCGAGATCATCTTTGATCTTCAAAGCACGTAAAAGAAACGGATATTTGAGTATTTAGTCGAACGAAAAGATCGACACCCAACACGTTAGGATGTAATTTTCCGGCCTTCTAAACACACAAATATTACCTTTTTTGTATGAATTAAAAATGTCGAGTTGCGATTTAAAACTGTTGATCCACATGAAATGACGAAAATACGAAATTAACAATACTGGTAATAAAAGATACAATAATATGAAAAATATAAAAAGGTAAAAGACGGCTTTGAAATAATAATAAAAAAGGCTAAAAGGTATTAGTAAAGATCGAGATAATAAAAGAGTATATACAATATGATAGCATAAATATAATAATAATAATAATAATAATAATAATAATAATAATAATAATAATAATGATAGATATAATAATAATAATAATAATAATAATAATAATAATAAGATAATAATAGTACGGACACAAAATATGTACAACGTGCCAATATAAATATAATAATGATAATGAGATAATAATACTAATGCAAAGTATATACAATATGATAATATAATAATAATAATAATAATAATAATAATGATACCATAATAAATTAATAATAATAATATGTACAACATAATAATATAATAATAATAATAATAGTATAATAATAATACTAAATAATAATAATGATACAAAATATGTACAATATGCCAATATAAATATAATAATGATAATGAGATAATAATACTAATGCAAAGTATATAAATATGATAATATAATATAATAATAATAATAATAATAATAATAATAATAATAATAATAATAATGATACCATAATAAATTAATAATAATAATAATATATACCCTAATAGAGAAATAATAATAATAATAAATCAACAACGTTTAAAATTAATCAAAACAACAAAAATAAAAAGGCTAAATCGAACTTAGTACGAGAGTTTTGGGGCAAATATGAAATAAAAATAAGAGGGAAGGTCCATTTTGTAGTGCGATAAAAGGTGGAGGGGCTAAAAGCGATAATAACCCCTCCCTTCGAAACGGTGACGTACAGATTAGGACCAAATTGAGCAATGGGAGAAATTTTGGGCAAAATCAGAAATAAGGAAAATTCGATTGCGAAAATATGAAAAGCAGAGGGGCTGAATGCACAATTAGCCCCTCCCTGAAGAAAACGTGCGGATCCTGGCCCCCGGGTCAGGTCGAATTCGGGTTGGCCTCCCCAAAACGACGTCGTTTTGACGTCTGGGGAGGCTCTTCGAAACGGCGCCGTTTCACTACCTTATAAAAGGCCCCAAAATCCCAAAAAAATCATTTCAGCTTACTCCTTTTAAAAAAAAAATCCTGAGCCTTTCTCTCTTCTTTCTGCAGGCCCAAAATCCGGCGAGGGGACCGCCGTGGACACTGCCGCTGGCCACCGCTGTAACATCCCGAAATTGGGCCTAGTAGGATTGGGCCCATTGGGCCTTGGGCATAGGAGTGTTTAAAATTTTTGAGAACAAGAGAATGACATCATTTCAAGTTGGACTTATTAAGAAGATGATTTTAGAAAGTTACGGGATTCTATAAAGTTTCGAGTTCAAGTTGGGCCTTAGTAAAATTTTGTGTTTAAGCCTATTAAGGAGAGATAGTAAGTGGCATCAAGGCTTATGGAAATAAGAGAGTAAATTGCTAGCATAAAATGAGCATATGGCAAGGAGTTTATGGCATCAAGTGAAGTACTTTGAGGGAAGAGGTTCAAATCCCATTGTGTGCAAATTTTGACTATTATTTTTGTACTTCCTTCCATGGTTGTAATTATGGTAGGGGAGATTTTATTTTTTTTATATTTATTATTTTGGAAAGAGTCAAAAAGAAATATGGTATGGAGGGAAACATGGGATAGTGGAAAGAAAGAAACAAAAAGAAAAGGAGTAAAAAGGGGAATATGTTGGCATTTTTCAAGGGAGATGATTTGGAAAGTTTGAGTGGCCAAACTTTTGACTATTATTATCATGCATGTGGACGGTTTTAGGGAGGAAAGGGGCTGAATTTTGCTTTGTCTTTTGATAGAATTTTAGTGCTAGTTAGGCCAAAAATCTATTTGGCACTATTTTGTGTTTTCTCCAAATCTCTTCTTTTGCTATGTGCCGAAAGTTACAAGCCATTAGTGAGTTTAGTTTTTCTTCTCTTTTGTTTGGTCAAAACATTCATCTTTTGTTCATCTTTCATTGATAGCTGAATCACCTAGCATCCATCCAACCTTCCATTCTTTTCTTTTAACCATTTTCATCCTAATTCTTCGTCATTTCGTTCCCTATCGTGTGGGAAAACCTCATCTTGATCGAATTGGACTTTCAACAAGGTGAAGGAGCACAAGTGATTGTATTAACCAAATCGTTATCATCGACTCGTCAAGTAAGTGGGGACGGGATTTCAGTAGCCAAAGGGGTAGGATCGAGGGAGATCACATAAGTGGTGTTGAAATCGGTGGAAAGCACAACTCGTTATTAAGGCGTGTAATCCCGTACCTTTCGTATATATGATTGAAATGGTGTGTAATATCACGCTTCTCTAAAATTTTGTATGAAATATGCTGTTAATCGGTGGAAATACCAAAGAAAACTAAAAACCGGCATCCGTAATCACTCGGGTGTGCGTATGATCGCAGTGGTAATCGTATTTCGTAATAAAACAGTTTCGGTTAGAAGCAGTGACGTGTTTTTGAAAAATCCCTAAAAATAGGAAAAAAGGAATTAGAAAGTGAATAAGATATCAAATTAAAGATTACTGTAATATGGAAGAAATGGAGAAGGAAAAGGAATTTTATATTCTGAGATATCTTGATTTTAGTGAGACTGGTTCTGATTAACTTCGAGGTTCACTGATCTGTTTTGAAAAAATCATATAAAATTGTACAAAGTGAATTATGGGTTATAATTTATATGTATGGATTCCTTAGTGAGTCTATTTTCAAGAGAAACAAGTTGGAGCAGTATATGAAAACTGTACAGTGAGATAATTGAAATTAAGTTAAGAGAGGTTAGGATCGTTGGACAGTGAAACAAGGGAAACTTTAAGGAATAAACTGTACTAAATGGATAGGCTAAAAATTCTAGAAAAATTACAGTAAGAAGATACATGAGTCTAGTTTCAAGGAAATTTTACGGATCTAGATTTCGAGTTTTCTAACTCGAGTTATAGCCAATTTAGTCAGTATGACGCAAATGGACAGTTTAAATTTGTATGCCCCAAATTACTAGTTAAGTTTTAGTTGCGAAATTACCCCGTTTGGGCCTAAAATGGATTTTGACCCAATAGTTCCGTAGAGACCCAAATAGAGTTCTGTATCACTCGAGGCGATAGTGAATCTTCGGAAACACCGTTAAATATGAAATTACCGAATTACCCTTGGAGGGTAAATTACCGAATTACCCTTAGAGGGTAAATTACCGAATTACCCTTGGTGGTTAAAACTACTAAATTACCCTTGTAGGGTAAATTACCAAATTACCCTTAGAGGGTAAAATTACCGGATTACCCTTGGTGGTTAAAACTACTGAATTACCCTTGGAGGGTAAATTACCGAATTACCCTTGGAGGGTAAATTATCGAATTACCCTTGGATGGTATATTACCGAATTACCCTTGGTGGGTAAATTACCGAATTACCTTTATAGGGTAAATTACTGAAATACCCTTGGGTTACAAAATTACCGAAATACCCTTAGAGGGTAAATTACTGAAATACCCCTGGGTTGCAAAAATTACCGACATACCCTTAGAGGGTAAATTACTGAAATACCCCTCGGTTGCAAAAAAATTACCGAAATACCCTTAGAGGGTAAATTACCGAAGTACCCCTAGGTTACGAAATTACCAAAATACCCTTGGAGGGTAAGTTATCGAAATACCTTTGGGTTGCGAAATTATCGAAATACCCGTGGAGTGTAAATTACTGAAATACCCCTGGGTTACAAAATTACCGAAATACCCTTAGAGGGTAAATTACTGAAATACCCCTGGGTTGTAAAAATTACCGAAATACCCTTAGAGGGTAAATTACCGAAATACCCCTCGATTGCAAAAGTTACCGAAATACCCTTAGAGGGTAAATTATCGAAATACCCCTGGGTTGCAAAAATTACTGAAATACCCTTAGAGGGTAAATTACCGAAATACCCCTCGGTTGCAAAAAAATTACTGAAATACCCTTAGAGGGTAAATTACCGAAGTACCCCTAGGTTGCGAAATTACTGAAATACCCTTAGAGGGTAAATTACCGAAAATACCATTTATGGGCCAAATTGAAATATGTTACTATATGGGCCGATTGATATTTTGCTATGTGGGCCGTGTAATATTTGATATATGTGCCAAGTGTTAAAAGTGATAGTTTGGGCCTCACGTGTTTAATGGGCCAAATTTGCTAGATTGATTAACGGACCAAAATTTGCTAGATCGATTAATGGGCCAAAATTTGCTAGATTGCTTAATGGGCCAACTTGTATTATGGGCCTTATACTGAAATTATTCTATGAATATTGTTATGCTTTGTATATGCATACATGATTGCATGGGTTGGGATAAAATTGAAGAGAAGTGCTAGTGGCTCTGCCACAATCTAGTTCGGTGACTCTGTCACAATCCAGTTCGATGGCTCTGCCTCAATCTAGTTCGGTGGCTCTGCCTCAATCTAGTTCGGTGGCTCTGCCATAAATATTTTAAATGGCTTAATGCCTCTAGTTCGGTGACTCTGTCACAATCTAGTTCGGTGGCTCTGCCACAAATATAATTTTAATTGGCTTAATGCCTGCTATTGGTGTGTTGGCGGGGTGGGTTGACTTGATCCCCACAGGTGTGATGGTTGGTACGAGTGGTGTGTAGCGGATGGAAATTAGGCTTGGTTGGGAATTGCATATCACATGCATATTATGTTCATGTCATTATGTTATAATTGTAAATGGGCTTAGGCCCAAAATATTGCTATGTGTGTTCCGACCCAGTGGATGATGGTAAGGGGATTACACACTGAGTTCTTGTAGCTCACCCCCTTTCTCTCAACCTTTTCAGGTAATGCTCAGTGACGTGGACTTGGGCCCTGGATGACTCGGTGGAGACCATACTTCAGAAATGGTTTATTTGGACTTCAGACTTATTTCTTGTTTATTTTATTACTCTACTATTTGGGGTTAAATGTTGTAATAAGGCCTAGGATTTTCTTTCAAAATGCTTCTGCAACTCTATTCCCAAACATCCCATTTGCGTAAATTGTTTATTTCAAATATGTTTTCACAACCAAAAGGTCTTTAAAGATAATTACGTTTTCAAGTAGATAACAATTGCTTAAGTGTTTTGGGTTTTAACAAAGAGGCCGTAATTCTCGAACAAGTTTTTAACAATCTCAAAGATGGTTTAAAAAAAAACTTCCATGTGACACGTCAAATTCGGGCTTAACTTCTAGGCCGGGTTTGGGGTGTTACAATCGCGCACGGTGGCCGGAAAGGTAAAGGTTCTCCTTTTTCTTTTTTTTTTAAATATATGGATGTATATGTATATGTTGATTGAGTGATGAAAATAAAAAAAATTGAAACAACGAATATAAAGCAAAGAAAATGCGAAATCACCTCGTTCTCCCTTTTAATATTCACTCCGCCTTTTTAATGTTTGAATCTGTTTTTATTTCTATTGATTTCCAAAAAAGAAAAAAAAGGTCTTTTTTACAGAGTCTCTATTCGGTTTATATAACCGATCTTTGAAGAAACAAACAAAAATAGACTTGCTTTTTGCTGTCGTGGTTGCTGTTGTTTTGTCCTTTTTTGCAGGTTATGGGGCGCAAGTGGAAGTGGAGTAGGTGGAGAGCGGCGATGACCGACAGAGGCAAGTGGGGGGGTTGTGGCGCTTGGAGAATGGCGTTAGGGTTATTGGAAGAGCTAGGGTTTCAGAAACCCTAGCTTTTGTGAAAAAGTTTAATCTTTTAGGCCTTTTGGGCCACTTGTAAATTGGACTGCTATTATTTTTTTTCCTTATTGTTTTATTGTTTCTTACTTGGGCCCGGACAAATTGGGCCATTTACAGCTGCCCCTCTTTGCTCGTTGTCGTGTAACGGGAACAGAGCAAAAACACAAAGAAGGCCCAAATTTGTCGGGATCCACTAAGTCTTGTCTTCTTTAGTGCTCCTCTTCTTCATGTAGCTTGGCTCTAGTCCATCACATCTTGTCGTTTTGATCCACTTCACTGCTACCTTGGGATACGATTATTGACTTTGATCCGCTTTTTTGTAACTTCAAGAACGTCAGGATTACAGATTTAATATCTTCGATCTGCTCCTGCAACTTTAGGAATGCCAAATCTGCTATCTTTAATCTGCTCCTGCAACATCAAGAATGCTAGACTTGCTGTCTTCAATCTGTTCCTTCAATCTGCTCCTGCAACTTCAAGAATGCCAAATCTGCTAACTTTAATCTGCTCCTGCAACATCAGGAATGCCAGACTTGCTATCTTCAGTCTGCTCCTGCAACATCAGGAACGCCAGACTTGCTATCTTCAATCTGCTTCTGCAACATCAGGAATGCCAAACTTGCTATCTTCAATCTGTTCCTGAAACATCAGGAATGCCAGACTCGCTATCTTCAATCTGCTCCTGCAACATCAGGAATGCCAGACTCGGTATCTTCTATCTGCTCCTGCAACATCAGGAATGCCAGACTCGGTATCTTCAATCTGCTCCTGCAACATCAGGAATGCCAGACTTGGTATCTTCAATCTGCTCCTGCAACATCAGGAATGCTAGACTTGGTATCTTCAATCTGCTCCCGCAACATCAGGAATGCCAGACTTGCTATCTTTGACCACCTTACTACACTGTCCTCTCGAGGACATAGCCTGTAGAATGGGTGCATGCTTATGCCTAATGATTAGGATGTCATGATCAAAGCGAGTCAAATGCTCCTATTTAGACATGCTATGATGCAAACATGTTATGAGTTTGATTCCTTTTCAAGGTGTTATTACTTATTTATCCTTCAAGGTTTCGTTTGCGTTCATCTTGAAGTATTATTGTCTCAAACACTTGGCCCTTATGGTAATTTTGGGGCTCGTGAGCTGTAAGTCGTGTATCAAATTACCTCCCTTGGGAACTACAACTTTTTCTGTCTATCATTCGGTTCATTCTACCACAATTGTCCTGCCATACCATTCCTAAATGACCCAACGATATGTTTCAATCACAACTATTGGACCGCACAAAGAATTCAATCCTGTCACGTGCTTGGGGAATTTTAAACAACTGTCCTGTTTTGGTTTCCTGTTTTATCTAGAAATTTCCAAAATAATATATGGAACTTCTTTTGTGAAGTTATTAGTTCATCACTCATTATTTTAATGCAACGTGTGGCAATGAATTGATTTCAAAAGAAAGTCGAATAAATTATCTGAAATACAAGAAAAGCTGTCAGAGAACATGTCTCGAAGAACAAGGATAACAAAGGTCAGGTGCCCTGGATATCATCGATTGGGCTTCTACATACAAATTTCATGAAGACTATTTTGGGCTTAGCATGTGTTTAGATGACTCAAAGTACTTTGTTGATGCCCCAACTTCATTTCTCGTCTATTCAGTTGTAGCAAGATCATTTGAATCCGAGGCGCCCTTTTGTGAGTTTTCATCTTGGCTTTTCCCTTTTTTTTTTGAAACTCAAAGGGCCCTTTGCGGGTTTTCACCTTGGCCTCTTCAAGCATAGTATTTCTTGACTGAATCTGAGTTTACAGGATTGGGTAAGTTTTTCCCATCCATTTCGGTCAGAATCAATGCACCTCCAGAGAAAGCTTTCTTCACCACATATGGTCCTTCCCAATTCGGCATCCATTTTCCCCTGAAATCCTTTTGCATGGAAAGGATCTTTTTCAGTACAAGATCTCCTTCCTTAAACTCTCTCGGGCGTACCTTTTTATCATAGGCTTGCATCATTCGTTTTTGGTACATCTGACCGTGACGGATAGCCCTTAGCCTTTTTTCTTCAATCAAGTTCAATTGGTCGTATCGAGCCTGGATCCATTCAGCTTCATCCAGCTTTATTTCTGACAAAACTCGAAAAGAAGGTATTTCCACTTTAATGGGTAGGACTGCCTCCATCCCATAGACTAACGAGAAAGGTGTTGCCCCAGTAGAGGTTCTGACTGACGTTCGATAAGTATAGAGTGCAAATGGTAATTTCTCATGCCAATCCCTATAAGTCTCGGTCATCTTCCCCATTATCTTCTTGATGTTTTTATTGGCTGTTTCCACTGCACCATTCATTTTTGGACGGTATGGAGACGAATTGTGGTGTTTCATATTGAATTGGTTGCAAACATCTGCTATTGTGCTGTTGTTCAGGTTCAATGCGTTGTCAGATATAATCCTCTCAGGCATTCCATAACGACATATGATCTCCTTTTTTAAGAATTTACTGACTGCCGATTTTGTGACATTGGCATACGAGGCAACTTCTACCCACTTGGTGAAGTAATCAATGACTACGAAGATGAATCGATGCCCGTTAGAAGCTTTCAGTGAGATTGGTCCAATAACATCCATGCCCCACATGGAAAAGGGCCACGGGGAAGTCATCACATGTAAGGGTGACGGAGGCACATGAATTTTATCTCCATAAATCTGGCATTTATGACATCTCCTGGCATAGTTGACGCAATATCCTTCCATGGTGGACCAATAATATCCAAATCTCATTATTTGCCTAGCCATCGTGAATCCATTAGCATGTGTTCCACAAATGCCTTCATGAACTTCTTCTAGGATTTTCTTGGCCTCTATAGCATCAACGCATCTCAGTAACACCTGATCTTTTCTCCTTTTGTACAGTATGTCCCCATCTAAGACATAGTCAGAGGCCAATCTCCTGAGCGTCCTTTTCGCATTCTCAGTTGCATGCTCCGGGTATTCATGGTTTTTTATGTATCGCAACACATTCTGATACCAAGGGTGATCATCTCTTTCCTCCTCTTCCAGATTACAACAATAAGCTGGGACTTCGAGAATACTCATCTAGATGGGTCTCATATCCTCCGGGTTATTTACCTTGATCATAGAAGCCAGAGTTGCCAAGGCATCTGCCATCTGGTTTTCATCACGTGGGAGATAATTAAAAGTGATGTCGTCAAACTCCTCAATCAATCCCAAAACTATCTTCCGATATTCGATTAGTTTAGGATCTCGGGTTTCCCATTCACCTTTGAGTTGATAAATCACTAGTGCAGAATCTTCATATACTTCTAACACCCCGATCTTCCGCTCTATGGCTGCTCGAATTCCCATAATACAAGCTTCATATTCTGCCATGTTATTTGTGCAATCAAAATCCAATCTGCATGTGAGTGGATGATGATCACCACTAGGAGACACCAAGATTGCCCCAATTCCATTTCCCATAGCATTAAACGCTCCATCAAAGTTCAACTTCCACGGAATTTCTTCAGCATTTGCCACATACATCAACTCTTCATTGGGGAATTCAAAGCTCAAAGGCTCGTAATGTTCTGAGGCTCTGCTAACCAGAAATTCTGCTATTGCACTCCCTTTTATAGCCTTTTGATTCACGTAGACTATGTCAAATTTAGATAGCAAAATCTGCCACCTTGCCATCCTCCCGTTCAGAGCAGTTGACTCCATCATATATTTCAACGGGTCAAGCTTCGAAATTAACCAGGTCGTATGGTATAACATATACTGCCTTAGCCTTCGGGTTGCCCAGATCAAAGCGCAACATAATTTTTCGATCGACGAATATCTCATTTCACATTCAGTGAATTTTTTTGCTGATATAGTATATCGCCTTTTCTTTCCTTCACGACTCATCGTGTTGTCCAAGCACACATCCCATGGAGTTATTAAACACTGATAGATACAGTATCAATAGTCTATCTGGATTTGGTGGAGATAGCACTGGGGAAGTTAACAGATATTGTTTGACTTTGTCAAAAGCTCTCTGGCATTCTTCGTCCCATACACCTTGGTTGTGTTTCTTGAGAAGACGAAATATAGGATCACATTTCTCGGTTAACTGTGAAATGAACCGAGCAATGTAATTTAATCTTCTAAGAAAACCTCAAACTTCTTTTTGAGTGCGTGATGGAGGCAAATCTTGTATAGCTTTGACCTTATCCGAGTCAACTTTAATCCCTTTCTCGCTGACCACGAAACCCAGTAGTTTCCCTGACCGAGCTCCAAAAGTACACTTGGTCGGGTTGAGCTTCAATTGAAACTTTCTCAATCTTAAAAATAATTTCCTCAAAACTTCGATGTGTTCCTTTTCCGTTCGAGATTTGGCGATCATATCATCCACGTACACTTCAATCTCTCTGTGCATCATGTCGTGGAACAAGGTTACCATGGCCCTTTGGTATGTTGCCCCTGCATTCTTCAGCCCGAATGGCATTACTTTATAACAGAAGGTGCCCCACAATGTTATGAAAGTGGTTTTCACCATGTCCTCAGGGTGCATCTTGATCTGATTATATCCGGAAAATCCATCCATAAAAGAGAACCACGAGTACCCTGCCGTGTTATCCACCAATGTGTCAATATGAGGCAAAGGGAAATTGTCTTTTGGGCTGGCTTTATTTAGGTCTCTATAGCCTACACACATCCGGACCTTTCCATCTTTTTTCGGGACAGGAACGATATTGGCCACCCACTCTGAGTATTTGACCACCTGTAGAAAACCAGCATCAAACTGTTTCTTTACTTCCTCCTTTATTTTCAACATTACGTCAGGCCTCATTCTTCGTAGCTTTTGCTGTACTGGCTTACATTTTTCCTTTATGGGAAGGCGATGCACTACAATATCAGTACTTAGACCCGGCATGTCTTGATATGACCACGCAAAGACATCTTTGAATTCCTGCAGTAACTCCACCAGGTTTTGTTTCGTTTCCTTGGTTATGCGTGCTCTGATTCTCACCATCTTTCCTTCTTCTAAGGATATGTTCTCTACTTCCTCATCATGGGGTAGGATTTGTTTCTCTTCCTGCTGTACCATTCTCAATAGATCCGGGGATAAGTCACCATCTCTGTCACCTTCAAAATCTTGAGATTCTTCTAAACACATGTCATGCTCAAAATAGGCCTATAGGTCTGTAGTATCGTTGCTTACATCGTTGATATCTAGGGACCTATGATGGGTGCCAAAATGTATGAAGAATGAATTTGTGGATAATTATTCATCCCATGAATGAGAAAGAAGAAGAAAAACAAAAACACAAAATATTTTCCATAATGAATCAAAATGCATTTCATTCAAATAAAAACTTCTGAATCATTAGTCCGTTTCACAAAAGAGATTTTATTGTTCTTAGGCTTAAAACAACAAACGCGTTCTCGAACATTACTCTGTGGAATTTCTAAAAACTACAGGCAATTCCTCCGCAGTCCAATTGTTCAAGACGTTCCCAAGTTCATAAGGACAAATGCCCGCCAGGTTTCTTTGTCCAGTTTCTCTTTCGTTTATAGCATTGATGTGAGGACCTTCATTCGACAACCCTCTCTCACGGTAAATTATCCCTCCAGATTCGAAGGTTTGGGATATATGAGGGAACGTCATTGGTTCCCACATGACCTCTGCCCCATTCAGTCGTGCCCTTCTTCTCTCTTGCTTCTTCTCTATTTCCCTTCTCATCTCACTAGCATTTGGCTTAAAACCCAGGCCAAAGTGGTCTTTCTTCTCTTTCAATGATGGCGCTTGAACTTCACCCTGGAGACATCTACCTAGCCCTCTTTCTGGTAAGGCCCCCTTACTGATCATCATTTATAGGCCCATCTTCGTGGTCCTGGATATCTTGGGTACCGAAATTTTAGCCCCCTCACGAACGAATGTCGCATTGACGAACTCTAAAGACCAAAAAGAGCATTCAACGGCCTCCTCATTAGCCTCCACATATGGTGTGTCATTGGTAACTGTTGCTATGATGTCTTCTTCAGCGTTGATGGTGACCAATCGACCATCTACCACCAACTTTAGTTTTTGATGGAGGGATGAAGGTACTGCCCCTGCCGAATGAATCTAGGGTCTTCCCAATAAGCAATTGTACGAGGGCTTGATATCCATCACCAGAAAATCTACTTCATATGTATTCGGCCCGATTTGTAATGGTATGTCTATCTTTCCCATCACTCTCCTCTCGATGCCATCAAACGCTCTCACTATGCTCTGGCATGACTTCATGTGAGAACTGTCTATTGGCGACCTTTTCAAAGTCGACAATGATAAGACATTTAAGGCCTACCCATTGTCAATTAACACGCTCGGTAGGATAGATCCCTTACAACGAGTAGTTATATGCAAGGCATTGGTTGACCCCATGCCCCCAGATGGAATTTCATCATCATTGAAGGAGATGAAGTTATCAGCACTTATGTTGCCAACTAATCGGTCAAGTTTATTGACAGATATATCTTTGGTAACGTAAGTTTCATTCAGTACTTTCATCAACGCCTCCCGATGTACTTCCGAACTCAACAGTAAAGCTAGCACCGAAATACGGGCCGGTTGCTTATGCAGCTGCTCTACTACGCTGTACTCACTATGCTTTAAGAATTTCAAAACTTCTTTTGCCTCTTCCTCCCTCACAGGTACATTGACAAGGGTGCTAGGTTCTTCCTCTGGTTCGACTGTCGTAGCCTTTAATTTTGCCGTATTTATTCTGATGCCTGGTGAGCCGTAACACCTCCCTCTTTGCGTATGGAATCCTTTACTTCGGCTTTCATTGACAATGCTAGCTGAGCTCTCTACTCCTGGTGTTGTTACATTACAATTATTGCTCCAGGGTACTTTCTTGTCATTCTTGTAAGGGAAGGATGCTGGTTTCTTGATTATAATCTTAGGCGCCATTTGAGCTCTACTTTCTGGGTTTCTCGGGTGGGAAATAATGATCTTCGGAAACTTAGCCTTTTGATGAGTCAATTCTCCTTCTGTCCCATGTATGTTCCCCTCCTCTGAGCTTTCTTCATAAAATTCTAACTCTTTGTTGTTCATGAAGCTTTGCACCAATAGTCTAAATTCTGTACAGTCCTGGATCTCATGTCCTTCACCTTCGTGGAATGCACAGTAATTCTCGTGTTCTTCACGTCCTCTCTTGAGACTCGACTTTATCATCCCCCTTTTTGTCATTTCTCTCCAAACTATTATTAACGGGGTCTTCACATCCGAGATGTCTTCCTTGGTCTTTCTTGCTCCATCCTTCCCGATCGCGTTTATCACTTTATCCCCATGATTGGGAAACGGGTTCCCTAAACCAGGCATATTGTCAACCTCTACGACTCTTGTCTTGATGAGCCTTTCGACTACCTTTTTGAAGGCAGTGCAATTCTCTATGGAGTGGCCCGCTACTCCAGCATGGTATTCGCATTCAGCGCTGGGGTCATACCATTTAGGGTATGGGGGTTGTAGCAGCTTCAGATAGAATAGGGCTACGACGTGCTCATTGAATAAGTGTTGATATAGCTCCCCATACGTCATTGGGATTGGTGTAAACTAGAGCTTCTCAAAGCTTTGCTTTGGGCTTGGTTCTTGTCTTGTCGCTTCTTGTTGCTTAGCAGCTACGACTTTTGGTGAATTAACGGTAACTACTTTTGAGTATCCTTTATTGTACGTACTCATATTGTTTACTTCGTTATCCTTTTTTCTAGGAACGGATCTCCTAGTAGCCTTACCCGCTTCGATCCTTCCACCTCTTATGGCGTTTTCGATCATCTCCCCTGCCATGATTATATCTGTGAAGCTTTGAGTTGTGTTTCCTACCATGTGGGTGATAAACGGGGCCCTCAAAGTACTGATAAACAACTTAACGGTTTCTTTTTCCGTGAGGGGTGGTTGGACTTGTGTAGCTACTTCCCTCCACTTCTGGGCATACTGCCTGAAGTTCTCACTTGGCTTCTTCTCCATGTTTTGCAATGTTATTCTATCCGGCGCTATGTCTGTCACGTGGCCATATTGCTTCGTAAAAGCTTGTGCCAAATCTTTCCATGAGTTAACTTGAGCGCGGTTTAGCTGGTTATACCATTTGGCCGCCGATCTGACCAAACTGTCTTGAAAGCAGTGAATTAACAGCTGATCATTCTCAGCGTATCCTGCCATCTTTTGACAGAACATTGTTATGTGAGCCTCAGGGAAACTAGTCCCATTATATTTTTCGAACTCCAGAGTCTTGAACCTTGGCGGGAGTATTAGGTCTGGGACCAAGCTCCGGTCTTTAGCATTAACCCCGCCACGGTGGCTCGCGCTCTCCATTGCCCTAAACTTCTCTTCTATCCACTTACACCGTTCTCCGAATTGTTTAGACATATCTACCTTTGCCCTCTCCGTTTCTGCTAGGTCATCGAGGTCGGGAACTACAGGGTCAGTTGGATGATCCCCTGGATGGGAGCCCAAGCCCATTGGAAAATTCATTGGTGTCGACGTACCGGCTTGATTTTGGGGTCTGATGATAACATGGGCCATTTGTGGGTTGACCTCCGGTTGTACTTGGGTATGAGTTGGAGTAGGACCCGAAGGGTGGGGAGATTTTTCATTGTCGTCGCTAGTGCTCTTTCCTTTGTTAGATCCTCCGGCCAATAGCTGGGTCAACTGGTTCATTATGTTATTTTGGGATTCGAGCATCTGATCCTTCATTTCTTGTTGTATCTTCGCTAATTGTTCCTGCATTTGAGCTTGCAACTGCTCTCGCATATCCTTCTGCATCTGTTCCAGTCTTTCTATTCTCTGATCCATTGTTTTTGCCTTACGACGGGTATTGTAGTAATGTATGATAGGTTGGTTTTCGTCGCTTTCCAGGGCGCTGAAAAATTTTTATTATTAGAATCTTTTAATGGCCCTCAATGCATATGATGTCGTGTAATGCAATGTGATATATGCAATGCATGAATGTAAAGAGGCATCGACTCTGATTTAATTCTATATAGGAAACTTTATTTTAAAAACAAAGCTCTTTACATAGAATAGATTACAAATACGGCCTTGCTCTGACCTTTAAGGCTTTAATCTTCGTAAGTAGAGAGGCTAATTCTCGTCCCTGATCTGACTGTGTCTCGAACTGCATGCTCAGTACATCAGCTTGTATGGCTAAGGTCCGTAAATATTCAGCTATCTCTCGTATCTGGGTTATAGCTTCCCCCATGAGGTAATCTCTATCTCTTACTTGGTTGCGAGAATATTGCAGCTCCGCTTCTCTTCGCTCTTCATTTAACACTAGAATCTTGATATGGTTTTGGCATTTTAGCAAGGCCATTTCCGACTCTTCAATCTTCCTTTTCATCTCTTCTATTTCGCTCAGACTCGCTTTTAACTCTTTTACCGAGCTACGGTTTCGATGATAATTAAGTGACCTTTCCAACTCTGCCACTCTAGACTTCAATTCGTTTCTTCCGTTTTGGCTTTCTAACATTTGCCTTTCTAGACTCTCCTTCTGGGCTTTCATTTCTTGAAATTTCCTTTCCCATTGCTCGGTCTTATTTTTTTCTTCCCGTAACTCTTGTCTCCATTGACTTGAAGTCTTTCCTAGCCCCTCAGTTCTCATTGAGAGGCGCATCTTCTTGTAGTCCTTCTTTAAGCTATTCAGATCTTCCTCAGTTTCACTTTTCCTTTTTCTTAACTCTTCAGCTTTTGCCTTTTGTGTCTCCACATCCCATTTCAAATGCATTTTTTCCTCCTCCAATTGCTCGATCTTTTTCCTGAGTTCTAAACTTTGCTTCGCAAAATCTTGCCTTACAATTTCTAGCTCAGTCGGAACTACTCACAGACGTTCTTCCGTTGACCGAACATCACCCAAAGTTGGACCCGAAATATTATCATTAGTTCTTTTATTCAACCACGCTTCATACTCAATGGTCACTATTTTACCCACGTTTATTCTCTTCATCTGATGTGTTTGCTTCCAAGCGTTCACGACTTCCGTAATCTTCCTCTTGTAACTCTCTCCCGAATAAGAGAATTCACTCTGGGCCAAACCATACGTTGCTGGTACAAACTGCTTAGACTTATATTGTCTTGTTGCCAGTAGAGGGGCGTATCCAACGGCTCCCCAAATTCCAGGTAAAGGGACCCAATTAAAATCTCCGCATCTATAAAGTATCTCTTCAAGCATCATCCATGGAGCTTTCCACTCAATGTTTTCTTCCTGCAGATTCTGAAGAATCGTCATCCATCCTTCTTCTGTTATATCTTTTCATCTTGACACGGCTATTTCCTCCTTTAACGGTGAATAGTCCTCACGAAAGGGTCGATAAGAGACTTTATCCATCTTCCAAAAATGGGCGTGAACCATACGGTCAATAACTGTGCACATCCAGTAAACCTCCCCTCTCCTGCTCTGCGACATGCGTTTAATGACCTGAAAGTTTCTGCCAAGATTGCTGGGACAGGTGTAACTTACTTATCCAACCGGTCAAACAGATCTACAACTGCTTCGTCTATGTGTCTTAGGGTTTTGGGGAAAATAACTAATCCATAGATGCTTAAGGCGAAAGTATCAACTTTCCTTTTCACATCAGGGTGCGTCAAAATCAGATCCCTTAAATTAGCCCAAGGGATACATCTCCCCTCGCCTTTCTGCTGAATTCTAGCTGAGATCCACTGTTCGCTCATTCCAGTAATCTTCATCAATTTCTTGGCAAAAGGAGGAATATAAGCAGGCCTAATATAAACCTTATCAACTTGTACCTTGGGACTACGAAGCAAGGTGGTATACTCTTCTATGGTCGGCACCAAACCTACTTTCCCGAAACTGAAACAACTGTATGCAGAATTCCAAAATTGAACCATAGCCCGAAACATGTGTTTATCTATCTTGACATCGAGTAAGTAAGAGATATCACCATAACTGTGGTAGAACATTTGTTTAGCCTCACATTCCCAATGAGTCCAGATATCGCGCAACTCTTGTAGCTCATTTTGCGTCACGCTAATACGGGTGAAGTCCCACAGCTCCGACGTGTAACCTTCAGCTAAGCTGTCTCCTTATTCCAACTGCAACTTTTCTGACCATACGCGTACGGCCGCATTGTCTTCTACTTTATCAAGAAAATTGTTTTCCATAGCAAACTTCCTATCTTAGCAATCGAACAGAAATCGACACCTCTTTTAATGTGGAATGACATGAAAACAACAATGAATCGAATCGAGTCAGTATCACATAATCAGAGCAAGTAGAATATCATCAAACATTTATCTAGGTAACCATCAAAGCTTCGGTATTCTACCTAGGGTAGGCTCTTAGATTTTACTATATGTAGTTCGGCTCTATAGAGGGGTACCTGAACCAGCAGATTCCTCGATCCTCACCCATTATAGGCTCATACGGACTGAGTTCAGTTCAGGGGGAAACCTGCGGAGGTGAAAACCTCACGAAGCGCATAGGTACGGATGTATCCCGAAAGCAATCCACTAGCCCATGCGGAGGTGAAAACCTCACGAAAGCTTAGTTTCTCGCTCCCACTTAAAGGTGTGACCAACGGTCATGCAATGCAATGCCAAAGTATTTCATGCAACTTGACATTATAGCACAATCAAAGGCGTCAAAGAAATGATTTTCCAAAACAATTTTCCAAGTTTTCGATAAAAAGGACAACAGTTAATCAATTTATTGCCTGACTCTCGGAGTCCCCAGTGGAGTCGCCATGCTGTCGAAACCATCCTTAAAAGAGGGTTTTAAAAAATGGGAATCGACTTTTAAAAATATGGAGTCGCCACCGATCCTTTTTATTTAGGTGTGATCGGGTCACCTATAAAAATATTTTGGTTTGCGAAATTCGAGAAAACGGGTTCGGAAGTCGGTTACGTGCAAGGAAGGGTTAGCACCCTTGCAACGCCCAAAGTTGGTACCAAATTGATTAATGTTGTCCTACTGCCGAAAACTTGAAAATATTTAGGGTAAAACTTTCGAAGAAAAAAACGGCTAATTGAATCAGGATTGAATCTCAGGATTAACTCGCTTCAAAGGAATAAAAGTGTCACACCCAACACGTTAGGATGTAACACCCTTATATTTCGACACCGAGATCATCTTTAATCTTCAAAGCACGTAAAAGAAACGGATATTTGAGTATTTAGTCGAATGAAAAGATCAACACCCAACACGTTAGGATGTAATTTTCCGGCCTTCTAAACATACAAATATTACCTTTTTTTTTATGAATTAAAAATGTCGAGTTGCGATTTAAAACCGTTGATCCACATGAAATGACGAAAATACGAAATCAACAATGCTGGTAATAAAAGATACAATAATATAAAAATATAAAAAAGTAAAAGACGGCTTTGAAATAATAATAAAAAAGGCTAAAAGGTATTAGTAAAGATCGAGATAATAAAAGAGTATATACAATATGATAGCATAAATATAATAATAACAATAATAATAATAATGATAGATATAATAATAATAATAATAATAATAATAATAATAATAGTACGGACACAAAATATGTACAACATGCCAATATAAATATAATAATGACAATGAGATAATAATACTAATGCAAAGTATATACAATATGATAATATAATAATAATAATAATAATAATAATAATAATAATAATAATAATAATAATAATAATAGTATAATAATAATACTAAGATAATAGTAATAATGATACAAAATATGTACAATATGCGAATATAAATATAATAATGATAATGAGATAATAATACTAATGCAAAGTATATAAATATGATAATATAAATAATAATAATAATAATAATAATAATAATAATAATAATGATACCATAATAAATTAATAATAATAATAATAATAATATATACCCTAATAGAGAAATAATAATAATAAAATCAACAACGTTTAAAATTAATCAAAACAACAAAAATAAAAAGGCTAAATCGAACTTAGTACGAGAGTTTTGGGGCAAATATGAAATAAAAATAAGAGGGAAGGTCTATTTTGTAGTGCGACAAAAGGTGGAGGGGCTAAAAGCGATAATAACCCCTCCCTTCGAAACGGTGACGTTCAGATTAGGACCAAATTGAGCAATGGGAGAAATTTTGGGCAAAATCAGAAATAAGGAAAATTTGATTGCGAAAATATGAAAAGCAGAGGGGCTGAATGCACAATTAGCCCCTCCCTGAAGAAAACGCGCGGATCCTGGCCCCCGGGTCGGGTCGAATTAGGGTTGGCCTCCCCAAAATGACGTCGTTTTGACGTCTGGGGAGGCTCTTCAAAACGGCGCCATTTCACTACCTTATAAAAGGCCCCAAAATCCCAAAAAAATCATTTCAGCTTACTCCTTTTAAAAAAAAATCCTGAGCCTTTCTCTCTTCTTTTTGCAAGCCCGAAATCCGGCGAGGGGACCGCCGTGGACACTGCCGCCGGCCACCGCGCACGGTGGCCGGAAAGGTAAAGTTTCTCCTTTTTTTTAAATATATGGATGTATATGTATATGTTGATTGAGTGATGAAAATAAAAAAAAAATCGAAACAACGAATGTAAAGCAAAGAAAATGCGAAATCACCTCGTTCTCCCTTTTAATATTCACTCTGCCTTTTTAATGTTTGAATCTGTTTTTATTTCTATTGATTTCCAAAAAAGAAAAAAAGTTCTTTTTTACAGGGTCTCTATTCGGTTTATATAACCGATCTTTGAAGAAACAAACAAAAATAGACTTGCTTTTTGCTGCCGTGGTTGCTGTTGTTTTGTCCTTTTTTTGCAGGTTATGGGGCGCAAGTGGAAGTGGAGTAGGTGGAGAGCGGCGATGGCCGACAGAGGCAAGTGGGGGGGTTGTGGCGCTTGGAGAACGGCGTTAGGGTTATTGGAAGAGCTAGGGTTTCAGAAACCCTAGCTTTTGTGAAAAAGTTTAATCTTTTGGGCCTTTTGGGCCACTTGTAAATTGGACTGCTATTGTTTTTTTTTTCCTTATTGTTTTATTGTTTCTTACTTGGGCCCGGACAAATTGGGCCATTTACAATAAATATTGAATTTCACTTTACATTTGTATTTGAATTACACTTTATTTAGTTTAAATGTTGAAATTGATAATTAAACAATATCTTGTAATAAAATGATTTAATGCATAATCTGGTACTTGAGTTTGACACATTTTTTTTAATGTGGTACTCTTGTTTTTTTTTTTTTTTTGTTCAATTTGTTACATATATTTGACAAAAGTTATATATTTTGGTATTTCAAAAGTAATGATATTAACTTTTTAGTGTTTAGTTCGGGTCTGGGAATTGATTTGATGAAAACTAATTGCTAATATTATTAACTTTGAATTTTTCATGATTTTATTATTAGAATTAATTTAGTGCTAATTATGGATTTGCTTAATTTTGCATTTAATTTGTCAAAAACAGTCCAATGGATGTGATTTGATTCGGGTATTAGAGTTGATTTGATGAAAATACATAATTAGTAATTAACTTTCATCAAATCAACCATAAATCTCGAATTAAACACTAAAAAGTTAACAACATTAGTTTTGAGTACCAAAATATATAACTTCTGTTAAATACAGGTACCTAAAATTGGACCAAAAAATAACATAAGCATCATATGTTAAGTTTAATAAAATATTTTAATTATTTTACATTACATAAAACAAAATATATTTTTAACTAAATAATCATATATCTTTAAATAATAATTAAATACACTAATTAATAAAATACATATATAATCAATGAAATAAAAATAATTAGATGTATGTTGCATAAAAAACTAGTTAAGCATGTAAAACACAATTAGTTAATACTTAATAATTATGAAGTAAATATGATGATGTAAAATACAAAGGGTCCAACACTTATAATTATTGAGGCTCCATTTTGTCGAGTCTTTCTTGGATTCTTCCTGGAGACAACATCTATCACTCATCTATCATCCCTCAATTTCCACACCTACACGCTTTCATTTGGAAGAAAACAAGGAAATGTATAGAGAAATTGCTTACAAGAATCTTCGTTGTTCCCTTGAATTTTGATCTGTTTTTAAATCTCCTTCTTCACGTAGGATTGTAGATTAGGCGATACTTATATCATAAAAAGAGACAAGTTTAGTCTTGATTAATGTCTCAACATTGATTTTAAGATTAAGAAAATAAAAAATATCACTATGCTTAAATAGTAGAGAATCTAATGTATGCTCAGGTTTATACGTACAAAAATATTGTATATATTTTTCAGATATTAGGTAGATATTTGAGAAATTTGAGTGTGAATCATGGAAAAGTAATTAGGTGATTCATTCATTATCTTCAAAATTAAGACATTACATGTTCACGTATCAGATATCTGCATAAGTTAAAAATCATCAAATATACAAACTCCAATTTTGTTGGAATATAAATACAAAATTTTGCCATGTGACAATAGATTGCAATCCTTTATTTCAATACCAATAGTCAAAGAACATAGACTTTAAATTGCCAGAAAAGTATAAAAATTAATGACTAAATTATTGTTATACCAATAAAAAAGTGTTACTTAATAATTGGGTATAAAAAAATAATTTTGAAAAATTTAATGACCAAATTATAACTTTCTTTAGTTTATTTAATTTGAACACTACATCCACTTATATTATACCAACTAAAAAAGTGTCACTTAATAATGGAAATCTATATTGAAAGTTGAATATATTTAAAATACTTTAATTATTATTTAAATTTTTTCTATTGCAATAATTATATTTTATACTAATTATTGCAGGTATAATATTTGATATTAAAAGAGTAAATATGATACGTAAAAAAGTAAAACACAAACCGTCCAACACTTAATAATAATTGTAGGCTCTTCTTGGAGTGTTCCCACACCACTCACTTTCATAGGTACTATTATACAGAAATTTCTTACAAAAATCCTTTGTTCATACTTACTGTTTTTCATCTGTTTTTCTCCTTCCTCATGTTCATATACTTATTGTTTCTGAGGTATTGAGCTACTGATTTTGAACACTACATCCACATATATTTTTCTTCTCATACATCGTCATGTCGTCGTTACTTTTGACTTCCTCATCCATTTCCAGAAAGAAATACGATGTTTTCTTGAGTTTTAGAGGTGAAGATACCCGCAAGAACTTCGCCGATCATCTCTACGATGCTCTAAAGAGGAGCGGGATCATTACTTTCAGGGATGACCCAAAGCTGGAGGCCGGTGAAGAGATCGCACCGGAACTCTTTAAAGCAATTCAGCAGTCATGGTGCTCGGTAATCATTTTTTCAGAAACCTATGCCTTTTCAGGATGGTGCTTGGAGGAACTAGCTGAGATTGTTCAACAAAAAAATGTAAACGGACATAAAGTATTTGCAATTTTCTACGATGTGGATCCATCCGATTTAAGAAAACAAAAAGAAAAAGTTGAAGAAGCCTTCGCCAAACACTAAGAGAGGTACAAGGAAGATAAAGACAAGATCCAAAAGTGGCGAAATGCTTTGACTCACGTAGCTAACATCAAAGGATGGCATTTACATAATAGGTAATTCGTTCTTTTCTTCTCTATTTCCTAATTTTAATGACTAAAACATTGTTTATTTTTTTTTTGGGGGGGGGGGGGTTGCATGTTATTTATGATAACTTTGTGTTTAATTGAGAATTCCCATATTTCAACTAACGAGCAAGTTGTGTATTTTGATGCTGTAACAGATCTTGTTGTCTTATTCTTGCTTTTTGTTTGCTTCCAACTATATTATATCTCATAATTCACTGAACTAAAAATGAAAAATTGCATTTGAAAGATACCATCGAAATTTAATTTCTTTGTAGGCACGAAACAGAGTTTATCAAAAATATTGTTCAGAAGATATCAGCAAAATTATGTCAAACATATCCAATTGTTCACGATGAGCTAGTTGGAATTAGCTTACGTTTGGAAGAGTTGTATTCGAAAATAAACATTGGGGAAGATGATGTCAACATTATTGGAATTTGCGGAATGGGTGGCATCGGTTAAACAACTCTTGCAAGGGTTGCTTACACTCAAATGTTACCTCATTTTGAAGGTAAATGCTTTCTTGCTGATATTCGAGAAGTTTCAAACAAACATGGACTTGTTACTTTACAGAAACAACTTCTTTCTCAAATCTTTCCGGATGAATGCTTCAATTTTTTCAATGTTCATGAAGGGAATGCCATTATTAGCCACAGGTTGTCTAGTAAAAATGTTCTTGTTGTTCTTGATGATGTTGATAACATACAACACTTGAAATGCTTGGTTGGAAGGCGTGATTGGTTCAATTTAAGGAGTAGGATTATTATAACAACAAGAGATGAACATTTGCTCCAATCTTATCGAATCGATGATGTGTATAAGCCTACAACATTGAATCCCAATGATGCACTTAGGCTTTTCAAGTTGAAAGCTTTTGATAGTGATACAACGTCGAAATATGATTTCATTGAGCTTTCTAAACATGTTGTACATTATGCTGATGGTCTCCCATTAGCTCTTGAAGTTTTGGGTTCATTTTTGTATGGTAGAGATATAATTCAATGGAGAAGTGCAATCGAAAGACTTAAACAAGATTCTAACAAAGAAATTCTTGGCACAGTAAGAATTAGCTTTCATGGATTGGAAGAAAGGGAGAAGAATATATTTCTAGATATAGCATGCTTTTTCAATGGGGAGGAGAAAAATTTGGGAATGAAAGTATTGGATGGTTGTGAGTTTTTTTCAAATATTGGAATCGATGTTCTCATTAAGAAATCCCTCATAAAAGTCAGTGATGACAATAAATATTTGCGGATGCATGCCTTGTTGCAAGAAATGGGAAGAAAAATTGTTGAAGAAAAATGTGTTGATGAACCCGGAAAACGTTGTAGATTATGGAAGGAAAAGGATGTCCATCATGTTCTAACAAAAAACACGGTAAATATTCAACAAAAATTACATACAAAAATTTATTTTATCAATATATGATGTAAATCCAAAGCTTAGTCTAATTGGTTTATATATTGATCCTTAAGTGACATTGAGTAGCTTTAATTTTATTGAATTACTTTCATTAGAAAATATTTTATTTACTATATTCTGATCAAAAGATTGTGATAATGTTGAACATGTATGTAAATTTTCAAAAGTTTTATCGTACAATTTAGAGCATTTATTTTATCTTCTTATAGTCTATTCTTAATTACTTCTAGGCTACCGAAGTGGTTGAAGGCATGATCATCGACAATAAATGGTAAGAAAACATACACCTAAATGATCATCTCTTTCTTTCTTTTTTCTTCTAACTTTTTTTTTTTACCAAGCATACTTTATTCTTATATCCCTTCACTTTTTCACCCAACCAAAAACACTCTTAATGCTTAACTTTTCAATCTTATATTTATGAAATTCATAAAGAAACACATTACTCTTTCAAAAGAAATTTTAAAAAGATTCATGTCATTGTCTTTGTTAATATTAAGGGTTTATATTTGATATAATGACTGTATATATCAATGACCTAGGCCATATCACATCATTAAAATTTTTCAAAAGTAAATCCAAGTAATGCCATCATTTCCTTCGTAATGTATAGAATTACACATCAGTGCACCAAACATAAATCAAAATATTAGTTCTAGGTTTTTTAGGCTTAGGTAATTAAAAGTGTGAAAGTAAGTTTTAGATAAAGTATTGTCTAATATATTCAATCATATCGCAATACCATATTCATATATGCATTACATATAAGTACCGGATGTGGGTACATAAAAAATATCGATGCAACATAGCTTTTAGATATTGAACGTTTTTGTATATTTTGAATCTCATTTTTGTTTTACTCATGATTATTAGGGAATCGAACAAGATGCTCAATTTGAGCGCCGATACCTTCTCGAAGATGAAAAATTTGAGATTGCTCAAAGTTCGTTGCGTATCAAATTGTGATGATCTCAATTATCTTTCTAATGAACTACGGCTTTTAGATTGGACAGGATATCCTTTAAAATTCTTGCCTTCAAGCTTCCAACCAAACAGTCTTGTCGCACTTCTTTTACCATATAGTCATATCGAACAACTATGGAAGGGAAATAGAGTAAGAACTAACTCATCTTATCCTTGTGCTTTAGTTTATTTTAATATAAATTATTAAACTTTGATTAAGGTAAACAAAAAACAAAAAAACAAAACAAAAATTAGCATTATTATGTTTTCTGCCTAATTTATTATTGTCTTCAACAGCCCTTGTTTAAGTTGAAAATGATCAACCTCAAAGGGTCCCAAAACCTGATCAAGACACCTCACTTCACAACAGCACCAAAACTTGAAGCTTTGATTATAGAAGGTTGTACCAGATTAGTAGATGTCCATCCATCAATCGGAGTGCTTAAGATGCTTAAACCTTTGAATTTAAGAGACTGCAAAAGTCTTAGGAGTCTTCCAACCAAAATTGGAATGGAATCTCTTGAAACATTAATTCTTTCAAGTTGCTCAAATCTTGTAAGGTTTCCAGAGATTGATGGGAAAATGGAACAACTAAAAACTCTTAATCTTTCTAGTTGTTATAAAATTAAATATTTGCCAGTGAACTTGCAGCAAGTAGAGTTTTTGGAAGTGCTTGACTTGAGTGAAACAAGCATAACAGAGCCACAATCCTTCATTTTTCATTTGAAAAATCTTAAAGTTTTGTCTTTCAGTGGATGCAAGGGTTCGTCTGATGCAAGGGTTATTGGCAGCAGCCCATCTTTGAAAAGTCAAAGATAGGGGCTGTGGAAAGTGTAGCAAGTTAGGCACCAAAAGTTGAAAGTTGAATTTGACATGGGATAATTGCAATTTTGGTCCCTATTTAAATAGGTACTTTGCAAGATTGATCCCTGAACCTCAACTATAAATAGGCCTAACCATTTCTCATTTTCTTCATCCCAACATTTGCCATTCTCTACTTAAGGCATTGTTCTCTCTCCCTATTTGTATATTTTCACTTGTAATTTTGGAGTGAAATATATTTGGTAGTGCCCGAGGACGTAGGCAAAAATTTGCCGAACCTCGTTAAAATTTTGGTGCTCTTTATTATTTATTTTTCATATCTTGTGAGTGTGATTGTAGTTATTTATTGTGCTATTAAATTACGATAGAGGGATATTCTGGCTAGGAAAGATCAAGTACTTAAGTGATCCTCGTGATCCACCTCTCTTTCCTGGGAATTGAACTTAGTGTGATTTTTTAGTACAATAATTTTACTCTTTTACACGCTTCCGCACAACAATTGGTACCAGAGCTAGATTCGTACTTGGGGAGTACGATCGTTTGTGGCACTATTCATGTATACGGTACTGTTCACGTATACAGTAGTTGGGATTGAGGAGAAAAATGGCACAGGCATCGTCATCAGCAAGGACTACGGTGGCCAATGCAAAATTTGAAGTAGAGAAATTTAATGGTACTAATAATTTTGGTATGTGGCAATGTGAGATCCTGGATGTCTTATGTCAGTAAGAGCTGGATATAGCCCTTGAAGAAAAACCTGACAATATGGATGACAAGGAGTGGGCCAAGATTAATAGACAAGCGTGTGGTACAATCCGTCTATGTTTGGCCAAAGAGCAGAAGTACTCTGTTATGAGGGAGACATCAACGAGGAAATTGTGGGATACATTGGAAGAAAAGTTTCTAACGGAAAGCCTATTTTATATGAAAAAGAAACTTTTTCGATTCACGTATGCACCCGGTATGTCCATGAATGACCATGTGAACTCATTCAATAAAATTTTAGCAGATTTGCTAAATTTGGATGAGAAATTTGAAGATGAAGACAATGCATTATTGTTGTTGAATTCCCTTCCTATGAATATGATCATCTTACCACCACATTGCTTCATGGGAAGGATATGCAGTCTGCAGTGCGTTGTATAGATCTGAGACTATAAAGAAAGATAAAAGAGATCACAGAGATACAACTACAAAAGTCTTAACAGTAAGAGGTCGTTCACGCAGCAGCAAACCTGGTAGAAGGGGAAAGTCCAAAGGGAGACCCGCCAAAGATGAGTGTGCCTTTTGTCGTAAGAAAGGGCATTGGAAAAAGAATTGTCCTAAGTTACAAAAGGGCAAGGCTATTCCTAATGCATGTGTAGCGGAGCATGATGAGGAGTCAGACTTTAGCTTGGTTGGCATGGCAATGGCATGTCATACTGATGAGTGGATTTTGGATTCTGCATGTACTTACCATATGTGTCCTAATAAGGACTGGTTTTCTAGTCTTAAAGAACTAGAAGGTGGAGTTATTCTTATGGACAATGATAGTGCTTGTAAGAAAATGGGAGTAGGTACAATCCAATTGAAGAATCACGACGGCTCAATCCAAGTCTTGATTGATGTTCGCTACGTACCCAGCTTGAAGAAAAATCTCATCTTATTAGGGGCCTTAGAATCTAAAGGGCTCAAAATCACTTTGAGAGATGGATTACTAAAGGTAGCAGCTGGGAATTTGACGGTGATGAAAGGCACAAGGAGAAATAACTTGACTTTTTAAATGGAAGTACAGTTATTGGATCAACATCAACAGTTTCTGCGAAAGATGCAGATTCAGAGGCTACTAGGTTATGGCATATGCGATTGGGACATGCTGGTGAAAAAGCTTTGCAGACTTTAGCGAAGCAAAGCTTGTTGAAAGGAGCAAATTCTTGCAAATTGGAATTCTGTGAACATTGTGTTCTAGGCAAGCAGACGAGGGTAAAATTTGGTTCAGCAATTCACAATACGAAAGGAATTCTGCACTACGTTCACAGTGATGTGTGGGAACCTACCAAAGTGGCTTCTTTGGGAGGTATGCACTATTTTGTTACTTTTATTGATGATTATTCAAGAAAAGTATGGGTGTATCTAATGAAAAGAAAAAGTGAAGTATTGGATGCATTTCTGAAATGGAAGAAGATGGTGGAAACTCAGACTGGTCGAAAGGTCAAACGACTTCGATCAGATAATGGTACTGAGTACAAAAATGATCCATTTCTACAAGTATGTCAAGATGAGGGCATCGTGCGTCACTTCACTATTCGAGATACGCCACAACAGAATGGGGTGGCAGAACGCATGAATCGAACTATACTGGAGAAAGTTCGATGTATGTTGTCCAATGCTGGATTGGGCAAGGAATTTTGGGCTGAGGCAGTTACATATGCGTGCCATCTAATTAACCGTTTGCCATCAGCTGCAATAAATGGAAAAACTTCTACGGAGATGTGGACTGGTAAATCTGCTACTGACTATGATTCTTTACATGTTTTTGGTTCCACTGCATATTATCATGTAAAAGAATCGAAGTTAGACCCAAGAGCAAAGAAAGCATTATTCTTGGGTATAACTAGTGGAGTAAAAGGATACCGTCTCTGGTGTCCTGATAGTCCTGATACAAGGAAGATTGTCTTTAGCAGAAATGTGACTTTTGATGAATCAACCATGTTAAAGGATTCACAAAAGGATGACAAAACCAGTAGTACTTTGTAGCAAGTGGAGCTTGAAAAGGTTAATGATGATCCAGCTAATATTGAAAAAAACAAATGATGAAGAAGTTCTGACCCAAGAACTTCTACAGCAACAAGATTCAATTGCATATAGGAGGCCAAGAAGAGAGATTCGCAAGCCTGCTCGCTTTGATGATATAGTGGCTTATGCACTTCCAATTGCAGATGATGATGCTCCTTCTACTTACACAGAAGCAATAAGTAACCCTAATGGTGTAAAGTGGAAGCAAGCCATGAATGAAGAAATGCAGTCTCTTCATCAAAATAGGACTTGGGAGTTGATGAAACTGCCCAAGGGAAAGAAGGCAATTGGATGCAAATGGGTATATGCAAAGAAGGAATGATTTCTTGGTAAAAATAAAATTCGGTACAAGGCTAGATTGGTAGCAAAGGGTTATGCTCAGAAAGAAGGAATAGACTACAATGAAGTGTTTTCCCCAGTTGTGAAGCATTTTTCTATTCGAATTTTGCTAGCCTTGGTTGCGCAATATGATCTTGAACTAGTTCAGCTTGATGTGAAGACCGCATTTTTCCACGGTGATTTGGAAGAGGAAATCTATATGACTCAGCCAGATGGATTCAAGGTTGCTAGTAAAGAGAATTGGGTTTGCAAACTGACAAAGTCGCTTTATGGATTGAAGCAATCCCCGAGGCAGTGGTACAAGCGATTTGATCAGTTCATGAAAGGGCAAAGGTACACAAGAAGTAAATTTGACCATTGCGTGTATTTCCAAAAGATACAAGAAGGAACTTTCATATACTTGCTCTTACATGTTGATGATATGCTAATAGCATCTAAGAGCAAAGTTGAGATTAAGAGATTGAAGACTCAACTCAATCTCGAGTTTGAGATGAAAGATCTTGGTGAAGCTAAGAAAATTCTTGGCATGGAAATATGTAACATCCTGGAAAGGGCCTATGCATTTTCGGTTTAATTGTACGAAGTGACATGTTTTATGTACTAGGAATAAATTTTGAACATTTCTGAAAACCCGGAAATGAATGGAAATGATTTAGAAATGAACATTTTTGGAAACCTGAAAATGTATAGAAATGTTAAGTTTAAAAATGGAAAGTGAACATTTTTGGAAACTAAGAAATGTAAGGAAATGATTTGGAAATGATTCAAAAGAGGAAAGTGAACATTTCTGGAAACTTGGAAATGTAAGGAAATGTCAAGTTTACAGAGCCGAACGAAAATTTTTGGAAACTTAGAAATGACTTAGAAATGTCGAGTTTTAAAGTTTAAAAGAGGAAATTAAGGCAATGTGGCCTTAAAAGAAAAAGTTTGTCAAATTTGACACACAAACAGGCTGGGAAAAGTGGCCTGGAGATGCCTCTTAGGGCCTCTGGAAATGGCGCCACATGCAAGGTGTTGGGCCTGGGTTCGAGTCACTTGGGAAGAAAATAAAAGGATTTTTATTTTTGCTTCCAGAAGCAGAGGAGTGGACGGCAAGGCTTCTAGAAAAAGGGAGTTTTATTCCCTTTAAATTTCGGCAATTAATGGGATAAATAAGGGATTTAAATTGGATTATTTTTGAAGAGATAATAGATGGATAAATATGGATTTATTTCTTTTATTTTGATAGATAAGGAAGAGATAAAAGAGGATTATTATTAGTATTATTTTTATTAAGAGATAAGAGATAATTATTGGATTAAGTTTTATTAAGTGATAAATCAAGGGATAAAGCTATCAAAATAGAAGAGTGGTGGCCAAGTAAAGGACTCTAGCTAGTAATTTTGGCTATAAAAGGAAGAGTAAGGCTATTCTTCATTCATTCTTTCTTTTCAAGAAAACCTCTGCCGAAATTCTCTAAAGTTTCTCCTCTTCTCTCTGCCGAATTTTCTCTGCCATTATTCTCTTTTTCTCTTTTCTTTTCTTCTTCTATTACAAACACAATCAAAAGCCGAAGATACCAATAGCCCTAGTCGATTTCTCACTAAGCCTCAAGAGCCGAAATTGTTATCCACATCAAAGCCATAGTCGAATACTGCTAAGGGTTCAAGCAAGAATTCCATCAAATTCTTCAGTAAGGGTAAGATTAGGTTAGATTCTCATTCTATTTCTTTTAAGGCTGTCAAAATTAAGATTCTAATACCCTTAATATCTGTTGCCGAAGAGATCTTTCGGGATTTACTAAGTGTCGACTACAAGGAAGGAGAAGTTCTTTTCCCGAAGGTACACCATAAGCCGCGTGTTCCCTAGTTATTCGGTGAATTTCGGGATTTAAGAATCTAAGGTAAGTCATATTTAACATACGGCTAAGGGTTATTTGTTGCGAATAAATGTTAGAAATTGATCTAACATGCAGTTATAGGGATTTCGACAGAGGGATACAAGGATTTCGGGATTTGAGAATTTCAAGGTAAGTTTTAAGAATACTAATCCTACTAGGATTTGGATTTATGGCCGAATGGCTTTTTATTAAATTAGTAAGTGATTAATCAAATGTAGGAATTTGAGATCTAAGGCAGTAGATCAGATTTCGGGATTTCAAGGAATTCGTTAAGCAAATCAGGTGTGTACCCTACCCTAAGTTTTGATAGGTTCATGGCTATGTTTAAATTAAATGTATTATTAAGAATGTGTGTACCCCACACTACTTTATAATATGAATTATGGTTATATGTATTAAAATATGTGTTAATGAAAATATGAATGTGGCTAATGTACCATGTTAAGGTACTAAGTACTCAGGTACGTTTCCTACTCCTACTAGGAATATGAAAAATGTTATTCGTAACATGGGAATATGATAAGGTTGTGAACTCTGGTATATTATGTATGTTAATATATGGGGCATATGGTTGCATATTGAAAGGGGAAGTGAAAAGTGGTGACTTAAAACCACAGTAATCTGAAAAGTGGTGACCTAAGACCACAGTAATCTGAAAAGTGGTGACCTAAGACCACAGTAATCTGAAAAGTGGTGATCTATAACCACAGATGCGGTGACTTAAGCCCGCAATTTGGTGTGTAGCGGAAGGAGGGTCGACTTAGTAGTCCCCACGGTGTGTTTGGCAGGTACGGGGGTGTGTAGCGGATGGACAATTAGGTTTGGGTTTGGGAATGCATCATAACTTGTAATCATGGATTTGAATGTGTATCATTTGTATGCTTGATTCTATTATGATTTAGTGTTGTGTACACATTGAGTCTGTTGACTCACCCCGTTGGGGAATATTTTTCAGGTGATGAGCAGTAATGGACCGGGTCGGCAGGAGCTTAAGGGTGGCCATGCATCGCAAGAATTTATGATTTGGACTTTCAATTTATTTTAAGTATTTTAAGTTTTACTTTGGGATCATTGATATAATAAGGCCATTGTGGTTTACTTTATTTTTCTTTTATTTATTATGTTTATGGATTTTTATCAATTAAAGTTTAAGTAAATTCCTTTTAAAATTAACTCTAAATGTTTTGTCACCTTAAATAAATGGGTTTTAACATAAGATAAATTTGTTTTCAACTCAAGCCCAACCCAAACAACATTTTTTAAAAATCACCCAAGTTTTTCCTAAGTAACAAAAGAATTTTGAACCGGTTTACTTGAGGAACATACCAAATCTGGTCAAAGCTCGTGGGCCGGGTTCGGGGTGTTTCAAAATATGTAGAGATAGAGCCCATGGCAGAGTTAGCTTGTCTCAGAAGCAGTATTTGAAGAAGGTATTACAGCAGTTTGGCATGAACGAGCAGACAAAACCTGTAAGTACCCCGTTGGCTTCTCATTTCAAGCTTTCTGCACAACTATCTCCTTCGACGAATATAGAACGAGAATACATGTTGCAAGTTCCATATTCTAATGTAGTGGGTAGCTTGATGTATGCAATGGTGTGTACAAGACCCGACATTTCACAGGCAGTTAGTATAGTGAGCAGGTATATGCATAATCCTGGAAAAGGACATTGGCAAGCTGTGAAATGGATTCTACGGTATATTCAAAAGACCGTGGATGTTGGATTACTATTCGAGCAGGATAATACACTTGGTGAAGGTGTTATTGGGTACGTTGATTCTGACTATGCCGGTGATTTGGATAAACGAAGATCAACCACCAGTTACGTGTTTACACTTGCTGGAGGACCAATAAGTTGGAAGTCTACTCTACAGTCTACAGTTGCGTTGTCAACCACAGAAGTCGAGTACATGGCTGTAACAGAGGCTGTAAAGGAAGCTATTTGGTTACAAGATATGGCTAAAACCTTGGGATTGGTTCAGGAGCATATTAATGTGTATTGTGATAGTCAAAGTGCTATTCATTTAGCAAAGAATCAAGTCTATCATGCACGTACAAAGCATATCGACGTACGATTCCATTTTGTGCAGGAAATTATTAATGAAGGGAAAATTCGTCTTCAGAAGATTAAGACTGTAGATAATCCCGCATATATGATGACTAAGGTGGTAACAGCAACCAAGTTCGAACATTGTTTGAACTTGATCAATATCCTGTGAGTTTAACAGTTGAAGAAGGCACTATCAAGTATTGTCGGCAAAGGCAGAAAGAATTGTGTAAAGATAAGATTATTCTAATCAAATCTTCAAGGTGGAGATTATTGGCAGCAGCCCATCTTTGAAAAGTCAAAGATGGGGGTTGTGGAAAGTGTAGCAAGTTAGGCACCAAAAGTTGAAAGTTGAATTTGACATGGGATAATTGCAATTTTGGTCCCTATTTGAATAGGTACTTTGCAAGATTGATCCCTGAACCTCAACTATAAATAGGCCTAACCATTTCTCATTTTCTTCATCCCAACATTTGCCATTCTCTTCTTAAGGCATTGTTCTCCCTCCCTATTTGTATATTTTCACTTGTAATTTTGGAGTGAAATATATTTGGTAGTGCCCGAGGACGTAGGCAAAATTTGCCGAACCTCGTTAAAATTTTGGTGTTCTTTATTATTTATTTTTCATATCTTGTGAGTGTGATTGTAGTTATTTATTGTGCTATTAAATTACGATAGAGTGATATTCTGGCTAGGAAAGATCTGGTACATAAGTGATCCTCGTGATCCACCTCTCTTTCCTGGGAATTGAACTTAGTGTGATTTTTTAGTACAATAATTTTACTCTTTTACAATAATTTATTTACAAAAGAGATATGATCCTTCCATTATATATCAAATAAGTTTTAAATTCTAGTCACTTAATTCCATCGTAATTGAAATGTGTACATTTATATGAGTTTTATTTTTTATTAAATTTTTATTTTTATTATAGATATATCACTTACATCTATATTTTATTTCTGAGCTGAAGTAAACATAATCAATATGAGACAGAAATGCGGAGAAAAAAAAATCTTCCATGATAAAGCTTGTAATAATAATGTGAAAATCATCTAAGGAGGATTAGATATAATTTCACTTGAATTAAAAAACCATTTTTATTTTAGATCAATTTATGTGTTCAATTTAGTCAGTCAAAATTGTTTTTATAGAAGCAAACCAAACAAATAAAAAAATAGTCCATATCAAACCTAAATTACAAAACCCAAAAAATTAAAACCCTAATGGCCCAAATGGCTCAAAAGCCTAAACATTTTCAGTAAAACAAAAGAAACCCTAGCCTCCCTTGCGTCGTTTCTCCACGTCGGCAGGCGTGTTGTCTGACACCCCTCTGCCACTACCACCATCAACCACTCCTCTACCACTGTCACCTGCAAGAAAAAGAACAAGGGTCGATGCAAGCGCAAACACGCAAAGCAGTAAAAACAACAAAGAAAGTAGTAACAAACAATTTTGTAATTCGGCTATAAAGAAGCCATAACAACTACCATGTTTTTTTTTATGCACACGCTAGAGTAATAATAAAAAACAGAAAACAAAAACTTCTAAGGTAATTTGCTTCATTTTTTACCTGTTATTTATTTTTTTTAAGAGAAAAGGAAGAAATATACAGAGAATCATACACAAAAATAGAGATTTTGAAATCGATTCAAATATTAAAAGGTGCTGCATCTTCATTTTTTTTTCTTTTCAAAATAAATAAATAAATAATAATAATAACATAAAAAATGAACTTTTTCACCTGTTGTTTCATCATTGGAGCCACCGTCGGTTTGCGAGGCTGTCGGATCCCTTGGGATTCAGCCAAAGGCCGCGGCAGATGACTGCGGGAGTCGAGGGGTTTTTTGTCTTTTTTTTGTTTTATTTTTTTTTTTTGTGATTTCAAGTCCAAAAAAGAGTTCTACGCAAAAAAAATACAAAAAGTGGTGTTCTTGGCGTTTTTCGGCCACCGAGAACGGCAAATCCAGTTGCTGGCATGGTGGTTGTCGCGGCGGGGGTTTGCCGGAGCCAGGCAGGAGTTGGGTTTGTTTGAGAGAAAAAAAATAAAAGAGGCTTTCAAATTTTTTTTTTCAAAACAAAGGGCTAAAATGATTTTTTTTTGTTAAACTTTAACTTATATACCCATGCAAAACGGTGTTGTTTTGGGATTCAAGTTCAGACGCCAAAATGGTGTCGTTTTGACGCAACCCGCGTCTGACTCGATCCTTCCCCTAGGATCCACTTGTTTTCGTTGGAGGGGATATTTGCGCGATAGGTCCTTCCGCTTTTGAGACTTATTTTGATCTGGTCCTATCCCTTTTTTATATTTTTTTATTTTGCCACTTATTTCTACCTTTGTTTCAATTTGGTCCTTGGATCATTTTAAAAGGTGAACACAGGAAACAGTGTCATTTTGCCAACCAGGAGACCCAACCCGAAAACAGCCAAGATCCGCGTGTTTTCGCGTCAGATGGGTTATTTGTGGTCCTGACCCTTCTGCTTTTAAGATGCTTTTCAATCCAGTCTTTTTTGTTTTTTAATTTATACCCTGTAATTTTATTTTTATTTCATTTTAGTCCCTATGAAACGTTGTGTTTAAAGGATTCGGTATAATTTCATGTTTAATCCCCATTCTTTTTCGCGCGTTTCATTTTAACCCTTGACTTTGTTTTAATTGTTTTATTATTTATAGTTTATCCCTTTAACTTAATTTTAATTCCAATTAAGTCCTTTATTTAATTTCAGCTTTTTAATGGATTTTTTTTAATCTTATTATTATTTGTTTATCTATCTATCTATCTATTATTATTGCCTTGCTTTTTTTATTTTTTAAAACTCATGTTGTTTATATTTGTACATATTATTATATTGTATCTCATTTTCTTTTATTTTATTTTATTTCCTTTATGTGTTATTTTATTATTCCTTCTTATTATTTTGGTATTTTTGAGTCGTGTCTGTAACAGCTCGATTACGACCCTAATCAGAATACTGGTTTCGGAACCACGAATCCGAATTTATTTGATTTTATGTTATGTGTTTTGAGCATGTGTTAAAATATCGTAGGATTAATTGCATGTTTGAGTGACTAAATTAAGTGAAGGGTAAAAATTTGGGAAAGTTTGCAAAATGGCTATTAGGGAAATTAAGGCCAAATTGAATGGTTTTCTTTTGTTATAATTTAAGTTGCAATTTTGCCAATTATTAGTGATATTGGACGGCAAGCATGGGGATGAATTGTTAGTGGATATATATTTTATATTAAAATGGGATAGTGGGATATTAAGTAACAAAAGAAATATTATTAAAGAGAAAACATTTTTTTTCTCTCCTTTCATCTCTTTCCTCTCCATCATCTCTTTCACCGAAAATTCAAAGAAAGGGGGAGCTAAAAACCTTCATCTCCATTCGGCTTTTGCATGTCTATTTGAGGTGAGAAAATAAGCTTAATTTTTATAGATTTTTGCATGTTTGTGTTAGTTCTCTTGAATACTATCAACTCTATGTGAGAATTTTGGAATTTGATGCATGCTCTAGTTTCGGCCATAGATGAGATCGTTGGTTTCATGTGGCTTGATGGAAGAATGTTAAGTGTAATACCCAAATTTCGTCCGGGCCTATTGAACCAAGCCCATTAAAAACCCAATAAAAAATATAAACAGTCTTGAAAGTCCAATTACAGGCCCAAAACCAAATAAAACTTATCAACCCAATAAACCTAAGCCCAAATAACCCTAAAACCAATAATAAATCAGAGCCCAATCACATCGGCCCAGCGGCCCAAAAAAATCAAAATTGACAGCTGAAAAACCCTAGGTTCCCTGGTGCGCCGCCGATTCCTCATCTGCCCCTGACCTTCGGCCTCCTTCCGTGGACATCACGCACGCGTCGACTTCACGCGCGTGTTGTTTCTCGAGCCACACGCATCGCTCCAACACATCGTGCCCACGCTTTCTGACCCTTCAACGCCCCGGGCCTCGGTCTCACACACCTCTGACACCTCTCACACCAGCCAACACCTTGCCCATACCCTGCAAACAACCCACAACAAGCAGAGAAGCAGACGGCAGAGAAGGATGGAAAAAACAGTAGAATAATAGAAAACAACTAAAGAAATTGTGAGATCGGTTATAAAAACCGAGATAAAATCATTGTAAAAGGGGGGGGAAATTTCTGGAACTCTTTTGTCGAACACGGTAAATCAAAAGCAAGAATCATTGAAGATCGTCTTTCATTTTTCTTTCACGCTTCAGAGATTGAAAAGTTTATAAGGTTGTTTTCGTTTTCTAGTTTTGATACTGATCTATCGTCGTGTTCAACTTCATATTATTTCGAGTTTACACAAAATACAAAATAAAAAAATAAAAGAACAAAAAGGGGTGAGGAACTAACCCGAGTCGTCGGGTATACCGTCGGGACCTCGACTCCGACGTCGAAACCGGACCGAAGGTAAAAGGGGTTCGAAGAGAGCCGGGAGGCCGGGTCTTGGGCACCATCGGCCACCTAAACGGTGGTGGCGCGACGGTGGAAGTGGAACCGATCGGTGCTGAAACGGGTGAGAAAGAGAGAGAGCGTTTCCCCTTTTTTTTTGTTTTTTAAGCGAAATCAACAAGTGAAACAAAGAGGGGAATTTGGGGGTTTTAAGTCTGGAGGCTAAACGGCATCGTTTAGTCCTCCTTAGGTCCGCGCGTCGACCCGACCCGTAAAGGAGGATCCGCGCATTTTCCTCGATTGGTCTAATTTTTTGACTAGTCCCTCCAGGTTTTCATCATCTTCAATTCCGTTTGTTTCAAACTCTTTTGTTTTTTTAATTTGCCCTCATATGTTTTCTTCTGTTTCAATTAAGTCCAGCGCCAAAACGCTGTACATAAGGAAGGGGTTTATTTCCGTTTTAGGCCCTCTATTCGTTTCACGCTTTACAAATTAGTCCTTTCCCTTCTCTTTATTTCAAATCGACCCCAAAATCAGTTTTTTATCCAATTTGGTCCTCCTTCAGTTTTTTTGAACTATTATCATTAATTATTTTATTGTTATTATTACTATATTTTATTACCATTATTGGTTACTATTATTATTATTATCAGCTATATATATTACTATTTCGTATTAGTATTAATTATTCTTATTACTATATTAATTACTATTACTATCATTATTACTATAGTATTATGTTGTACATATTTCATATTATTATGACTATTATTCTATTTTGGTACCATTATTATTGTTTTATCATTATTGTTATATTATTATTATTATTATAGTTATATTATTATCTTGTACATACTTCGTATTGTTATTATTATTATCGTTATTACTATATTTTCCATACTACTATCTATGTTACTACATTATTATGTCATCCATATGATCATCATTGATTTACTGTGGTATCACCATCATCATGTTCTTGTACACATTATTTTTCTATTATTATTATTATTATTATTATCATTATTATTATTATTATTATTATTAGCTGCATGTATATACTTATTATATAATACTATTGCTTGTACATAGGTGTCATTATTATTGTATTTATTTTTACTATATTATTATTGATATTATTGTTATTATTATTTTAATACTCTTATGATGTATAAATGTATATATTATTACCTATTTAACTTTCATTCATATTTTTATACTTACGTCACTTCACATTTGTACCTCATGTATTTGTTACAAATCCGTGCTCCATTTATTTAATACAAAATTGACTTCCTTTGTAAAGGTAACATTTCATGTTTAGGAATTCGGGAAAATCGTACCTTAACTTATTAGGTTTCGATTTTTCTTGTTTAGCCTAAATAATGAAGTATCCTTTAAAATAAATACTTTTTTGAATAAAAAATAAAAGCTTATTTTCGATAATTCGACATGTTGCGTCCTAACTTACTGGATGTGGCATTCTGTTATTTCGAAATAAGGTTTTTTCTGAACGAGGCAATATTCATCTTGGATTCGAGGATTTAAATTATCATATCCCAAAGTTTTGGGTGTGATATTTTATTCCTTCGGGACGATGAAAGTATTCGAGGAAGCTCAAATATTTTAAGGATCATATTTTTTAAAAAATCCATTTTCCCAATTTTTAACTTTCGACATAAGGACATTAATTGATCAATTTGGTACCAATTTTGGGCGTGACGAGGGTGCTAATCCTTCCTCGTGCGTAACCGACTCCCGAGCCCATCTTCTTGAAACTCGTAGACCAAAATATTTTATAGGTGGCCCGATCGCACCTAATAAAAGATCGGTGGCGACTCCCGTTTTTTTTATTTTTCAAAACCCAAGTTCGATTCTCGTCTTTTTCAAAAAAAGGATGGTTTCGACAGCTTGGCGACTCCACTGGGGATCAATAAGAGAGTCAGGCCATGTAATTGATTATTTTTTTCCTTTTGTCAAAATTTGGAAAATCGTTTTCAAAATCATTTTTCTCTTGATTTGAAATAAAAAAAAAGGAGCTTATCCTCGAGAGTACAAATGTTGCGCCCTAACTTACTGGGTGTGACATCTTGTTACTTTGAGATAAGAATTTTCAAAATAACAAGGATCCGAATTGTGTCCTATCTTATTCTCGAGAATTCGGTGTGCTGTGTCCTAACTTACTGGATATGGCATCCCGACACTTCGAGATGAGAGATCTTTTATTCCAATTCATTTGAATGTTTTAAAATCAATAAAAATGATCTTTTTTATTCGATCTCTATTTCCAACTCTGTGGATGCTAGGATTACAATAATGTCGAGTCTCTTAGGATATTTCTGCATTCATATTTGCATGACCGTTGTGGTCACACCTTTAAGTGGAAGCGAGAAGCTATGCCTTCGTGAGGTTTTCACCTCCGCATGGGCTAGTGGACCGCTTTCGGGATACATCCGTACCTATGTCTTCGTGAAGTTTTCACTTCCGCATGGCCATAGGGAAATGTATTCCCCTGAATCGAACTCGACCTATATGAGCCTATAATGGGTGAGGATCGAGGAATCTGCTGATTCAGGTACCTCGAACTTTAGAACACAACCACATGTAAAGAGCCTAAGAACCCACCCCGAGCTAAACTACGTAGTTACCCATGTAGGTGTCTGTTTATTTCAGTCGTTTCGTATTCCATGGTACTACCTTTTTGCGTTTTATTCTCTTTGTGCATATCATTTCATATGGGAAGAGGCATCGATTCACAGTCAGTTTCTGAGTTAGAAAGCTGGTTATGGAAAGCAAATTCCTTGATAAAATGGAAGACGATACAGCCGTAACCAAAAGCTGACTTCTTTACTTAGAAAAATCAAAACTTTGGGCTTAAGGGGCCAAAGCATATTTGTAATCCGTTTTATGTAAAGGATCTTGCCTTCTAATAAAGTCTTCTAAAATGAGGTTGATCAGAATCGATGTCTTCTTCTTGCATTCATGCATTTACATTGCATCATCGAAGAAAGAAGGTGTTGATTAATATTCGATTGCTAAATAGATGAGTTTTTCATAAGGAAATAAATTTCTTGATAAAGTGGATTGTAATATGGTTGCCAAATCTAGTCCAAGTAAACAACGAGAGAAGGCTGATAGTCTACAGAAGAATACAAGATTTTACCCGATGATTCAAGCCAACAAGGATTATTCAAGAGTCGTCACCCCCACACCTTTTGAAGGAGCTTATGAACAATCACAAAAGATAAACGAGTGAAGAGGTATGGCCCGAACCAAGCTACGAGGAGTCAGAAGAGGTATCTACGAGGAAAATGCACAAGATATGGCCATGATATTCTGTCACGATGGAAACGACTGTTGTTTTGCTTGGACTAGGAGAACAAAATCGTATATTCAATCCATTTTATGTAAATAGTTTTATTTTCTAGAAAAGTTCTTCTAATAGAATTGAATTCATAATCAGCGTCTCTCTTTCTTCCTGCATTCATCCCATGCATTTGCATTGCATCATCTTAGAAAGAAGGTATTGATTCGCATTTGATTGCTAATAGAAGAATTTGTCATAAGAAGATGCGCTATTTGATAAAGGGGAACACGATACGGTCGTCAGAACAAGGCCTAGGTGAGCAACGAGACAAGACATTACCTGAAGATTCAAGCTGAGAAGAATTGCTCGAAAGCCATCAGAAGATTATGGGCACCACGGAGGAAAGGTGGATGATGAGATACGGCCTAGGTCAAGCAACAAAGAAAATACGAAGAAGAGGATTCGTCTGAAGATTCAAACCAACAAGGATTGTTCGGAAGACGACAAAGGATTATGAGCACCACGGAAGATAAGCAGGTGATGAGGAACAACCAAGATCAAGCAACAAGGAGCTAGAAGAGGCGAGACATGACCATAATATCCGGATACGAAGAAGAGGATTGGTGTTCTCATTTGGATCATGAGGAGGAGGCCGTATATGTGGGCCATTTTATGTAAAGAAACGTATTTTCTAGACAAGTTCTTCTAGTAGGAATTGAATTCATAATCAACGCCTCTCTTTCTTTTTGCATTCATTTCCTGCATTTGCATTGCATTTCATGCATTTGCACCACGTCATATCGCATGCATTAAAATGTGAAGGAAGACTCTAATTAAGGCGAAATTATCTCAGAAGACATGGACCGAAGGTTGGAGAGAATAGAACAAAGGCAAATCGCGATGCAAGGACAGTTGGCCAAAATTCAACAAGATATGCGAGATCAAATGAGTACGATGCGCCGGTTAATCGAATTACTTGCCAAGAGACCTGAAAAAGGGGGTGATCCAGTGATCAGCAGTACAGAGGATGATGAAGAGATTGTTTATTCCCCGATGAATATCCCTACTCAACCAGACACACAGTCGTATGGGGTACCCGTCATCATCAAACCCCGATGCCAGATTAATACCCCGACAAGGTGGACTCTCCCGATGGACTCATGTTTTAACCCTAATGACTATCAAGCCAAACCAGTTATTCAAGCGAAGACAAAGGAAAGGAGAGAGCAGACATCAAGGGCCCCGAAGAAGAAGGAAAAGGAAATGGGTAGTACAAGTAAGCGCGACAATGGCCGTCCAGAGCTGATTTCAGTAAGCCAGTTAAGGATGGTGACTACCAACCCTCAAGGCCCTCTTAAACAGGATTCCAACCCAAAGCCTAACACTGGAAGGTTCCACTTCACACCCATCTCGACGACATACAAGGAGCTCTATCAAAATTTATTTAATGCACATGTGGTGTCTCCCTACTATTTGAAGCCATTACAGCCCCCATATCCCAAATGGTATGATCCTAACGTTCAATGCGACTACCATGCAGGAATAACGGGTCACTCAACCGATAACTGCATTGCATTTAAGAAGTTGGTTGAAAAGTTCATTAAGATAGGAATTGTGCAGTTTGACGGTTTTCCAGGACCTAATCATTCTGATGAAGCCGTAACAGAAACCGGGACGAGGCAGAAGAATGCATTTCCTTGAAGAAAGTCCTCGAAATAGGGAAACAAGGACACTAACGATGTATCTGTAAAGTGAACCGAAGAATCAAAGTTTCCAAGACCTTGCATGTTTAGGAGTGTTTTGAACAATAAGACTGTGGAAGAGACCCCTGTATTTTAGAGCTAACTTGAAGTAATGTTCAAAACGTGCTTGTTGCTCTAAAGCCTAGGAGCAATAAAAATCTTTTTGTGAAATAGGCTTGTGCCCGGAATTGTTATTTCAATAAAATGCACCTTTCTAAGTAAATATTTGCATGCTTTACACTTTTCCTTTTTCCTTTTTCATTCATGTCCGTATCATACATATAATCATCCTTAGGATCAGTTGTTCTTTGGATTTTCTACCTCACACCCACAATGGGTCCCTAGATATCAATGACACGAGCGACACTGCTGCTGGTTCTCTTTTTAGCGAAACATGGGTCTAAGGGATCCCAGGACCTTGAAGATGACTAGATTGTAACCTATCTTTTGATTTGTTAAGGATGGTAGAATAAGCGAAAATAGACTCCACCTCGCAAAAAAGGGTCAGTGGACGTTGCGAGCTTAAGAAAAGCTCAATCCACCATAGAAATAAGGCGAGACGTCATTTTCAAGAATTCTAAGATATTTCTATGATCATATCAAGACACGCTAGATTGCTAAAACGTCAGGGTGTTGGAACCCATGTTGATGGTTCTACAATGGCCAAGCTAAACAAGAAGTTCGAACTACTGGTCTGCTTAAGAAAGAGACGCCAAATCAAAGAAGTTAAGACTTACGCGGGGGCACAAGGGGGCATAAACGTTACGGCACCGATCTCGCCAAAGGTATCCCGCCGATACTAGCACTTCTTCGTGGTTATCAAATACTTCACTAAGAGGGTAAAGGTTGCTTCATATACCAAAGTTACAAAGGCAACAGTCATCGAATACAAATTCAAATCCAAGCTCAGGTGCTAAAAAAGGAAAAAAAGGGGCGGCAATGAAGAACGCAAAAAAAAAAAAAAAAAAAAGAAGAAAAAATCCAATCCAATACGACCAGGTGAATTTGAAAATAAGGTTATCTTTCACGCTCAAATGGTGCGAGGTCATAACAAAATGATTCACCCTAGAGAATTTCACGTAGAGCTTAGAAGAGGATTCCTTCCACACAAGAGGAACTTCGAAAGAAGGCGAGTGCCGAACTAGGAAGGACCTCATGAAATGAAGAAGGCCTGTTCTGGGGGAGCATGAATATCGACCAAAATGGATGGTCGGGACTTGCCCAATTTGGAGAATTCGAGTTCAAAAAAAAAAAAAAAAAAAAAAAAGGGAGAAGAAGAAGAGAGAAAACCAACGAAAAAGAGGAAAGAAAAAGGAGAAGGTCAAGGCGAAAACCTGCAAAGGGCGCTTTGAGACCAACGGGATTTTGAGTTGAAAACTCGGAAAGGGCAGCTCAAATTTTGATGGGAGGCATACAGTAGTCTCGCTGCGCTTGAGATAACGATGAAGATGTATGTTACATCTGGGGCATCGACAAAGTACTCCTGATCCCCTAAACACATGTTGAGCTTAAAATGGTCCTCAAGAAGTTGGAACAGAGGAGCTCGAGCTGCGATATCTGGGGCACCTAGCTTCTATTTTAATTCGTTATTTGTGATTATCTACCGATAAATCTCCTCCTTGATTGTATTTGCTAGCCTTGATCAAACTGGTTTGTTTCAAACTTTTCCCCTTAGCCAGTTTCTTTTTTGTCCCCTATTACAACCTTTCTGGGCATTCTGCTAATAACACTTTCACGAAAGGAGTTTTGCATATTACTCCAGGAAAACCTAGATAATACAGGAATCTGAAACAGGATTGTTGTTTAGAATCCACCAAGCTTAAAGGTTGGAAACATCTGAATCCAAACTGAGGTTATCTCCTTGGATTCTTGCCAAAAATGGTGATTGAACAAAATGACAAGGTATTGCGTCAGTAATGTGATCCTGACGAGAAATGGGCATTGGTAACCCAAGTACAAAACGGGAATCATTCTCGAAAGAAAATGATATGCTGCATTCATATGAGCCTCACGCATATACATCTGGTGGAAGTGGTCAATAGAGGGAAGCTAATCCTATAATAGTGACAGGATAAGTTGAAGAAGTCGCAAATGCTACAACCCCGCGTCATAGTAGGATGGATCGAAAACGATGCGAATTCTAAACCCCTGACATGGAAGTTACATTGGGGCAAGTCACTTGAGCGAAATATGACTGCTTGTACAAATAACATCCTGCATTCATACAAATGTCATCCATAAGGCACGTCTACCTAGGGGCATTCGATTCATTTTGATCATTACACCCTAATCATTCTCATGACATTCTGCATTCAAGAAAATGTCACCCATAACACGTGTAGTTAAGAGGTCATTGGTTGCTCCAATCGTAATATCCTCATTATTTGCATAAGCATAAGCACATTCAAGGACAGGTTCCTCAAAGAACAGTGTAGCAATAGCAAAGATCGAATTATGTTTCAGGATGGTGGAGTAGACTGAAAATTGAAGTCTTCCTGAAAATAGTCTAGCATTCCTGGCACGCAGGAGCAGATTGAAGACAACAGGTCTAGCATTCCTGGCACGCAGGAACAGATCAAAAAACAACAAGTCTAGCATTCCTGGCACGCAGGAGCAGATTGAAGACAACAGGTCTAGCATTCCTGGCACGCAGGAACTGATCAAAAAAACAACAAGTCTAGCATTCCTGGCACGCAGGAACTGATCAAAAAAACAACAAGTCTAGCATCCCTGGCATGCAGGAGCAGATTGAAGACAACAGGTCTAGCATTCCTGGCACGCAGGAACAGATAAAAAAAAAAAAAAAACAACAAGTCTAGCACTCCTGGCACGCAGGAGCAGATTGAAGACAACAAATCTGGCATTCCTGAGCTTTGCAGGAAGCAGATTGAAGATAGCAGTTCTGGCATCCCTGAGCTTTGCAGGGAGCAGAATGAAGATAGCAGATCTGGCATTCTTGAGCTTTGCAGGAAGCAGATCAAAGACAGAGGGTCTGGCATTCCTGAGCTTTGCAGGAAGCAGATTGAAGACTTTTTAAATAAAGAATATTACCTTTATACAAATACAAAAAGCTCGAAGTGTCGCGTCCTAACTTACTGGATGTGATGTTTTGACTTTTCGAGATGAAATTTCTAAATCACGGTCACGTTTTGTATTTAGAAATTCAAGAGGTCGTTACTCTAGGGGATCTAAATCATCGTGTCCTAAAGTATTGGATGTAATATTTTTTCCTCCGAAATGAGAAAATCTTGAAGATCTGGCATTCCTGAGCTTTGCAGGAAGCAGATTGAAGACTTTCTAAAGAATATTACCTTTATACAAATACAAAAAGCTTATTCTCAAGAATCTGAAATGTCGCGTCCTAACTTACTGGATGTGATGTTTTGATTTTTCGAGATAAAATTTCTAAATCAAAGCCATGTTTTGTATTTAGAAATTCAAGAGATCGTTACTCTAGGGGATTTAAGTCATCATGTCCTAAAGTATTGGATGTGGCACTTTTTCCTCCAGAATGAGAAAATCTTGAAAATCAGGCATTCCTGAGCTTTGCAGAAAGCAGATTGAAGACAGCAAGACTGACATTTCTGAAGTTACAGAGGATCGAATTGAAGTCAGTCCAAGTTGCAGTAAAATGGACCAAAGCAACGAAAGGCAAGGGGCTAGAATACGAAGAATAAGGGCGCCAAAAATCCAGAGTCAGTGGACCCGGGCAAATTTTGGCCTTCTTTATGTCTTTGCTCTATTCTCGTTACACGACAAGGAGCAAAGAGGGGCAGCTGTAATACCCAAATTTCGTCCGGGCCTATTGAACCAAGCCCATTAAAAACCCAATAAAAAATATAAACAGTCTTGAAAGTCCAATTACAGGCCCAAAACCAAATAAAACTTATCAACCCAATAAACCTAAGCCCAAATAACCCTAAAACCAATAATAAATCAGAGCCCAATCACATCGGCCCAGCGGCCCAAAAAAATCAAAATTGACAGCTGAAAAACCCTAGGTTCCCTGGTGCGCCGCCGATTCCTCATCTGCCCCTGACCTTCGGCCTCCTTCCGTGGACATCACGCACGCGTCGACTTCACGCGCGTGTTGTTTCTCGAGCCACACGCATCGCTCCAACACATCGTGCCCACGCTTTCTGACCCTTCAACGCCCCGGGCCTCGGTCTCACACACCTCTGACACCTCTCACACCAGCCAACACCTTGCCCATACCCTGCAAACAACCCACAACAAGCAGAGAAGCAGACGGCAGAGAAGGATGGAAAAAACAGTAGAATAATAGAAAACAACTAAAGAAATTTGTGAGATCGGTTATAAAAACCGAGATAAAATCATTGTAAAAGGGGGGGGAAATTTCTGGAACTCTTTTGTCGAACACGGTAAATCAAAAGCAAGAATCATTGAAGATCGTCTTTCATTTTTCTTTCACGCTTCAGAGATTGAAAAGTTTATAAGGTTGTTTTCGTTTTCTAGTTTTGATACTGATCTATCGTCGTGTTCAACTTCATATTATTTCGAGTTTACACAAAATACAAAATAAAAAAAATAAAAGAACAAAAAGGGGTGAGGAACTAACCCGAGTCGTCGGGTATACCGTCGGGACCTCGACTCCGACGTCGAAACCGGACCGAAGGTAAAAGGGGTTCGAAGAGAGCCGGGAGGCCGGGTCTTGGGCACCATCGGCCACCTAAACGGTGGTGGCGCGACGGTGGAAGTGGAACCGATCGGTGCTGAAACGGGTGAGAAAGAGAGAGAGCGTTTCCCCCTTTTTTTTTGTTTTTTAAGCGAAATCAACAAGTGAAACAAAGAGGGGAATTTGGGGGTTTTAAGTCTGGAGGCTAAACGGCATCGTTTAGTCCTCCTTAGGTCCGCGCGTCGACCCGACCCGTAAAGGAGGATCCGCGCATTTTCCTCGATTGGTCTAATTTTTTGACTAGTCCCTCCAGGTTTTCATCATCTTCAATTCCGTTTGTTTCAAACTCTTTTGTTTTTTTAATTTGCCCTCATATGTTTTCTTCTGTTTCAATTAAGTCCAGCGCCAAAACGCTGTACATAAGGAAGGGGTTTATTTCCGTTTTAGGCCCTCTATTCGTTTCACGCTTTACAAATTAGTCCTTTCCCTTCTCTTTATTTCAAATCGACCCCAAAATCAGTTTTTTATCCAATTTGGTCCTCCTTCAGTTTTTTTGAACTATTATCATTAATTATTTTATTGTTATTATTATTACTATATTTTATTACCATTATTGGTTACTATTATTATTATTATTATCAGCTATATATATTTACTATTTCGTATTAGTATTAATTATTCTTATTACTATATTAATTACTATTACTATCATTATTACTATAGTATTATGTTGTACATATTTCATATTATTATGACTATTATTCTATTTTGGTACCATTATTATTGTTTTATCATTATTGTTATATTATTATTATTATTATAGTTATATTATTATCTTGTACATACTTCGTATTGTTATTATTATTATCGTTATTACTATATTTTCCATACTACTATCTATGTTACTACATTATTATGTCATCCATATGATCATCATTGATTTACTGTGGTATCACCATCATCATGTTCTTGTACACATTATTTTTCTATTATTATTATTATTATTATTATCATTATTATTATTATTATTATTATTATTATTAGCTGCATGTATATACTTATTATATAATACTATTGCTTGTACATAGGTGTCATTATTATTGTATTTATTTTTACTATATTATTATTGATATTATTGTTATTATTATTTTAATACTCTTATGATGTATAAATGTATATATTATTACCTATTTAACTTTCATTCATATTTTTATACTTACGTCACTTCACATTTGTACCTCATGTATTTTGTTACAAATCCGTGCTCCATTTATTTAATACAAAATTGACTTCCTTTGTAAAGGTAACATTTCATGTTTAGGAATTCGGGAAAATCGTACCTTAACTTATTAGGTTTCGATTTTTCTTGTTTAGCCTAAATAATGAAGTATCCTTTAAAATAAATACTTTTTTTGAATAAAAAATAAAAGCTTATTTTCGATAATTCGACATGTTGCGTCCTAACTTACTGGATGTGGCATTCTGTTATTTCGAAATAAGGTTTTTTCTGAACGAGGCAATATTCATCTTGGATTCGAGGATTTAAATTATCATATCCCAAAGTTTTGGGTGTGATATTTTATTCCTTCGGGACGATGAAAGTATTCGAGGAAGCTCAAATATTTTAAGGATCATATTTTTTAAAAAATCCATTTTCCCAATTTTTAACTTTCGACATAAGGACATTAATTGATCAATTTGGTACCAATTTTGGGCGTGACGAGGGTGCTAATCCTTCCTCGTGCGTAACCGACTCCCGAGCCCATCTTCTTGAAACTCGTAGACCAAAATATTTTATAGGTGGCCCGATCGCACCTAATAAAAGATCGGTGGCGACTCCCCTTTTTTTTATTTTTCAAAACCCAAGTTCGATTCTCGTCTTTTTCAAAAAAAGGATGGTTTCGACATTAAGTATAGGCTAGGTATTAACATGTTTTGAGTAGACAATTTGGAAGAAACGGATGCTTAGTGGCTTAAATTATGAAAATAAGAGTTGAGGACGTAAATGCAAGAATAGATGTTGTATATGGACTTGTATTAAGGTGAATAAGATTCGGTCCTCAAGGTATTAATTTGAATTCCATGTAATTCTTGTGTTCTATGTTTTGGGGAATAAATTACAAGGAAGTAAAATTAGAGGGGTAAATTTATAAAGTTGTAAATTATATTGTTTCGATAAATCTTAATGTAACAAGGGGGTTTAGACGAGTTTGAAGAGTATTCGGCTATAGCTCAAGGGATATGAATTGTTATATTTATGAATAAGTGAAAAGAAATAAGGTTAAATTGTAAGAATTACAAACTAAGAATGATAGATTGGAAGAAAGGTATAATTATGTGTTTCGGATTAAAATGAATGAAATTTAATTGAATGGACTCTTTTCGAATTTGTGTTTAGATCAAGGAAAGAAAGAGTTGGAAACGGATTGGGGCAAAGCTAAGCTAAACGAATAATCGGGAACTTCGAATCTATCGACGTCTGAGTTAAGTTTTAAGTAATTGGACTAACTTGAATTATCCTTATATGACTATGTAATTGTTTGAGTGACAATAATAATTTTATTTTAAATTGCCGGATAAGGCAAATGAACTACTATACGTGACAATCGAATGGGGTTGGTAAGTGCATATACATAGGTATAACTATTAAATAAATGAATTAATCAAATATGCAAAGTTGTAGTAAGGGATGGATATGTATATAATTATATGAGGAAATAGGGTATTCAGATATGTGTGAATGTATGTATATTTTTTATGATGCCAATGATGATATGGTAACTATAAGTGTAGTCACCGAATTTTACTAGCACCATGATCATGTATTATATGTATGGTTATACATTAGATGGTTGGGACATGTATAAAAGTAGGTGAATAATACCAATGTAACAGAGTTTTAGATTAATTAAGTGTTTTGGCCGAATGCATGTGTGATTTTCATAAAGTCGATGATGGTGGTGATTATGTATGCATACTTAGGTTCTATCCTAATTATTATATGTGAAACTTTATAACTAGCTCTGTGTATGCGAATAAGTTGAGTAACGACTCTATGTGAGCGATACGTTACAGGAAATATCGAGTAACGGCTCTATGTGAGCGGTACGTTACGAAAAATATCGAGTAACGGCTCTATGTGAGCGGTACGTTACGAAAAATATTGAGTAACGACTCTATGTGAGCCGTACGTTACGAAAAATGTTAAGTAACGGCTCTATGTGAGCGATACGTTACTGAATTATTTAGTATACGGAAATGTACAAGTATACTATCATCAGGCTATGCATTAATGGTAAAGATTAAGAGAGGTAAGTAGTTTTGAGATATGTACTATACCTATTAGTTAATTTTTACATGATTATGGTATATGGTAGTTGGTATAAACTCGTGATGTAGGTACGGATTCAACTTTTATTTCGTTTGGGATACTCGGTATGACATTATAAATAAACTTGGATTCAAAATTTTCAAATAAGCATATGTGTATATATATATATATATATATATATATATATATATGAGTGTAAATTGCTTAATTCTTACTAAGCTTGGAGAGCTTACTTTATTTTTGGTTGCTTTGAATTTGTAGATTTTTGTCTTTGGAGTTGAAGCTCACACTGGGAATCCCGTCATAGTCAATCACATTATCACCCTCTTTTGGTATTTTTATTAGTGAAAATTTCTAGAAATTATGGCATGTATAAGCTTGATCTCTCTCTTGAGTTTTATCTTGGATTGAATGTATATATACATATAAGCTTGTAAAGATGGCTAAAGTTAGGTCACTATGATTTTACATGAATTTAGCCATGGTTAAAGTGTTATGCATATATGTAGGTTATGACGATAGTATTCAATGTGGGCGAAGTTGATGTGATCTAGTAATTTGTATGATTTTTGAATGGTGAATGCTAGGTTCGGCAGGTTGATATGAGCATACTTAGTTGACCTCGGACTCTAGAAATGAGTAGTAAATAGATTAAATGTATACTATTAATGTTATATACTTGTGATAGGTATACAGTTGGACGACATGTATAAATGGTTAAAAACCCAGAAATGAAATGAATTTGTCAATATGGAAATTCTGAATTGAGCGTACATTCATGTGTATAAGATTATGGATGAATATGGTAATAAATGGAGGCTAATGAGTCATTCTTGTGGTTATGAAAATGTATGATAGTTGAGATGAGAAATACCATAGTCGGACGTCATGCATGCATACAATAGATGTGTGACTAAACTTAGTGATGATTCTACAAATGAAACTATTTTTTTTTATGCCATACACCTATTTGGCTCATGCTTTTAAACGACCAAGGGAGTAGTGTTTTGCCTTTTGGCCGTAATTAGTTTCCACTTGATGTTAATGATACTATTATTGATATGCAAGTCAATGTTTAGATATTAGATGATATATATCTATATACATGTTTACTTGATGATAGTATAATGTGGTACACGCTTATCTTGTATTAAATCTGATAGGGTGTGTGTCTTATATTTTTGGTCTGGTAATACCTGTAACCTTAATCCGGCGACAGATACGGGTTAGGGGTGTTACAGTGTCTTTTCAATCGTGTTTTTTTTCGTTTATTTTGTTTTACGCTACTTTATCTACTTATTTAGATTATGATATTATTATTAAAGTATACACTTATTTATTTATATTTTATCATTCCAATATTCTATCTATATAGTCATTTTATATTGATTCATCATCACTACATCATGCATTATATTTAGATATAATTAGTTGTTTTTATATTATACGTCAAATAAGATAAATACCCATTGTTTTAAATATTACGCTTGTTATTTTTCAAAAAAGAAAATTTAAAAATAGGCAATGTTTTGTATTTGGAGATTTAAAAAGTCGTACCCTAACTTACGGGGTTTCGATTTTCTCATTGAACCTAAATGACTGAATATCCTTTTAAAATCAAAATACATGAGATTTAAATAAAAAAAAATAAAAGGCAAGCTTATTCTCAAGGTTTTGAGGTGTCGTGTCTTAACTTATGGGATGTGACATTTTGTTACCTCGAGATGAGAGGGTCTTTAACATACTTTCGATTTATTCAAGCAATTTTTAAGTAAAAATAGCATTAATACAAAGAGGGGTCGTATTTTAAACTATTTTCAAGTTTTCAACTTTAAACACTAAGACATTAATTAATCAACTAGGTACCAATTTTGGGCGTTACGAGGGTGCTAATCCTTTCTCGTGCTTAATCGACTCCCGAACTCATTTCTCGAAGTTTATAGACTAAAAATCGTTTTTTTAGTAAATCATACCATTTATTAAAACCATCAAATTACAAGGTGACCCGATCACACCTTATAAAAAAATGATTGGTGGCGACTCCCATTTTTATTTTCATTTTTGTTTTTTCAAATAAAAAGTCAACTATCAAGAAAATGGTTTCGACAATTTTTATATATTTGAAAGATTAAATATAAATCCTTAATAGTACTTAAATAGGTTTAATTCCTTTTAATAAAAGTACCATTTAAATTTTCTATGATATTAACAAAAATTTCTCGATTTGAAGTAAATTAATATTCCAGCGATATAGATTATCTATGCAACAAAAATAATCTTGGTGTTTTCTGTTTATCTCTTAGACCAATAAAAACATGAAAGTATGCTCAAAGGATCATGCAAGTGAAGGACCAGCAAAGGTTATCAAGTTGAAATGGAATCAGACACTTACGCAATTAAATGCTTGAATGAATTTTGAGAAGTTTTAGGGAAGTCAAAATTAAATTATAATTTTTTACAATAGTAGAAATGTAATTTAACTATTTTAATAGTCTATATCTTTATAAATTTTAAATGATTGAATCAAATTTTTATTAATTTTAGGGAGATTAAAGTGTAATTTTACCTTTACTAATTTAAAATTTTAAAAATTGAAAAAAGTCTAAAAATGTAAATTCTAGGGAGACTATATGCTCGGATGAATTTTGAGAATTAAAATTTGATATAAATTATGTTAATATATAATTAGTTTTTTATTTTACATATAATGTAATGCAAATTATATTGTTTTAAATGAAATTTTTTCAATTTGTTGTTTGCAAAATGTAAATTTAAATAGTATTCTAATTGTAATGTCAATAAAACCTTTTAAACTAGGCAGGTTCTTAGAGTTTATAAATTTTAACAGTTTGACCTTTTTTTTTTTCTTTTCAACAATTTAACCCTCAACATTTTATTTTGGGTCAAATTATGGATTTCTATTTTTACAATTTTATATATAACCAAGGTCAAATTGATAGAAAAGTATAAAAATGAGGACTAAAATTGTTATTATACCAACTAAAAAAAGTGTCACTTAATAGTAAGGTGATCAAAAAAATTAATTTTGAAAAGTTCAGTGATCAACTTGTAACTTTTTTTAATTAAGTGAACAAATGAAAACTTACCCATAATTTAGTGACTTATGATATAAAGACTAAATTTTAAATTTATAAAAAATAAAGGGACTTATGGCACATTTAACCAAAAAAAAAAAGCTCTTAAAACTGTATAATTATTAGTTGTAATTAAAGTAGGCACCAATTGTGAATTCTCACCTTCTTGGAGTCTTCCCCAAAAGAACATCTAACTCAAGTATTATCATAGGATTCGATAACAATTTATATACACAGTAAATGCATCAAAAATAATTTCTTTGCTTCTTAAATAAAGTCAGATAATTACAGGTATTGATAAAGGATTATTTTGCAGTTGTATAATCTAAGGTAATCAATAGCCATTGGGATTGTAGCAAAAAGAAATGTGTTAATATCTTTTTTTAATAATCTTGATATAAACTATGATCATATTTATTTTTTTACATAATATTTAGAATTATCGGTAGCCCTTTCCCAACAAATAAATAGGAGGATAATGTGAGAACAATACCTATATGTTAAGACTCAATCGGTAAGAAAGTATTAAAATTTGAATTCAAATGTCCCCTTCGAAAAGATGACTAAAGAAATAAACCCTTTCAATGGCAGTGGGCTTTGATACGTGAGGAAATCTTGCTGCAGAGGCAGGATGTATAATCAAAATAGTACTTTAGGGCAGACTTCATCAGTATAACAAATAACATAACTTTGTTCTCAGTTATAACAAATAACATAACTTTGTTCTCAGTTGAGAAGGTAATAAATGAAAACAAAACTGATGCTGTCGATGATTCTACATTCAAACAGGAACTTGACTTATTTTGATAATTGGATAAATATTTAGTGGCCTGTTTTTGTATAAATAGAATAAAGTTCTGCCCCGTTTTAACATTTGAAATGTATTTCAGGTCACATGTTGCCACTGAAGGTAATGTAGCTGAAGCATTGAGACTTTTCAAAGTTTCCACCATGGATGCAGCACGTTCTGGAATAAACCAACATATTAATATCACTCCTGATATGGCCAATGAGATTAAGGTTTGTAGACATTCTTGCTGAACTTGTTCTTGTATTCTTGTGATCTTCTCTTAAGTTAACAAAATTCGGTACGTGTATAGCAATCGGAGAACCAGATAAAGAGAAGACTGGGAATTGGAAATCGCATATCAGAAAGAAGGCTGATTGATGATCTTACTAGAATGGGGATGAATGAGTCAATCGTAAGTATAGTTAAAAACTGAGTCATTGTAGGAATTTAATTTTAGTATTCTTAGCGAAGAGTTAAAAAAGTAAGCTTTGTATTTGTAACATGGTTGATGTTATAATTGGCAGGTAAGGAGAGCCATTCTAATCATGCACCAGAGAGGTGAAGTTGAATATCAACGAGAAAGGCATATTATCGTGTTAATATAAACTTAGATTGTTATCTACTGATGAAATTTAGATTGTTAATATAATTAGATTTAAATTTTTTTTGCTTTTGTTAATAAAATAAATTTCGTGTTAATTATGGATTTGATTAATTTTGTATTTAATTTGTAAAGTACAATCCAATGGATCTGATTTAATTAGGATTTTAGGGTTGATTCAATAAAATTTAATTGCTAATATTATTAGCTAATTATGTATTTTCATCCAATAAGTTCTAAAACCCGAATTAAACATTAAAAAAATTATATTCTTACTTTTGGGTACCAAAATATATAACTTTTGTCAAATACAAGTATCAAATTAGACCAAAAAATAATATAGGTACGACGCTAGAAAAAAGTGCCAAACTCAAGTATCAAATTATGTGTTAAGTCTAATAAAATATTTTAATTATAGTACATTACATAAAATAAAATATAATTTTAAATAAATAAAAAGTTGCACTTAATAGTCAGATGATAAAAAAATAAATTTGAAAAATTTAGTGATCAATTTGTAATTTTTTTAGTTAAGTGATCAAAACAAAAAATTACCCACAATATATATAGGGACTAAATTTTAAATTTATAGAAAGTACAAGCACATTTTAACCAAAAGAAACCCTTCAACCTCACCTTCTCGGAGTCTTCCTAGAAAGAATATCTAAAGCTCATCTATGGCCTCGATGTAGATCCATCCGATTTAAGAAAACAAAGAAAAAGCTGAAGAAGCCTTCACCAAACACGAAGATAAAGACAATATCCAAAGGTGCTGAATTGCTTTGACACGTAAATCACAATTTTAATACTTAATTTGTAATATACATATAACGAGTTTAAAAAAATATATATGAACCCATGAGAATAATATTTATTTTTTATATTATTAAATTTATATTTAAAAATAATATCATTTTATACTTAATTACTTCAATTAAAAGTATAAATCTAAAAATTTTAATTAATATTAAATACGATTATATTAGAAGCAATTAATTATAAAATAGATATAATAATGTAAAGAAAAAAAAGTAAAAGACAAACCGTCCATTTTGTCAACTCTACCTTCTTAGAGTCTTTCCGGAAAGAGCATCTATTACCCCGAATTTCCACACCAACTCCCTTTCATAGCTATTATTATACTGATAGATTCATTTCCAAAAGTAGAACAGAAATTTCTTACATAAGTCCTTTGTTTTTCCCTCGAATTTTCATCTGTTTTTCTCCTTCCTCATGCTCTTATACTTATTCTTTCTACTTTGTTTCTGAGGTATTGAGCCGTCTATTTTCTATTTTGAACATTACATCCACTTATATTTTTCTTCTCATACATCCTCATGTCGTCATTACTTTCGACTTCCTCATCCATTTCTAGAAAGAAGTACGATGTGTTCTTGAGTTTTAGAGGTGAAGATACCCGCAAGAGCTTTACGGATCATCTCTACGATGCTCTAAATAGAAGTGGGATCGTCACTTTTAGAGATGATCCAAAGTTGGAGGCTGGTGAAGAGATCGCACCGGAACTCTTCACAGCAATTCAGCAATCATGGTGCTCGGTAATCGTTTTTTCCGAGACCTATGCCCTTTCAGGTTGGTGCTTGGAGGAGCTTGCGGAGATTGTTAAACAAAGACAAGGGTCATAAAGTATTTCCAGTTTTCTACCATGTTGATCCATCCGATTTAAGAAAACAAAAAGGAAAAGTTGAAGAAGCCTTTGCCAAACACGAAGAAAGATACAAGGAAGATAAAGACAAGATCCAAAAGTGGCGAAATGCTTTGACTGAACTGGTGGCGAAATGCTTTGACTGAACTGGCTAACATCTCGGGATGGCATTTAAATAATAGGTATTTCTTTCTTTTCTTCTCTATTTCCTAATTTTAATGACTACAAAATTGTGTTTTTATTGCATGTTATTTTTTATAATTTTGTCTTTAATTAAGAATTCCCATATTTCAACTAACGAGCAAGTTGTGTATTTTGATGCTATAATATATCTTACTGTCTTATTCTTGCTTTTTGTTTGCTTCCAACCATATTATACTTCATGATTCACTGAACTAAAAATGAAAGATTGCATATCGGAATCTAATTTCTCTGTAGGCATGAATCAGAGTTTATTGGAGACGTTGTTAAGAAGATATCAGCAAAATTATGTCAGACATATCCGGTTGTTCATGATGAGTTGGTTGGAATTAGTTTACGTTTGGTGGAGCTGTATTCGAAAATAAACATTGGGGAAGACGATGTCCGCATTATAGGAATTTGCGGAATGGGTGGCATCGGTAAAACAACTCTTGCAAGGGTTGCTTACACTCAAATGTTACCTCATTTTGAAGGTAAATGCTTTCTTGCTGATATTCGAGAAGTTTCAAACAAACATGGACTTGTTTCTTTACAGAAACAACTCCTTTCTCAAATCTTGCCAGATGAATGCTTCAATTTTTTCAATGTTCACGAAGGGAATGCCATAATTAGCCACAGGTTGTCTAGAAAAAAGGTTCTTGTTGTTCTTGATGATGTTGATAACGTACAACACTTGAAATGCTTGGTTGGAAGGCGTGATTGGTTCAATATAGGGAGTAGGATCATTGTAACAACAAGAGATGAACATTTGCTCCGATCTTATCGAATCAATGATGTGTATAAGCCTACAACACTGAATCCAAGCGATGCATGTAGGCTTTTCAATTTGAAAGCTTTCGGTAGTGATACAGTACCGAAAGATGATTTCATTGAGCTCTCTAAACATGTTGTACATTACGCTGGTGGTCTCCCCTTAGCTCTCGAAGTCTTGGGTTCTTTTTTGTACGGTAGAGATTTAGCTCACTGGAGAAGTGCAATCGAGAGACTTAAACAAGATTCTAACAAAGAAATTCTTGACACACTCAGAATCAGCTTTGATGGATTGGAAGAAAGGGAAAAGAATATATTTCTAGATATAGCATGCTTTTTCAATTGGGAGAAGAAAGATTTTGTAACGAAAGTATTGGATGCTTGTGAGTTTTTCCCAGTTATTGGAATCGATGTTCTCATTAAGAAATCTCTCATAAAAGTCAGTGATGATAACCAATATTTGTGGATGCATTCCTTGTTGCAAGAAATGGGAAGAAAAGTTGTTCAAGAAAAATGTGTTGATGAACCTGGAAAACGTTGTAGATTGTGGAAGGAAAAAGATGTCCATCATGTGCTAACAAAAAACACGGTAAATCGTTCAACAAAAATTACATACAAAATTTTCTTTTTATCAATATATGATATAAATCCAAAACTTAATCTAATTGGTTTATATATAGATCCTTAAGTGACATTGAGTAGCTTTAAGATAATTTCCATTTTTTGATTATAAATATTAATAAGTATTTGTAATATAAGTGTTTAATTTTATTGAATTACTCTCATTCGAAAATATTTTATTTACTATATTTCGACCAAAAGATTGTGATAATGTTGAACATGCATGTAAATTTCAAAAGTTTTATTGCACAATTTAGATAATTTATTTTGTATTCTTATTGTCTATTTTTGATTACTTTTAGGCCACCAAAGTGATTGAAGGTATGATCATCGACAATAAAAGGTAAGAAAACATACATATAAATTTATCAATGTGTACTATTAAAATGTTATTATTTTTTGTAAAAAAATCCAATAAAAATGACAAAAAAAAACCTTTTGATTTTTTAAAAATATGAAAAGAAAATAAAAAATATGAAAAATTGAAGAGATAGAAAACTAGAGTGAAAAGATGGAAAATATATTTCTCCAAAAGTGGGAAGGAAAGCAAATAAACCATTTGAAAATAAAATTTAGAAGGTTTAATTTTTTATGCATTATAATAGAAATTGATATGTTATATTTTTTTTTTTACTTTTCTTTTATGACCAAGTACACTAAAATTTATTTTATTTTCCTTAGTTCTTAATTTTTAGATGTAATAACAATATATATCAATGAACTAGGTTACAACATGTCGTTAAAATTTTTCAAAAATAAATCCAAGTGATGCCATCATTTGGTTCATGATAATGCGTAGAATTACACGTCAATGAACCAAACATGAATCAAAATATTAGTTCTATTTTTTTAGGCTTAGGTAATTAAAATTCTAATGAAGTATTAGATAGAGTGTTGTCTAATATTTTCAATGATATCTCAATGCCATATCCGGCTATGCACAAGATATAAGTATTTGATACAAGTACTTAAAAAAAACAATATTTATGCAACATAACTTTTAGATATTGAATGTTTTTGTAAATTTTGAAGCTCATTTTTGTTTTGCTTATGGTTATTAGGGAATCGAGCAAGATACTCAATTTGAGTGCCGATACTTTCTCAAAGATGAAACACTTGAGATTGCTCAAAGTGCTTTGCCTATCAAATTGTGATGATCTCAAATATCTTTCTAATGAACTACGGCTTTTAGATTGGATAGGATGTCCTTTAAGATACTTGCCTTCAAGCTTCCAACCGGACAATCTTGTCGCACTTCTTTTACTATATAGTCACGTTGAACAACTATGGAAGGGAAATAGAGTAAGAACTAACTCTTCTTATCATGGTGTTTTAGCTTATTTTAATATAAATGATTAAACTCTGATTAAGGTAAAAAAGAAACAAAAATTAGCATTGTTATATTTTTTTGTCTAATTTATTATTGTCTTCAACAGCCCTTGTTTAAGTTGAAAATGATCAACCTCAAAGGGTCCCAAAACCTCGTCAAAACACCTGACTTCACAACAGCACCAAAACTTGAAGCTTTGATTATGGAAGGTTGTACCAGATTAGTAGATGTCCATCCATCAATTGGAGTGCTTAAGATGCTTAAATTTTTGAATTTAAGAGACTGCAAAAGTCTTAGGAGTCTTCCAACCAAAATTGGAATGGAATCTCTTGAAACATTAATTCTTTCAGGTTGCTCAAATCTTGTAAGGTTTCCAGAGATTGATCGGAAAATGGAACATCTAAAAACTCTTGATCTTTCTAGTTGTTATAAAATTAATTATTTGCCAGTGAACTTGCAGCAAGTAGAGTTTTTGGAAGAGCTTGACTTGAGTGAAACAAGCATAACAGAGCCACCATCCTTCATTTTTCATTTGAAAAATATTAAAATTCTATCTTTCAATGGGCGCAAGGGACCATCATATAAGTCACGACCAGATTTGCCTTCTCTTTTCAAGGTAATCCAAGGAAGGACGAATCCCATGGCTCGGATGTTGCCTTTGTTGTCAGGTTTAAGTTCATTAAGAGAGCTAAATCTAAGGGACTGCAATCTTTGTGAAGGAGATATTCCACGTGATATTTCTGGTCTATCCTCTTTGAAACATCTTGATCTTAGTGGTAACAATTTCATCAGCATACCTGCATCTCTTACTCGACTCTCAAAGCTTAAGTTTCTTGACTTGTCAAATTGCAACATGTGCAGTATTGGTGAAGCAGATATTCACGGTCTATCCTCTTTGAGTTGTCTTTATCTTACGGGTAACAATTTCATCACCATCCCTTTGGCTCTTACTCAACTCTCCAAGCTTGAATATATTGGATTATCAAATTGCAAGATGCTTAAATTCTTGCCTGAGCTTCTAACAAGTATAGCAGATGTGCGTGTAGATGATTGTCCTTCACTTGAAGTAGTCGCAAGTCCATCAAAAGTATTGAATATAATGGATAGGGGTTTCATCAAAGCCATTAACTGCTTCAAATTGGCGGAGAATATCAATGCATTAACACTGCTGAGAAAACATCTTAAGGTCGAATAATCTCTATTTTCTCCCTTACAAAATCTCATACTTGAGAATTTATGGTTTTAGTTACCAAACGACTTGTGTTTTATTTTGCAGGCATTTGCAAATTCAAGAAAAAAGTTTGATATTATTATGCCCGGAAGTGAAATCCCAGAATGGTTTAGCAAACAAATGTTGTGCGGAAGCGTGTAAAAGAGTATAATTATTGTACTGAAAAATCACACTGAGTTCAATTCCCAGGAAAGAGAGGTGGATCACGAGGATCGCTTAAGTACCAGATCTTTCCTAGCCAGAATATCCCTCTATCGTAATTTAATAGCACAATAAATAACTACAATCACACTCACAAGATATGAAAAATAAAAAATAAAGAACACCAGAATTTTAACGAGGTTCAGCAAATTTCGCCTACGTCCTCGGGCACTAACAAATATATTTCACTCCAAAATTACAAGTGAAAATATACAAATAGGGAGAGAGAACAATGCCTTAAGTAGAGAATGGCAAATTGTGGGATGAAGAAAATGAGCAATGGTTAGGCCTATTTATAGTTGAGGTTCAGGGATCAATCTTGCAAAATACCTATTCAAATAGGGACCAAAATTGCAATTATCCCATGCCAAATTTCACATCAACTTTTGGTGCCTAACTTCTTCCCACTTACTATATTTTTTACAACCCCCCCATCTTTGACTTTTCAAAAATGGGTTGCTACCTAATAATCTCCACCTTGAAGATTTGATTAGAATAATCTTATCTTCACACAATTCTTTCTACCTTTGTCAACAATGCTTGATAGTGCCTTCTTCAACTGTTAAACTTGCAGGATATTGATCAAGTTCAAACAATGTTCGAACTTGGTTGCTGTTACCACCTTGGTCATCATATCTGCGGGATTATCTACAGTCTTAATCTTCTGAAGGCGAATCTTCCCTTCATCAATAATTTCCCGCACAAAATGGAATCGTACGTCGATATGCTTTGTACGTGCATGATAGACTTGATTCTTTGCTAAATGAATAGCACTTTGACTATCACAATACACGTTAATATGCTCCTGAACCAATCCCAAGGTTTTAACCATACCTTGTAACCAAATAGCTTCCTTTACAGCCTCTGTTACAGCCATGTACTCAGCTTCTGTGGTTGACAACGCAACTGTAGACTGTAGAGTAGACTTCCAACTGATTGGTCCTCTAGCAAGTGTAAACACGTAACCGGTGGTTGATCTTCGTTTATCCAAATCACCGGCATAGTCAGAATCAACGTACCCAATAACACCTTCACCAAGTGTATTATCCTGCTCGAACAGTAATCCAAAATCCACGGTCTTTTGAATATACCGTAGAATCCATTTCACAGCTTGCCAATGTCCTTTTCCAGGATTATGCATATACCTGCTCACTATACTAACTGCCTGTGAAATGTCGGGTCTTGTACACACCATTGCATACATCAAGCTACCTACTGCATTGGAGTACGGAACTTGCAACATGTATTCTCGTTCCGTATTCGTCAAAGGAGATAGTTGTGCAGAAAGCTTGAAATGAGAAGCCAACGGGGTACTTACAGGTTTTGTCTGCTCGTTCATGCCAAACTGCTGTAGTACCTTCTTCAAATACTGCTTCTGAGACAAGCTAACTCTGCCATGGGCTCTATCTCTACATATTTCCATGCCAAGAATCTTCTTAGCTTCACCAAGATCTTTCATCTCAAACTCAAGATTGAGTTGAGTCTTCAATCTCTCAATCTCAACTTTGCTCTTAGATGCTATTAGCATATCATCAACATATAAGAGCAAGTATATGAAAGTTCCTTCTTGTAGCTTCTGGAAATACACGCAATGGTCAAATTTACTTCTTGTGTACCTTTGCCCTTTCATGAACTGATCAAATCGCTTGTACCACTGCCTCGGGGATTGCTTCAATCCATAAAGCGACTTTGTTAGTTTGCAAACCCAGTTCTCTTTATTAGCAACCTTGAATCCATCTGGCTGAGTCATATAGATTTCCTCTTTCAACTCACCGTGTAAAAATGCGGTCTTCACATCAAGCTGAACTAGTTCAAGATCATATTGCGCAACCAAGGCTAGCAAAATCCGAATAGACGAATGCTTCACAACTGGAGAAAACACTTCATTGTAGTCTATTCCTTCTTTCTGAGCATAACCCTTTGCTACCAATCTAGCCTTGTACCGAATTTCATTTTTACCAGGAAATCCTTCCTTCTTTGCATATACCCATTTGCATCCAATTGCCTTCTTTCCCTTGGGCAGTGTCATCAACTCCCAAGTCTTATTTTGATGAAGAGACTGCATTTCTTCATTCATGGCTTGCTTCCACTTTACACCATCAGGGTTACTTATTGCTTCTGTGTAAGTAGAAGGAGCATCATCATCTGCAATTGGAAGTGCATAGGCCACTATATCATCAAAGCGAGCAGGCTTACGAATCTCTCTTCTTGGCCTTCTATATGCAATTGAATCTTGTTGCTGTAGAAGTTCTTGAGTCGGAACTTCTTCATCATCTGTTCTTTCAATATCAGCTGGATCATTATTAACCTTTTCAAGCTCCACCTGCTGCAAAGTACTACTGGTTTTTTCATCCTTTTGTGAATCCTTTAACATGGTTGATTCATCAAAAGTCACATCTCTGCTAAAGACAATCTTCCTTGTATCAGGACACCAGAGACGATATCCTTTTACTCCACTAGTTATACCCAAGAATAATGCTTTCTTTGCTCTTGGGTCTAACTTCGATTCTTTTACATGATAATATGCAGTGGAACCAAAAACATGTAAAGAATCATAGTCAGTAGCAGATTTACCAGTCCACATCTCCATAGGAGTTTTGCCATTTATTGCAGCTGATGGCAAACGGTTAATTAGATGGCACGCATATGTAACAGCCTCAGCCCAAAATTCCTTGCCCAATCCAGCATTGGACAACATACATCGAACTTTCTCCAGTATAGTTCGATTCATGCGTTCTGCCACCCCATTCTGCTGTGGTGTATCCCGAACAGTGAAGTGTCGCACGATGCCCTCATCTTGACATACTTGAAGAAATGGATCGTTTTTGTACTCAGTACCATTATCTGATCGAAGTCGTTTGACCTTTCGACCAGTTTGAGTTTCCACCATCTTCTTCCATTTCAGAAATGCATCCAATACTTCACTTTTTCTTTTCATTAGATACACCCATACTTTTCTTGAATAATCATCAACAAAAGTAACAAAATAGTGCATACCTCCCAAAGAAGCCACTTTGGTAGGTCCCCACACATCACTGTGAACGTAGTCCAGAATTCCTTTCGTATTGTGAATTGCTGAACCAAACTTTACCCTCGTCTGCTTGCCCAGAACACAATGTTCACAGAATTCCAATTTGCAAGAATTTGCACCTTTCAACAAGCCTTGCTTCGCCAAAGTCTGCAAAGCTTTTTCACCAGCATGTCCCAAACGCATATGCCATAACCTGGTAGCCTCTGAATCTACATCTTTCGTAGAAACTGTTGATGTTGATCCAATAACTGTACTTCCATTTAAAAAGTACAAGTTATTTCTTCTTGTGCCTTTCATCACCGTCAAATTCCCAGCTGCTACCTTTAGTAATCCATCTCTCAAAGTGATTTTGAGCCCTTTAGATTCTAAGGCCCCTAATGAGATGAGATTTTTCTTCAAGCTGGGTACGTAGCGAACATCAGACAAGACTTGGATTGAGCCGTCGTGATTCTTCAATTTGATTGCACCTACTCCCATTGTCTTACAAGCACTGTCATTGCCCATAAGAACAACTCCACCTTCTTGTTCTGTAAGACTAGAAAACCAGTCCTTATTAGGACACATATGGTAAGTACATCCCGAATCCAAAATCCACTCATCAGTATGACATGCCATTGCCATGCCAACCAAGCTAAAGTCTGACTCCTCATCATGTTCTGCTACACATGCATTAGAAATAGCCTTGCCCTTTTGTAACTTAGGACAATTCTTTTTCCAATGCCCTTTCTCACGACAAAAGGCACACTCATCTTTGGCGGGTCTCCCTTTGGACTTTCCCTTCTACCAGGCTTGCTGCTGATTGAACGACCTCTTGCTGTCAAGACTTCTACAGTTGTATCTCTGTGATCTCTCTTATCTTTCTTTCGAGTCTCAGATCGATACAAAGCACTACAGACTGCATCAAATGTGATTGTATCCTTCCCATGAAGCAATGTGGTGGTAAGATGATCATATTCATCAGGAAGGGAATTCAACAATAATAATGCCTTGTCTTCGTCTCCAAATTTCTCATCCAAATTTAGCAAGTCTGCTAAAATTTTATTGAATGAGTTCACATGGTCATTCATCGACATACCGGGTGCATACGTGAATCGAAAAGTTTCTTTTTCATATAAAGCCTATTTTCAAGGCTTTTCGTTAGAAACTTTTCTTCCAATGTATCCCACAATTTCTTGGCTGATGTCTCCCTCATGACAGAGTACTTCTGCTCTTTGGCCAAACATAGACGGATTGTACCACAAGCTTGTCTATTAATCTTGGCCCACTCCTTGTCATCCATATTGTCAGGTTTTACTTCAAGGGCTATATCTAGCTCTTGTTGACATAAGACATCCAGGATCTCACATTGCCACATACCAAAATTGTTGGTACCATCAAATTTCTCTACTTCAAATTTTGCATTGGTCACCGTAGTCCTTGCTGATGACGATGCCTGTGCCATTTTTCTCCTCAATCCCAACTACTGTATACGTGAACAGTACCGTATACGTGAATAGTGCCACAAACGATCGTACTCCCCAAGTACGAATCTAGCTCTGGTACCAATTGCTGTGCAGAAGCGTGTAAAAGAGTATAATTATTGTACTGAAAAATCACACTGAGTTCAATTCCCAGGAAAGAGAGGTGGATCACGAGGATCGCTTAAGTACCAGATCTTTCCTAGCCAGAATATCCCTCTATCGTAATTTAATAGCACAATAAATAACTACAATCACACTCACAAGATATGAAAAATAAAAAATAAAGAACACCAGAATTTTAACGAGGTTCAGCAAATTTCGCCTACGTCCTCGGGCACTAACAAATATATTTCACTCCAAAATTACAAGTGAAAATATACAAATAGGGAGAGAGAACAATGCCTTAAGTAGAGAATGGCAAATTGTGGGATGAAGAAAATGAGCAATGGTTAGGCCTATTTATAGTTGAGGTTCAGGGATCAATCTTGCAAAATACCTATTCAAATAGGGACCAAAATTGCAATTATCCCATGCCAAATTTCACATCAACTTTTGGTGCCTAACTTCTTCCCACTTACTATATTTTTTACAGCCCCCCATCTTTGACTTTTCAAAAATGGGTTGCTACCTAATAACAAAAAAGTGGTTCTTCAATTAAGATACCCCTTCCGAAAGATAGTCAATGGATTGGAGTTGCTTGTTGCTGCATTTTTATCAATAATGATACTCCAAGGGATGATGAGGTTATCAGTTGTAATGCATTTATCTATTGCAGAAATTCTGAACAAGCGAGCTGTGATGGATCTATTTTTCGAGGTAGAAATCGTAGACAGATTGATGGGATCGGCAGGATGGTGGGTAAAAGATCTAACAAGCCAATAATGAAAGATCACCTTTTTCTTGTTTATTGGTCGCGTGATAAACTATATCCAATTTCCATGGAGGATAAATATGGTCATTGTGAAACCAATAATTTACGGGCAACAGATTGCTTAGATCAGAAATGCGATGAGCTTGAGGTGTCTTTCACATGGCCACGCAGTGTTAAAGTGAAGAAGTGTGGTGTTAGAATACTGTATGAGAAAGATTTGGAAGAAATAAAAGAGTTGCAGTGCCATACCACTCTATCTTCTCCAAAGTTTGAACAAATCCATCAACACTCTGCTCACAACGATGGATCAGTAGATAGCACTTCTCACTTAAAACGAAAAGCTAATATCTACGATGAAGCGGAGGAAGAAGGGCCGCAACCAAAACGGATGCAGAAATTTTTCAATTTTATAATGCGCCAATAGGGGAAGAAGCATTGACTGTGGTAAACTACTTAACCAACCTATCTTGTTTGTATTTTTTTACACATCTATCTTGTTTGTATTTTTTATTTCATTTAAAGTAATCATTCTAAATTTATTTACTAACAAGATATGAACCTTCTATTATATATCAAAAATTTTTAAAATCTTTATTCATACTCATATTGAACATGAGTGCATATTCTATGCGTATTACAAATATTGATAACATAATAATTGAAGTTATAACTAAATCCTCCCTCACTAGGAATGCATAAAAGTCTATTCAAATCAATTTATCTGACCCAAACTGATCTAATCACTAGGTTGATCTCTCCTCGCTGGACATCCAGCTGGTTTCGCCATGATAATCTGCAAACATTGAATCAACGGCATTACTGAGTGATGACATGATTATTTTGCATGATTTTTTGTATTTAATTCAGTGTATTTCTGAAATTAATCCCTGCTAATTGGCATTTTTATGATTTAATTCTTGTTAGGGACGCAATTGATCGGAAACATGCTGAAAAGGGCCAAATTGAAAGAAAATCATGGAAATTGGGCCAAATCAAAAAGATGGAGAAAGCCAAGGACTCATCAAGCAATTGACTTTATAAAAAGCTAAAATTAGAAAATTCTATTTTAAGTTTATTTTTATTTTATTTATTTTTAATTTTATTATTATTTTAGATTTTATATTAATTATTTTAGGCTATTTTTAGTAAACTCTATTAGTATAAATAGGGGTTAAATGTAATTGGAAAATCAATCAATAAATTCTCTTCTTTTATATTCCTATTTGGAGTTGTTTTTCTCTCTTTTCCTATTGCAAATTAGAATAGGATTTCTTTTATTTTTCCTTCAAGCCAACGTCAACATCCTTCCATTTTCCAATCCAATTGTTGGTTTTTCCAAAATTGGTTTAATTACTTTCCAAGCCCCCCATTCCTTCCTAAAATTCCATCATCCTTTAAACCAACCCAAAACTCAACCTTCAAGCATGAGCGAAATCATGCAACACTAAACCCCTTTCAGCCTTAAGCCGGTATTAACCCCGTCAAAAAAAAACCCGTGAGTTACGAACCCGAGCTATTCAACTCTCGATTTCCGATACTTATTATTTCTCCGGATTAAGAGTATGACTTCGTCAACTCACAAAGTCAGGTCATGCTAAGTCAAAAAAGACGTCGTTTGAGTTAGCACGGCTAGACATACAGTTGGAATTCCGAAAGGATCGATTGTCTAATTGGTCTTCCGTGAACACATTGGCGTGCCAAGTGGGGATTGCTGTTTGGTTCCGTCAAGGGAAGTAGTAACCGGATTTAAATGTCCCAACGTTTGAGGGCATTGGTTCGAGTTAGGCTCTTTTAGAACGCAAAGCTGCCGAAGTTCTAAACCACGAACGTTTCGTAGGTTGTTCGATCGGTAAGGGTTAGTTATAGGACGTTCCATAACTAATTTACACAAGGAAGAGTTGGTGTCCGAGGCGTCCTTGGTAGCTATAACTAGCTTATCGGAAAAGACGAGTTCATCTAATTTCGAGGATCGGGTCAAAGACGGAAAAACCCGTGCTTGAGGCTGAGCTAAGTTTATCGATTTCTTTTCAGACTATTTCAATTTATTTTCTTATTTAATCTGTTGCTTTTTACGTTTTTTTATTTTTTGTGTCTGCTTCAGGTTTAACATTTTACTCCCCCCAAACGTCGCGGGCACGACAATTGCCCAGACATTAATCTGGTCAAGAGATAGACGATTTTTCAGTAAAACCAGTCTCTGTGGGATCGACCCTACTCCCTATACTGCTAAAATTTGCAACTAGGTGTAGGTTTATATTGGTGGAATCGACAGCCATCATTTTGGCGCCGTTGTCGGGGAGTGGCAACACTTACGATTGTTTAATCGTCTTCATGACCAGATCTTCATCAGGAAGTCTCGAATACGACCCAGAAATCGAGAAATCAGCGCGAGCGCGACGAAAGGAGACAGAAGCTCTTAAACGCGCAGGTAAAGCAGAAGCTGAACTAGGACAAGGGATCCTAGAATCTGACGTCGAAAAATTGAGCAAAGCAATTCGTACAGAGGCAATTCGACGTGGGAAACAAGTCGAAGTGGTTGGAACTGAGACTGAACCACTTCTTGAAACGAAAGAAGAAAAGGCAACCTCAGTGAACCAGTAAGGATGGCGAACCGAACCATTCGTCAACTAGTCGCTGCTCCCAAAGAGCAAACACCATTATGCATCAATTATCCTACCGGAGGAACCCCGTTCGAGCTGAAATCAGGCTTGATTCACCTTTTGCCCACCTTTCGAGGCCTGAAGAATGAAAATCCGCACACCCACTTGAGAGAATTCCACATGGTCTGCTCAAGCATGAAACCGCAGGGAGTACCCGAAGATGAAATCAAACTTCGGGCCTTTCCTTTTTCTTTAGTTGATACAGCAAAAGAATGGTTATTTTACTTACCCCCCGGTTCTATCACAACGTGGGATGACTTATCTCGTGTCTTTCTTGACAGGTTCTTCCCAGCATCACGAGCAGCTGAACTTCGGAGGGACATAGTGGGGATTCGCCAGATGGAGAATGAATCACTCTACGACTATTGGGAGCGGTACAAAAAACTATGTGCAAGTTGCCCTCAACACGGGTTGACCGAACAATCACTCCTTCAGTATTTCTACGAGGGATTGCTCCCTATGGAAATGAAAATGATCGATGCTACTAGTGGAGGGGCGCTTGTCAATATGACTCCTCAAAGGGCGAGAGAACTGATATCCACCATGGCAGCGAATTCTCAACAATATCGGCCAAATTCAGAACCCACAAGACGGGTTCATGGGGTAAACGTTTCATCTTTAGAAGATAAGTTGGATAAGCTTACCAATGTTGTTCAATGTTTGCTTACAGAGAAAAAGAATCCGACCCAACTATGCGGAATTTGTGCTACATCTGCACATCCGACAGATTCATGCCCAATCCTTAACGACAATTCAATGGCACATGTTGATGCTGTCGGAGGTTTTCCGGGACCTCCTCAAAGACGTTATGATCCTTTCTCCAACACCTACAATCCTGGGTGGAAGGATCACCCCAACTTGAGTTACGGAGGTAATCCTCGATATAATCAATCGTACCAACCGAGACCTCTGCAACCACCACAACAGCAACCCAAGCCATCTCTAGAAGTTATTGTGGAAAGACTTGCCGCCGATGCTGTAAAATATCAACAGAGGACAGACGCATCAATACAGGAGTTGACTAATCAGGTTAGTAAACTCTCGCTGGCAGTTAATCGTTTGGAATCTCAAGGTAAATTACCTTCCCAGACAGAGTCGAATCCTCGACAGAATGTAAGTGCAATAACTCTTCGTAGCGAAAAGGTTCTGGAAACAGTGCCAGCCAAAAGTCGTGGGCAAGACAAGGAACGAGAAAAGCAAACCTCGGATCCAACAGCGAGGCTAGAATCGAAAATTCAGAAACCAATTGTGATGCCACCTCCTTTTCCAGGAAGGCTTGCAAAGGATAAGAAAGAGAAGGAGGAAAAAGAAATCCTCGAGACATTCAGGAAGGTGGAGGTAAATATCCCTTTACTCGACGCTATCAAACAAATCCCTCGTTATGCGAAATTCCTTAAAGAATTGTGTACTAGCAAGAGAAGGTTGATAGGGAACGAAAGAGTAAATGGAGGAGAAAATGTCTCTGCAGTTCTGCAAAAGAAAGTTCCTCCTAAATACAAGGACCAAGGTATGTTTGTTATTTCTTGTGAGATAGGTAATGTAGGCATTAAGAAAGCCATGTGTGATTTAGGGGCTTCCATTAATGTTATGCCTTATTCTACTTATAAGTTGATTAACGCGGGTCCTTTAAAAGAAACAGGAGTAATAATCCAGTTGGCGGACGGGTCAGTCGTCCATCCCGAAGGGTTACTTGAAGACATCCTTGTTAAAGTTAATGAATTAGTTTTCCCTGTAGATTTCTACATTATTAACATGAAAGATGATAACTCAACTAATTCGTCTGACATTTTGCTTGGAAGACCATTCTTGAGTACTGCGCGAACGAAAATTGACGTTTGGAGTGGAACACTCACCATGGAATTTGATGGCGAAGTGGTTAGGTTTAATGTTTATGATGATATGGGACATCCCAATGATAAGCTACAAACTGTGCATTGCAGGAATGCTGATCTTGATGTTAAGCAAGAGGAATTATCGATAATTCAAAAACCAGTACGTGAAGCTGTCATGAAAGCCTCGAAATTAGAGCTGAAATCATTTCTAGAGCGTACAAGTATTCCGACAGAGAAAAATGCATACTTGAACGAAGAAGCTCAAATACTCCTCAATCCACTAATGATAAAGGAACCTGGGAAGGGCTTCAAGGATAGTGGAAAAAGGTCGAAACCTTTCTGCAATGACATCCAAGTGCACAAAATGGAGAAATTAATTCTCAATAAGCCAAACGGATAACATTTAAGGTCGTCGAGCTAACGACGTTAAACAACAGCGCTTTTTGGGAGGCAACCCAAATTTCTTTTCATTTATTTACTTTTAAATTTTTAGTAAATCTAAGGTATAGATAAATAAATTTTTACTTAGTTCAATTTTTGATGTTTTCAGGGATGCCACTGCACTACCGTCGCCGCTTTCCCCCTCTTTGCTATAGGGTTAAAGTGTGGCAATGGGTATATGCATGTCTAGGATTGGATCTAGGGAGAGCTTGGTACTTAAGCGGTCTTAATGACCCACCTCCTCTTCTCTGGAATCCTACCTGGTGCATAGTATCTGTTCACTTTAACCAAGTCTCCATAATCTTTGATATCCTGCAAAGCCGTTACCCCCAACATCGACAAAATCATTGAAGCCACACATGGGGAGTACTCTTAACTTTTCATTTTTACTTGTTATTTGAGCTGCTGTTTTTCTTTTCTACTATATGATGCATGCTTGAGGACAAGCATAGAATAAGTAGGGGGGATGAATATAGTAAGTATGCATAGATGGTTGATTGATTTTTGCTGTATGATTCTCTTTTGCATATGTTCAATCTTGCATTAAATTCATTCAGCAGTTTATTTTGACGATGAGCCTTTAATCTCATACTTAGTCAACTTGGACAATTGGGTAAATTTTTTTGAATTTAAATGCTCAAGTATATAGATTAATCGTCACTTGTGTTTTAAGGTTGATGTATGTAACTAGATTTTCATGAATTGATGGTTTGAAAAATATTTGCTTGTGCACGAAAAAAAGAAAAAAGAAAAAAAAAAGGGAAATTAAATAAATAATTAAAGGCTTAAGTTATGAGTGAAAGTCTCGAAAATGTGACCGGATTGAGTAACCGAGGTGAGGTGCTTGGGTTGTCATCTCATCTCGCGTAAAAAGGTTCCAGTGACGAGTCGATGGCTTCATAACACTCCGCTAACAGAGCCCAATAATAAAGGCTGCTTGAACTGAGTAACCGGGATAGGGTGCTTGGGTTGTCATCCTAGTTCGCGTAAAAAGGTTTGGCCGTGTCTAGTTTATTTTTCTAAAGTACAGTTAATTAATAATGCCTTGCAATTTATTGGATTCAAACTCAATCTAATTATCTAGTTCGCATACTTTGATTTTTATGACACTAGTTTTGTTGATTAAACTATATGTTCTAAGCATTTGTTTAATTATTTTTACCTATGTTGTCTATATTGAGTATGGATGTGGAAATAGGCTCGATTCTTAATAAATTGTGGAATTAATTTTAATGTTTGAAATAACAACATGCTTGAGGGCAAGCATGAGCTAAGTAGGGGGGATTTGATGACATGATTATTTTGCATGATTTTTTGTATTTAATTCAGTGTATTTCTGAAATTAATCCCTGCTAATTGGCATTTTTATGATTTAATTCTTGTTAGGGACGCAATTGATCGGAAACATGCTGAAAAGGGCCAAATTGAAAGAAAATCATGGAAATTGGGCCAAATCAAAAAGATGGAGAGAGCCAAGGACTCATCAAGCAATTGACTTTGTAAAAAGCTAAAATTAGAAAATTCTATTTTAAGTTTATTTTTATTTTATTTATTTTTAATTTTATTATTATTTTAGATTTTATATTAATTAATTTAGGCTATTTTTAGTAAACTCTATTAGTATAAATAGGGGTTAAATGTAATTGGAAAATCAATCAATAAATTCTCTTCTTTTATATTCCTATTTGGAGTTGTTTTTCTCTCTTTTCCTATTGCAAATTAGAATAGGATTTCTTTTATTTTTCCTTCAAGCCAACGTCAACATCCTTCCATTTTCCAATCCAATTGTTGGTTTTTCCAAAATTGGTTTAATTACTTTCCAAGCCCCCCATTCCTTCCTAAAATTCCATCATCCTTTAAACCAACCCAAAACTCAACCTTCAAGCATGAGCGAAATTATGCAACACTAAACCCCTTTCAGCCTTAAGCCGGTATTAACCCCGTCAAAAAAAAACCCGTGAGTTACGAACCCGAGCTATTCAACTCTCGATTTCTGATACTTATTATTTCTCCGGATTAAGAGTATGACTTCGTCAACTCACAAAGTCAGGTCATGCTAAGTCAAAAAAGACGTCGTTTGAGTTAGCACGGCTAGACATACAGTTGGAATTCCGAAAGGATCGATTGTCTAATTGGTCTTCCGTGAACACATTGGCGTGCCAAGTGGGGATTGCTGTTTGGTTCCGTCAAGGGAAGTAGTAACCGGATTTAAATGTCCCAACGTTTGAGGGCATTGGTTCGAGCTAGGCTCTTCTAGAACGCAAAGCTGCCGAAGTTCTAAACCACGAACGTTTCGTAGGTTGTTCGATCGGTAAGGGTTAGTTATAGGACGTTCCATAACTAATTTACACAAGGAATAGTTGGTGTCCGAGGCGTCCTTGGTAGCTATAACTAGCTTATCAGAAAAGACGAGTTCATCTAATTTCGAGGATCGGGTCAAAGACGGAAAAACCCGTGCTTGAGGCTGAGCTAAGTTTATCGATTTCTTTTCAGACTATTTCAATTTATTTTCTTATTTAATCTGTTGCTTTTTACGTTTTTTTTATTTTTTGTGTCTGTTTCAGGTTTAACATTTTACTCCCCCCAAACGTCGCGGGCACGACAATTGCCCAGACATTAATCTGGTCAAGAGATAGACGATTTTTCAGTAAAACCAGTCTCTGTGGGATCGACCCTACTCCCTATACTGCTAAAATTTGCAACTAGGTGTAGGTTTATATTGGTGGAATCGACAGCCATCACTGAGCTCAGTGGAAGAAAATGTTTGGAAAATGAAATACTATCCTACGCAACAAATACAGCTTTGCATGAGAATTTAATCCCATCAGCAAACTATTTTAAGTGCGATTTTCATTTTCAAGCTTTCTGTCTCTAGTAAATTACCTGATCTACACGCAACACAATGCAGGCAGCATCTGCAGCATATTTGAGAGCAAAAAACCTGACAAAAATAGTCAACAATTGTAAATTATATAAGAATCAGAGGTTAATTTTCGATGCAAAACAGAACAGAACTGAGCCAGAAATAATTGTAAATAGCGACTTAGTGACATAAAAGTCCCAAACATTCACAGTTGAGACATCCTTGCAAACACCATCCTCATATCCACGCGGTTTTGGGCGTATGAGATCAGTCCCGAAATGACGCTGTTTTGGGAGTCTATATAAACTAAAAAATATTGAGAAAAATTTCATTTCCTTCATGCCTTAAAAAAAAAAGCCTTCTCCTCTCTGCTTTCTCTCTGAAGCAAACCCAAAATCCAGCCACTGTTCCGGCGAGCCTCCACTACGGCCGCCGGTCGCCGGCGACGTCTCCGCCATATACGGTGGCCGGAGAAAAACCAAAACACCCCTCTATTACGTATAATTTTATTATTACCATGCACGTTATTACCATGCAAGTTGAAACGATGCGTTTTGACCGTGTTTTAGTTATCTGTTAGCATACGCTGCGTTTTATGTTTGTTTTACTGAAACGGTGTGTTTTGATAATACTGGGCATTGGCTGTTATCTTTTATACCTGCACTGAGGATAAGAAAACGGTTATGCAAAAATTGAATCAGATTTGAATTCTTCAATCTCTCTTCTTCTTCTTCTTCTTTTGTATTATTCTTCTCTTCTTCTTGTTTTCTCTTGAATTTCTAGTTCGTTTCGTCACAAAGGTATCAGGGCCGGTTCGATTTCTATGGTGGGGGATGGAGTGACGACCAGAATGCAGAAGGAGCTTGGATTGATGCAAGGTGAGCTCACTCAGCTGCAAGTAGAATTTTCTCAGCTGGATGCAAAGATCGATGCACGCCTGAAGGAGTTCCAAGAGGGTATCAAATCTGAGGTCCGTTCAGAGGTAAGATCTGAACTCCAATCTGAGTTGCATTCTCTGTTCAAACAATATTTTGGGCAGAGTCCTCCTGTTTTGATTACTGGTGCAGGAATGGCCAAGGGAAAAGGAATCTTAGGTTCCCCTCCTGGTTTTCCAGTGAAGGACCATCTCTTAGTGTCCCCAATATCGGACTTAGGACATTCAAATTTGTCTTCTAGAGGAGGTACTGTCGAATTTAGCAATGCCTCTTTTCAAATGGATTGTCCACACTTTAATGGTGATAATTTTAAAGGTTGGTGGTCAAAGTTAAAATAGTACTTTGAGGCGGAAGGAGTAGCTGAACACGCTAAGGTGAGAGTAATCATGTTGCACTTGTAGGGAAGAGCCTTAGATTGGTATCACTTTTTTGTGCACAGGCATGGAGGTTTGCATCAGTTGACGTGGAAGATGTATGCTCGAGGAATAAATGAATGATTTGGATCTGACTCTTTTTATGATCCTATGGCGGAGTTAGTTACCTTTAAACAACAAGGATCTGTTGAACAATTTCATGATGGATTCTTGAGTCTGTTAAATCAATTGAACTTACCTGAGTCTTATGCATTAAGTATTTTTATTAGCAATTTGAAGTCAGAGATCGGTCAATACCTCAGGTTGTTTACGCCTCAAACATTGGTGGAGGGGTATAAACTAGCCAGGCAAGTCGAAAGCATTATTTGTGGGCCAATGAAGAAGGGACTTATTGTTGGTAATGGACTTGCTTCTTCAAAGCCTTTGTTTCCTAATCCTAGACTTCCACAGGGAGTAGGAAATTCAACAAAGTAGGGGGTCTATGAGTGGTAATTTGGGACAACGAGTTCCATTTAAGTCCTTGTCACAAGCTGAGTTAGAGGATCGAAGGCGGAAGGGCCTTTGTTTTTGGTGTGGATTAAAGTATTCACCGGGTCATAAATGCTCTAAGTCCCAAGTGTTTCAACTTGTTATCGACCCAACCTGGGAACAAGGGTCTGATGTGAAGAGTTCAAATTTTGAAGAATTACAGGATTATTCTGACCACTTGGAATTGGTAGATCAGGTTCCAGAAAGTCTTGTGCTATCGTTACATGCGCTCCAAAGATTGCAGGGTCATACTACCATGTGGTTTTCTGCTATCATTGATCACACGGAGGTGGTTGTGTTGGTAGACTCGGGTAGCACACGTAACTTTATCGATTACAAGGTGGCTAAGAAGTTACAATTACCAGTTGAAGCGGGAAGTTCATTGAAGGTAATGGTGGCAAATGGGGTTCGTTTGTCCACTCAAGGCTTATGTAGAGCGGTTCCGTGGGCAGCACAAGGATACCACTTTCATACTAACTTCTTACTTTTGTCAGTGAAGGGTTTTGATTTGGTCCTTGGCATTCAGTGGCTACTAACTCTTAGACCAATTATATGGGATTTCTCCAACTTGACCATGCAGTTCCAGTATAAGAAACAAAACTGTCTCTTACGTGGCTTAGTACCTGGCTCACTCCAATTGGTTCCAAGCACTCAATTTGCCAAATGCCTTAGTTTGGTAGGCAATGGTCCATATCCCATGCTTTTGACTTCTCAAGAGCAGACTGCTATCACCTTATAGCCAGTTCAATTGACGGATGAATTGCAATCCCTTCTTGGTGAATTTGAGGATATATTTCAAATCGCTATTGGTTTACCTCTACCCCGTATACATGACCACAAAATTCCATTGACTGATGAGACCAAGGTAGTTAAGGTGAAACCATATCGATATCCTGCTGTTCAGAAAACTGAAATAGAAAAGTTGGTACAAGAGATATTACAAGCGGGTATAATTCGTGATAGCAACAACCCATTTGCCTCTCCTGTGGTCATGGTTAAGAAGAAGGATTGAAGTTAGAGGCTATGTATTGATTATAGGTAGCTCAACCAATTGACCATCAAAGATTGGTTTCCTATTCCCGTGATTGAAGAGCTATTGGATGAATTGGGGCAAGCAAATTTTTTTTCTAAATTGGACTTGCGTTCGGGCTATCATCAAATTAGAATGTGGGAGCCAGATATGCACAAAACTGCCTTTAAGACTCATGAAGGCCATTAGAATTCTTGGTCATGCCATTTGGCTTGACCAATGCCCCCTCTAGTTTCCAATCCTTGATGAATTCCATCTTTCAACCCTTCCTGAGGAAATCGGTACTTGTTTTTTTTTATGGCATACTTATCTACTCACAAGGCTAGACAGATCACTTACTGCACTTAAGAGAGGTACTCCAGGTGTTAAGGTCTAATCATTTGTATGTTAAACGCTCCAAGTGTACTTTTGAAGCTTCCCAAGTGGAGTACTTGGGACATGTTATTTCAAGAGGGGTGGTCAGTATGGATAGATCGAAAGTTGATGGAGTGTTGGAATGGTCACCTCCAATTTCTGTTAAGGATCTACGTGGGTTCCTTGGGTTGTCAGGTTATTATAGACGCTTTATCAGAGATTATGGTTTGATTGCTAAGTCCTTGACTACATTACTACAAAAAGATGTTCCATGGCACTGGACGACAGTGGAGCAGGCCGTTTTTTACCAGCTCAAGGCTGCTGTGTGCCAAGCACCTGTCCTGGTATTACCCAATTTCTACGAGCCTTTTTACGTTAAGACTGATGCTAGTGGACAAGGGGTTGGGGCAGTTCTTTAGCAAAATGGCCGACCAGTGGCGTTCTTCAGTAAAGCATTGGGAGTCAAATATCAAGCCCTATCTATCTACGATAATGAGATGTTAGATGTGTTGTTGGCAGTTAAAAAATGGCATTCTTACTTGGTGGGTCAGCATTTCTTTATTAAGACCAATCATCAAAGTCTTAAGTTCCTCTCTGAGCAGCATGCCATCACTCCTTACCAACAGAAGTGGGTCGCGAAAATGTTGGGGTATGATTATTCGATATCATATCGTAAAGGAACTCAAAACACCGTCGCTGATGCTTTGTCTAGGAGACCTTATAAGGATATGCCCCAACTTTTACAATGTGAAAGTAGCATAGATACTTCTTTGTCTGATATGTGGGCGCGTATTGTGGCTTCTTATGTTGATGATCCGAAACTTTCACAACTCTGCTAGGATGTTCAAAACCGACCTCAGATGCATCCCAGGTACTCTTGGCATGGTACTTTCCTATGTAGGAAGGGAAAAATTGTGGTGGGCAAGGACCTTCAGCTTCGCAAATAGATTTTCTGTCTATTTCACGACAGCGCCTTAGGGGGCCATTCTGGTGTTCATGCTACTCGACATCAGATCTCCATTTTTCTTTACTAGAAGGGTCTCTCGAAGGATGTCAAAAATTGGGTTCGAGAATGTGTGATTTGTCAACGTTGTAAGGTTGATAATGCTGCGTCTCCTGGCTTATTACAACCACAAGCTATTTCTGATCGTGCATGGGCAGTCATTAGCATGGACTTTATTGAGGGGTTGCCAGTGTCTCAAAGAAAATCCACCATTCTCGTTGTGGTTGACCGCTTGACTAAATATGGTCATTTTCTTGCCCTAACCTACGCCTTTACTGTTGCTACCGTTGCTCAAGAATTCCTTCATCACATTTACAAGTTACATGGATACCAGAGGGCATTGTGTCTGATCGTGACAAAATTTTTTTGAGCAATTTTTGGTAGGAATTGTTTCGACATTTGGGGGCTAAGCTTAAACTCTCCACTGCTTATCACCCCCAAATCGATGGCCAAACTGAGATTCTCAATAAGTGTTTGGAGAGTTACTTATGTTGCATGACTGGGGAAAAACCTTCTACTTGGGCATCATGGCTTTCTCTGGCTGAATGGTGGTATAACACCACCTATCATTCAGCTATACAGTACACACCGTATGCCGCCCTTTATGGACAAGACCCACCTCTCTATTTACCCTACATAGCTGGTGCTTCTTCAGTGGCTTCGGTTGATCGCTCCCTGTAACAACGAGAGATCGTGCGTAAGGTCTTGAAGTTTCATTTAACTCGTGCTCAGGATCGAATGAAGCAAATGGCAGATCGACATCGCTCTGAGCGGGAGTTTCAGGTGGGTGATTTGGTGTATTTGAAGTTACAGCCCTATCGCCAGCGTTCGTTACGCCAGTTCAGGAATCAGAAGCTGCCACCTCGTTATTTTGGCCCTTTTCCAGTTGAGGCCCGTGTGGGGCAAGTAGCATACCGACTGACATTGCCACCTTCTACTCGAATTCACCCTACCTTCCATGTTTCTCAATTGAAAAAGCACATTGGGTCTACAGTGAGTACTCCTACCTTACCACCAGTGGGATCCGATGGGGCTCTTCTTAAGACACCGATTCGAGTCTTCGACAGACGTCTTGTCAAGAAGGGAAATCAAGCCGCTGTCGAAGTTCTGGTTGAATGGGCGGACACGTTTCCGGAAGACGCCACCTGGGAAAATTTAGATGCTTTTCGTCGTCGATTTCCTCTGTTCGATCCTTGAGGACAAGGATTTCCTTCAGGGGCAGAGTATTTGTTACGTACAGTTTTATTATTACCATGCACGTTATTACCATGCAGGTTGAAACGATGCTGATTGGGCCTCGTCTGTTGAAGATCGACATTCCACCACAGGGTATGTTGTGAACCTAGGACCAAATCCTGTTGGGTGGTGTTCCAAGAAAAAAAAAATGTTGTGTCCAGATCTTCCTCTGAAGCAGAGTATCAAAGTCTCGCCAACTGTGTGTCAGAGCTTCTATGGATTAAACAAATGATAGATGAAATTGGTCTGTCAAGCTGTCCGCCACCTGTGATCTGGTGCGACAATACTTCTACGGTATCCATAGCTGCAAATCCCACGCACCATGCCCAAATAAAGCATGTAGAGATAGATCACCACTTTGTTCGAGAAAAGGTCCTCGATGGAACTCTCCAAGTAAACTTTGTCCCATCATCAGAACAAGTCGCTGATGTCCTTACTAAGCCCATTGCACCTAAGCAGTTTGAATCATTTCGACAAGCTCTTCTAGTTCTCACACAAAATGATACTCTCAAATGTTTCAAACAACAAAGAAACCAGGAGAATGTTAGAATAATAGTTGATCTAGTGATTAGCTTCTGTTATTATTCTGTTAAGTCTGTTGTTAGTTAATATCTGTTACTGATTACGGTTAGTTGTTATCAGCAGTTATTGTCTGCATGCTTTTCTATATAAGCATGCACAGCTCCTACTCAAGAATCATCATCAATCTATTCCTTTGAAGTAATACAAGCTTTCTTCATCATCTTAGCATAAACTTAACAAGTTCGGGTCTAGGAATTGATTTGATGAAAGTTAATTGCTAATATTATTAACTTTGAATTTTTCATGATTTTGTTATTAGAATAAATTTAGTGTTAATTATGGGTTTGTTTAATTTTGCATTTAATTTGTCAAAAACAATCCAATGGATGTTATTTGATTCGGGTATTAGAGTTGATATGATGAAAATACATAATTAGTAATTAACTTTCATCAAACCAACCGTAAAACTCCAATTAAACACTAAAAAGTTAACAACATTAGTTTTGGGTACCAAAATATATAACTTCTGTTAAATACAGGTACCTAAAATTGGACCAAAAAATAACATAAGCATCATATTAAAAAAAATGTCAAACTCAAGTACCAAATTATATGTTAAGTTTAATAAAATATTTTAATTATTTTACATTACATAAAACAAAATATATTTTTAACTAAATAATCATACATCTTTAAATAATAATTAAATACAGTAATTAATAAAATAAATATAATTAATGAAATAAAAATAAATAGATGTATGTTGCATAAGAAACTAGTTAAGCATGTAAAACACAATTAGTTAATAATTATTGTAGGCTCCATTTTGTGGACTCTTTCTTGAATTCTTCCCGGAGACAACATATATCACTCATCTATCATCCCCCAATTTCCACACCTACGCACTTTCATTTGGAAGAAAAAAAGGAAATGTATAGAGAAATTGCTTACAAGAATCTTCGTTGTTCCCTTGAATTTTGATCTGTTTTTAGATCTCCTCCTTCATGTAGGATTGTAGATTAGGCGATACTTATATCATTAAAAGAGACAAGATTAGTCTTGATTAATGTCTCAACATTGATTTTAAGATTAAGAAAATGAAAAATATCACTATGCTTAAATAGTGGAGAATCTAATGTATGCTCAGGTTTATACGTACAAAAATATTGCATACATTTTTCAGATATTAGGTAGATATTTGAGAAATTTGAGTGTCGATCATGGGAAAGTAATTAGGTGATTCATGCGTTTTCTTTAAAATTAAGACATTACATGTTTATGTATCATATATTTGTATAAGTAAAAAATCATCAAGTATACAAACTTTAATTTTGTTGGAATATAAATACAAAATTTTGCCATGTGAAAATAGATTGCAATCCTTTATTCTAATACCAATAGCCAAAGAACATAGACTTTAAATTGACAGAAAAATATAAAAATTAATAACTAAAATTATTATTATACCAATAAAAAAATATTACTTAATAGAGGAAAACTATATTGAAAGTTGAATACGTTTAAAATACTTTAATTATTATTTAAAATTTTTCTATTGCAATAATCATATTTTATACTAATAACGTGAAAAGAAAAAAAGTAAAACACAAACCGTCCAACACTTTATAATAATTGTAGGCTCCATCTTATCAACACTCACCTTCTTGGAGTCTTCCCACACCATTCACTTTCATAGGTACTATTATACAGGAATTTCTTATAAAAATCCTTTGTTCATACTTACTGTTTTTCATCTGTTTTTCTCCTTCCTCATGTTCATATACTTATTGTAATTTCTGCGGTATTGAGCGACTGATTTTGAACACTACATCCACATATATTTTTCTTCTCATACATCGTCATGTCGTCGTTACTTTTGACTTCCTCATCCATTTCCAGAAAGAAATACGATGTTTTCTTGAGTTTTAGAGGTGAAGATACCCGCAAGAACTTCGCCGATCATCTCTACGATGCTCTAAAGAGGAGTGGGATCATCACTTTCAGGGATGACCCAAAGCTGGAGGCCGGTGAAGAGATCGCACCCGAACTCTTTAAAGCAATTCAGCAGTCATGGTGCTCGGTAATCATTTTTTCAGAAACCTATGCCTTTTCAGGATGGTGCTTGGAGGAACTAGCTGAGATTGTTCAACAAAAAAATGTTAACGGACATAAAGTATTTCCAATTTTCTATGATGTGGATCCATCCGATTTAAGAAAACAGAAAGAAAAAGTTGAAGAAGCCTTCGCCAAACACCAAGAGAGGTACAAGGAAGATAAAGACAAGATCCGAAAGTGGCGAAATGCTTTGACTCACGTAGCTAACATCAAAGGATGGCATTTACATAATAGGTAATTCGTTATTTTCTTCTCTATTTCCTAATTTTAATGACTAAAACATTTTTTTTTTGGGGGGGGGGGGGGGGAGGTTGCATGTTATTTATGATACCTTTGTGTTTAATTGAGAATTCCCATATTTCAACTAACGAGCAAGTTGTGTATTTTGATGCTGTAACAGATCTTGCTGTCTTATTCTTGCTTTTTGTTTGCTTCCAACTATATTGTATTTCATAATTCACTTAACTAAAAATGAAAAACTTCATTTCAAAGATAGCATCTGAATTTAATTTCTTTGTAGGCATGAATCAGAGTTTATTGGAGACATTGTTAAGAAGATATTAGCAAAATTATGTCAGACATATCCGGTTGTTCACGATGAGCTGGTTGGAATTAGTTTACGTTTGGAGGAGTTGTATTCGAAAATAAATATTGGAGAAGACGATGTTCGCATTATAGGAATTTGCGGAATGGGTGGCATCGGTAAAACAACACTTGCAAGGGTTGCTTACACTCAAATGTTACCTCATTTTGAAGGTAAATGCTTTCTTGCTGATAATCGAGAAGTTTCAAACAAACATGGACTTGTTTCTTTACAGAAACAACTTCTTTCTAAAATCTTTCCGGATGAATGCTTCAATTTTTTCAATGTTCACGAAGGGAATGCCATAATTAGCCACAGGCTGTCTAGCAAGAAGGTTCTTGTTGTTCTTGATGATGTTGATAACTTATAACACTTAAAATGCTTAGTTGGAAGGCGTGATTGGTTCAGTTTAGGGAGTAGGATCATTGTAACAACAAGAGATGAACATTTGCTCCGATCTTATCGAATCGATGATGTGTATAAACCTATAACACTGAATCGAAATGATGCATATAGGCTTTTCAATTTGAAAGCTTTCGATAGTGATACAGTACCGAAAGATGATTTCATTGAGCTCTCTAAACATGTTGTACATACGCTGGTGGTCTCCCCTTAGCTCTCGAAGTCTTGGGTTCTTTTTTGTATGGTAGAGATTTAGCTCACTGGAGAAGTGCAATCGAAAGACTTAAACAAGATTCTAACAAAGAAATTCTTGACACACTCAGAATCAGCTTTGATGGATTGGAAGAAAGGGAAAAGAATATATTTCTAGATATAGCATGCTTTTTCAACAGGGAGAAGAAAGATTTAGTAATGAAAGTATTGGATGCTTGTGAGTTTTTTCCAGATATTGGAATCGATGTTCTCATTAAGAAATCTCTCATAAAAGTCAGTGATGATAACCAATATTTGTGGATGCATGCCTTGTTGCAAGAAATGGGAAGAAAAGTTGTTCAAGAAAAATGTGTTGATGAACCTGGAAAACGTTGTAGATTGTGGAAGAAAAGAGATGTCCATCATGTCCTAACAAAAAACACGGTAAATCATTCAACAAAAATTACATACAAAATTTTCTTTTTATCAATATATGATATAAATCCAAAACTTAATATAATTGGTTTATATATCGATCCTTAACTGACATTAAGTAGCTTTAAGATAATCTCCATTTTTTGATTATAAATATTAATAAGTATTTGTAATATAAGTGTTTAATTTTATAGAATTACTCTCATTCCAGAATATTTTATTTACTATATTTCGACCAAAAGATTGTGATAATGTTGAACATGTATGCAAATTTCAAAAGTTTTATTGCACAATTTAGATAATTTATTTTGTATTCTTATTGTCTATTTTTGATTACTTTTAGGCCACCGAAGTGATTGAAGGTATGATCATCGACAATGAAAGGAGGAAATCATACATATAAATTTATCAATATATACTATTAATATTGTTATTATTTTTTGTAAAAAAATCTAATAAAAAATGACAAAAAAAAACCTTTTGGGGTTGCTTGGTAGAGTAGAAAGAAAATTAAAAATATGAAAAATTGAAGAGATAGCAAACTAGAATAATGGAAAACTAGAGTGGAAAGATGGAAAATATATTTCTCTCTTCACTATTGCTTGGTATAGCCAGAAGTGGGAAGGTAAGAAAATAAACCATTTGAAAATAAAATTTAGAAAGTTTGATTTTTTATGCATTATAATAAAAATTGATCTGTTATATTTATTTTTTTACTTTTTTTCTTTGTGACCAAGCACACTTGAAATTTATTTTCTTTTCACAATTCCACTTCATTCTCATATCCTCCACTTTTCCACTCAATTTTTAGATGTAATAACAATATATAACAATGAACTAGGTTATAACATGTGGTTAAAAGTTTTCAAAAATAAATCCAAGTGATGTCATCATTTGGTTCATGATAATGCATATAATTACACGTCAATGCACCAACCATGAATCAAAATATTAGTTCTAGTTTTTTTAGGCTTAGGTAATTAAAATTCTAATGAAGTATTAGATAGAGTGTTGTCAATATTTTCAATGATATCTCAATACCATATTCCGCTATGCACAAGATATAAGTATTTGATATAAGTACTTAAAAAAAAAAAACAATATTGATGCAACATAATTTTTAGATATTGAATGCTTTTGTATATTTTGAAGTTTGTTATTGTTTTGCTCATGGTTATTAGGGAATCGAACAAGATACTCAATTTCAGTGTCGATACTTTCTCAAAGATGAAAAACTTGAGACTGCTCAAAGTGTTTTGCCTATCAAATTGTGATGATCTCAAATATCTTTCTAATGAACTACGGCTTTTAAATTAGATAGGATATCCTTTAAGATACTTGCCTTCAAGCTTCCAACCGGACAATCTTGTCGCACTTCTTTTACCATATAGTCACGTTGAACAACTATGGAAGGGAAATAAAGTAAGAACTAACTCATCTTATCTTGGTGTTTAAGCTTATTTTAATATAAATGATTAAACTTTGACTAAGGTAAAAAAGAAACAAAAATTAGCATTGTTATATGTTTTGTCTAATTTATTGTTGTCTTCAACAGCCCTTGTTTAAGTTGAAAATGATCAACCTTAAAGGGTCCCAAAACCTCGTCAAGACACCTGACTTCACAACAGCACCAAAACTTGAAGCTTTGATTATGGAAGGTTGTACCAGATTAGTAGATGTCCATCCATCAATCGGAGTGCTTAAGATGCTTAAACCTTTGAATTTAAGAGACTGCAAAAGTCTTAGGAGTCTTCCAACCAAAATTGGAATGGAATCTCTTGAACATTAATTCTTTCAGGTTGCTCAAATCTTGTAAGGTTTCCGGAGATTGATGGGAAAATGGAACATCTAAAAACTCTTGATCTTTCTAGTTGTTATAAAATTAAATATTTGCCAGTGAACTTGCAGCAAGTAGAGTTTTTGGAAGAGCTTGACTTGAGTGAAACAAGCATAACAGAGCCACCATCCTTCATTTTTCATTTGAAAAATATTAAAATTCTATCTTTCAATGGGCGCAAGGGACCATCATATAAGTCACGACCAAATTCGCCTTCTCTTTTCAAGGTAATCCAAGGAAGGACGAATCCCATGGCTCGGATGTTTCCTTTGTTGTCAGGTTTGAGTTCATTAAGAGTGCTAAATCTAAGGGACTGCAATCTTTGTGAAGGAGATATTCCACGTGATATTTCTGGTCTATCCTCTTTGATACATCTTGATCTTAGTGGAAACAATTTCATCAGCATACCTGCATCTCTTACTCGACTCTCAAAGCTTGAGTATCTTGACTTCTCAAATTGCAACATGTGCAGTCTTGGTGAAGCAGATATTCACGGTCTATCCTCTTTGATTTGGCTTTCTCTTAAGGGTAACAATTTCATCACCATTCCTTTGGCTCTTACTCAACTTTTCAGGCTTCATTCGCTTAGGTTATCAAATTGCAAGATGCTTAAATCGTTGCCTGAGCTACCAACAAGTATAGCAGATGTGCATATAGATTATTGTTCTTCACTTGAAGTAGTTGCAAGTCCATCAAAAGCATGCAATTTTGTGGGTTTTGGTTCACTTAAAGCCATTAACTGCTTCAAATTGGCTGAGAATATCAATGCATTAACACTGCTGAGAAAACATATTAAGGTTGATTAATCTTTATTTTCTCCCTTACAAAATCTCATACTTGAGAATTTATGGTTTTAGTTACCAAACGACTTGTGTTTTGTTTTGCAGGTTGTAGATGGCCCAAATAGTCTGGGCCCAAATAAAAAATAAAACGAATAAATGGCCCAAAACCCTAATGGCCCAGTTAGGCCCGAAACTAATCAAGATTAGGGAACCCTAGGGTTCCCTCTCCTCTGATGCGCCGCAAGCCCTGGTGCACCACACTCCACTCAACCGCAGCACCCACTCGCGCACTAGCCACTGTCGGCCACTCACCCCTTTGCGCCACTCCTCCACTGACGCCGTTCATCGACCTGCAAAAAGGACAAAAAAATAGCAAAGCCGCAAGTAGAATATATTGTATTTTATTTACTGTTATTAGGCTATAAAAGCCATCGAAAAACCATGTAAAAGAGGGATTTTTTTTTTCAATAAAAGAATACGAAAAAAAACAACAAGATTAAAACTAAAAAAAAACAAACGCAGATCAAATTGCTGTCGAAGGTATTTTCATTTTTTTTTCTTTTTTCGAGTTTGTTATTATTTCGTAAATATTAGTACAGACAATAAACACAAATAGAAAAGGAAGAAAAACGAACCTTTTGCGAGTTTCGCGGTGGCCGGCGATGGAGCTCGCGGCGGCGCGTGGTGGTCCGAGCACCGGAAGCTCCCCAGGATCTGCAGACCTGCAGAGAAAAAGAGAAAGGGGTTTAGAATTTTTTTAAAAAGGGTGGGAAATGATTTTTTTTTAGGATTTGGCCTTTATATAGCCCCTTAAAACGACCTCATTTTGGGGCTGGCCATCAATGCCCAAAACGACGTCGTTTCGCATACGACCCGCGCGCGCGACCCGACCCGACCAGAGGATCCGCGCGTTTTTGGTCTATTGGGCAAATTTCCCTTTTGGTCCTTCCGCATTTTCAATTTTTAAAATTAAACTTTCTAATATTTCAATTTGGCCCCAAAAATTTACTTTCGTTTACGACTTGATCCTTTCTGCTGCTGTGCGTTTTGGCCAGAAGGTTTTATTACCTCATAGGTCCCCCCAGTCTTTTCACGCGTGTAAATAGGCCCCCCAACCTTTCTTTTTATTTTAAATTTACCCCAAAATTTTGTTTTTTACTTAACTTAGTCCCTTTTGGGTTATTTTCACTTACTACTATTGTTAATATTTTTAGTTGGTATTATTATTATTTCCTATTACTATTATTATTACTTATTATTATTATTATTAGTACCATTATTATTACTATTATATTATTATTATTATCTTAGTATTATTACTATATTATTATCATTATTAATTATTATTATTATTATTATATTATTATTATTATTATTTCCTATTACTATTATTATTATTTATCATAATTATGACTACTATTATTATATTCATTATTATATTATTATGCTGTACATATTATTATTATTATCTTAGTATCATTACTATATTATTATCATTATTATCAATTATTGTTATTATTATTATATTATTATTACGTTGTACATATTACTATTATTATTATTTTATTATATTTATCATTATTATTATTATTATTATTATTATTATTATTATTATTATTATTATTATTATTATTATTATTGTATTCATGCTATCATATTGTATATGTTTTTTTTATTATCTCGATCTTTACTAACACTTTCTAGCTTTTTATTATCATTTCAATACCCCTTTTTACCTTTTTATAGTTTCTATATTTTGTTACCAGTGTGGTTGATTTCGCATTTTTGTCGTTTCATGTGGATCAACGATTTTAAATCGCAATCCAACTTTTTAATTCATATAAAGGTAATATTCATGAGTTTGAGGATTCAAAATTTTGTGCCCAATCGTGCTGGGTATAACCTTTTGTTTGACCAAACAAATGGATATCCTTTCACCTTTTGTTCCCACTTTTAAATAAGGTGATATTCGTGTGTTTGGAAGTTCAAAACGATCGTGCCCAATCGTGCTGGGTGTGTTTTCTTTCGTATGACCAAATGAGCAAATACCCTTTCCAAAAAATGTGTTTGGAGAATCTTGGAGATGATCTTGGATTTAAGGATTTAGATTATCGTGTCCAATCGTGATGGATGTGAAACTCTATTCCTTCGAAACAAGGGAAACTCGATATTCAATTAAGATGTTAAAATAAAAAAAAAAGAATGAAATTTCAAAATCTTTTCAAACTTTTCGACATTAGGACATTGATTAATCAATTCGGTACCAATTGTGGGCGTTACAAGGGTGCTAACCCTTCCTTGTACGTAACCGATTCCCGAACCCATTTTCTCGAATTTCGCAAACCAAAATATTTTTATAGGTGACCCGATCACACCTAAATAAAAAGGATCGGTGGCGACTCCATATTTTTAAAAGTCGATCCCTGTTTTTTTAAAACCCCTCTTAAGGAACGGTTTCGACAGCTTGGCGACTCCGCTGGGGACTTTGAGGGTCAGGCCATAAATTGATTAACTGTTGTCCTTTTGATTGAAAACTTGGAAAATTGTTTTGGGAAAATCATTTCTTTGACGCCTTTGATTGTGCTATAACGTCAAGTTGCATGAAATATTTTGGCATTGCATTGCATGACCGTTGGTCACACCTTTAAGTGGGAGTGAGAAACTAAGCTTTCGTGAGGTTTTCACCTCCGCATGGGCTAGTGGACTGCTTCCGGGACACATCTGTACCTATGTGCTTCGTGAGGTTTTCACCTCCGCATGGCCATAGGGAAATGTGTTCCCCTGAACTGAACTCGATCTGTATGAACGTATAATGGGGGAAGATCGAGGAATCTGCTGGTTCAGGTACCTTTACTCTAGAACTGAACCACATATAGTAAACCCTAAGAGCCCACCCTAGGTAGAGCCACGTCAAACCCTAGTGATCTCCCGGATAGGTACTTTATTTATTACTCCTGTGTTAACGTGTTTTCTTCTGTTTTGATTGCATTGCATTGCATCATCATAGAAAGGAGGTGCTGATTAATATTCGATTGCTAAATAGAAGAGTTTGTCATAAGGAACTAATTTTCTTGATAAAATGGATTATAATATGGTGGCCCAAATATAGTCCAAATAAACAACAAGAGAAGGCTGATAGTCCACAGAAGAATACAAGACTTTGCTCGATGATTCAAGCCAACAAGGACTATTCAAAAGTCGTCACCCCCAGACTTTTTAAAGGAGCTTACGAACGATCACAGAGGATAAATGAGTGAAGAGGTACGGCCTGAACCAAGCTACAAAGAGCTAGAAGAGGCATCTACAAAGAAAATTCACAGGACATGACTATGATATTCGACCACGAAGGAAAAGATTGGTGTTTTGCTTGGACTATGAGGACAAAACCGTATATTTTATCCATTTTATATAAAGAGCTTTATTTTCTACAAAAGTTCTTCTAATGGAATTGAATTCATAATCAGCGCCTCTCTTTCTTCTTGCATTCATTCCATGCATTTGCATTGCATTGCATCATCTTAGAAAGAAGGTGTTGATTCGCGTTTGATTGCTAAATAAAAGAATTTGTCATAAGAAAATGTGTTACTTGATAAAGTGGATTATAATACGGTCGTCTGAACATGGCCTAGGTAAACAACGAGACAAGACATTACTTGAAGATTCAAGCCGACAAGGATCATTCGGGAGCCATCAGAAGATTATGAGCATCGCAAAGGGTAAGTGAGTGATGAAGAACAACCTGGATCAAGCAACAAAGAGCTAGAAGAGGCGAAACATGACCATAACAGCCGAATACGAAAAAGAGGATTTGTTTGAAGATTCAAAGCTGACAAGGATTGTTCGGGAGTCATCTGAAGATTACAGGCATCACGGAGGATAAGTGAGTCAAGCAAATAAGGAGCTAGAAGAGACGGACACGACCATAATATTCGGGTACGAAGAAGAGGATTGGTGTTTTTACCTGGACTACGAGGAAGAGGTCGTATATGTGGGTCATTTTATGTAAAGAAACGTATTTTCTAGACAAGTTCTTCTAATAGGAATCGAATTCATAATCAACGCCTCTCTTTCTTCTTGCATTCATTCCATGCATTTTGCATTGCATTCCATGCATTTGCATTACATCATACCACATGCATTAAAATTTGTAGCAAGACTCTAATTAAGGTGAAAATATCTCAGTTAACCCAGAAGACATGGACCAAAGGTTGGAGAGATTAGAGCAAAGGCAAATGTTGATGCAAGAACAGTTGGCCAAAATTCAACAGGATATGCGAGATCAAATGAGTATGATGCGCCGGTTAATCGAACTACTTGCCGAAAGACTTGAAAAAAAGAGTAGCCCAGTGGTCAATAATGCGAATGATGATGAACAAATCATTTATTCCCCGATGAATATCCCGACTCAACCAGATACACAGTCGCATGGGGGACCCGTCATTATCAAGCCCCAACTTCAGATTAATACCCCAGCACTGCTGAATCTCCCGATAGGCTCATGTTTTAACCCTAATGATGATCAAGCCAAACCGATTGTTCAAGCGGAGACAAAGGAAAGGAAAGAGCAGACATTAAGGGCCACGAAAAAGAAGGAAAAGGAAATGGGTAGTACAAGTAAGCGCGACAAGGGTCGTCCGGAGCTGATTTCAGTAAGCCAGTTAAGGATGGTGACTACCAACCCTCAAGGCCCTCTTAAGCAGGATTCCAACCCAAAGCCTAACACTAAAGGGCTCCACTTCACACCCATCTCGATGACATACAAGGAGCTCTATCAAAATTTATTTGATGCACATGTGGTGTCTCATTATTTGAAGCCATTACAGCCCCCATATCCTAAATGGTATGATCCGAACGTTCAATGCGACTACCATGCAGGAATAACGGGTCACTCAATCGATAACTGCACTGCATTTAAGAAGTTGGTCGAAAAGTTCATTAAGATAGGAATTGTGGAGTTTGACGATTTTTCAAGACCTAATCATTCTGATGAAGCCGTAACAGAAACTGGGACGAGGCAGAAGAATGCATTTCCTTGAAGAAAGTCCTCGGAATCGAGAAACAAGGACACTAACAATGTATCTGTAAAATGAACCGAAAAATCAAAGTTTCCAAGACCTTGCATGTTTGGGAGTGTTTTGAACAATGGGACTGTGGAAGAGATCCATGTATTTTTAGAGCTAACTTGGAGTAATGTCCAAAACGCGCTTATTGCTCTAAAGCCTAGGAGCAGTAAGAATCTTTTTGTGAAATAGGCTTGTGTTCGGAATTGTTATTTCAATAAAATGCATCTTTCTAAGTAAATATTTTCATGCTTTACACTTTTTTTTTCATGTCCATATCATACATATAATCATCCTTAGAATCAGTTGTTCTTTGGATTTTCTACCTCACACCCGCAATGGGTCCCCAGATATCAATGACATGAGCGACGCCGTTACTGACTCAGAGTCTACTTCTGAGTAAGATATGCGTCTAGAAGGATCTCAAGGCTTTGGAGACGATAGAGATTGTAACCTATATCCTGATTTGTTAAGGATGGTAGAGCAAACAGATACTACCTTATAAAGCGTCATTGTGAGCCTAGGAGAAGAGAGAAAGGTGAATATTGAAGCCTAGCTCACCGCAAAGACGAAGCGAGACATCATCAACTTATTCCCAATTCAAGGATGTTTTCACATGACACACCTGGACTACTGAAATGTGGGTATACCGTTAAGACCAAGGAAGTCCTAGAAGAGGTTCATCAGGGTATTTAAAGAGCACATGCTAATGACTATACGATAGCCAAGCTAATTATGAGATTCGAATTCTGCTGGTCCATCATAGAAAGGGATTGCATCAGTTATGTCGTAAATGCCAAATTTATGAAAACAAGATTCATACGTCTCATCCATTTCTTCATAAACCTTATCTGTGTGGGGCATAGAGTTTATTGGGACGACCTTGTCAGAAGCTTTTAGCGAACATTAATTCACTAAGAGGGTGGAAGTAGCTTCTTAGGCCAATATTACAAAATCAGTGGTCGTTAGAGCAAAAAAAAAAAGAATGCCTACAACTAAAATGTCAAAAAAATCACATTTAATCGCACAATGTCAAAAGTTGCGGTCTGTTCAAAGATCAAATGCTACGTCATAGTGCCAAAAAAAAGGGGGGCAACAAAATAAGGATTGTTAGGAAGATGACCTAGACTTGTAAAGATTGGCATATAGAAGTTACGCTCATTAAATGCCGGCCAGGACCTCTGTCAGGGCAACGCCTTAGGTTTTGCCTATTGAAGTTAAAATCCCCTCTTCCCGGGGCACGGACCGAGCCAAAATTGAATGAAGCGGAAAAGATCTAATCCCGATGTGATCAAGTGAATTTGAAGAGAATATTGAGGGTTATCCGTCACGATCAAATGATGCGAGTTTACAACAAAAAGGATCGCCTTAGAAAATTTCATGATAGGGCTTTGAAAAAAATTCTCCCATGCAAAAGGGACTTCAAAAAGAAGTGAATACCAAACTAGGAAGGACCTTATGCAGCAAAAAAGACCTGTTCTATGGAAGCATGGATATGGATGGAGAGGGATAGCAAAGACTTGTCCAATTCGGTGAATTCAGATTCGGCCTAAAAAGGGTTGATTCAAAAAAAAAGGGAGGCCAAAGGCGAAAACCCGCAAAGGGCGCTTTGAGACCAAAGGTGGGTTTGAGTTGAAAACCCAAAAGGGGCAGCTCAAATTTTGATCAAAAAAGTAGCATATAGTAGTCTTGTTACGCTTGAATTAACAATGAAGAAGTATGTCTTGGGGCATCGCCAAAGTACTCTGGATCCCCTAAACACATATTGAGCTTAAAATGATCTTTAAGAAGTCGGAACGAAGAAGCTCAGGCTGCGATATCTGGGGCACCTAGTTTCCATTTTGAGTCCGCTATCTTTGCTTTGTTTCAAAAAAAAACAAAAAAACAAACAAAAACTCTAAATAAACTTTCTTTTTCATTGCATTTCCTAGCTTTAATTAACTTGTTTGTTTCGAGCTGCGCTCTCAATAAATTTCTGTTTCAAGCATATTGCATTGAAATAACAATTATTGGACTAATAATACTTTCATGAAGGGAGTTTCGCATATTACTCCGAAAACCTCTAAACAATACAAGAGTCTGAAACAGGATTATTGTTTAAGATTCACCAAGCTTAAGGGGTGGAAACATCTGAGTCCAAATTAAGGTTATCTCTTCGGATTTTTGTCAAAAATGGTGATTAAACAAAATGACAAGATATAGCATCAGTGATACAAGCCTGACGAAAATAGGCATTGTTAACCCAAGTACAAAGCTCGAATCATTAAAAAAAACCGATATTCTGTATTCATGCGAACATCGTGCATAAACATCTGGAAGCTGATACAGATCCTATACCTTTGAATGGCAATGGGATGGATTGAAAAAGAAACAAATCTCACATTCTGAAATCACGGCGGGATGGTTGGGAAAAGATCCAGATCCTATACCCCTAAGTCACAATGAGATGAACCTTAAAGTTACAGTGGGGCAAATCTGTTGAGCAAAATATGTGTTTCTCGGGTTCTCAGTCAAAGAATACCAGCCGAGCAAAAGGGTAGCATATTACCCTAATAAACTATGAACGATGACACCTTAAGCAGGGATCATTCTCAAGAAATTTTACATTCATGCAAAGCACATTTAGTTAGAAGCATTTAAATGTCATCCATAACACATGTAGTTAAGAGGCTTCGAGTCATTCCGATCTTAACATCCTCATCATTTGCATAAGCATAAGCACATTCTACAGGACAGGTTACTCAAAGAACGGTGTAGCAGGTTCAGATTTTGCTCTCGAGAGACAATAGTAGAGGATTGAAGTCTTCCTGAAGATAGGGCAGGTTGAAGATAACAAATCTGGCGTTCCTGAGCTTTGCAGGAGACAGATTGAAGACAGCAAATCTGGCGTTCCTGAGCTTTGCAGGAAGCAGATTGAAGACAGAAGATCTGGCATTCCTGAGCTTTGCAGGAGGCAGATTGAAGACAGCAAATCTGGCATTCCTGAGCTTTGCAGGAAGCAGATTGAAGACAGAAGATCTGGCATTCCTAAGCTTTGCAGGAGGCAGATTGAAGACAGCAAATCTGGCATTCCTGAGCTTTGCAGGAAGCAGATTGAAGACAGAAGATCTGGCATTCCTGAGCTTTGCAGGAGGCAGATTGAAGACAGCAAATCTGGCATTCCTGAGCTTTGCAGGAAGCAGATTGAAGACAGCAAATCTGGCATTCCTGAGCTTTGCAGGAAGCAGATTGAAGACAGCAAATCTGGCATTCCTGAGCTTTGCAGGAAGCAGATTGAAGACAGCAAATCTAGCATTCCTGAGCTTTGCAGGAAGCAGATTGAAGACAGCAAATCAGGAAGCAGATTGAAAACAGTAAATTTGGCATTCCTGAGCTTTGCAAGAAGCAGATTGAAGATAACAAGTCTGGCATTCCTGAGCTTTGCAGGAAGCAGGTTGAAGACAGAAGATCTAGCATTCCTGAGCTTTGCAGGAGGCAGATTGAAGACAGCAAATCTGACATTCCTGAGCATTGCAGGAAGCAGATTGAAGACAGAAGATCTGGCATTCCTAAGCTTTGCAGGAGGCAGATTGAAGACAGCAAATCTGGCATTCCTGAGCTTTGCAGGAAGCAGATTGAAGACAGAAGATCTGGCATTCCTGAGCTTTGCAGGAGGCAGATTGAAGACAGCAAATCTGGCATTCCTGAGCTTTGCAGGAAGCAGATTGAAGACAGCAAATCTGGCATTCCTGAGCTTTGCAGGAAGAAGATTGAAGACAGCAAATCTGGCATTCCTGAGCTTTGCAGGAAGCAGATTGAAGACAGCAAATCTAGCATTCCTGAGCTTTGCAAGAAGCAGATTGAAAACAGTAAATTTGGCATTCCTGAGCTTTGCAGGAAGCAGATTGAAGATAACAAGTCTGGCATTCCTGAGCTTTGCAGGAAGCAGGTTGAAGACAGAAGATCTGGCATTCCTGAGCTTTGCAGGAGGCAGATTGAAGACAGCAAATCTGGCATTCCTGAGCTTTGCAGGAAGCAGATTGAAGACAGAAGATCTGGCATTCCTAAGCTTTGCATGAGGCAGATTGAAGACAGCAAATCTGGCATTCCTGAGCTTTGCAGGAAGCAGATTGAAGACAGAAGATCTGGCATTCCTGAGCTTTGCAGGAGGCAGATTGAAGACAGCAAATCTGGCATTCCTGAGCTTTGCAGGAAGCAGATTGAAGACAGCAAATCTGGCATTCCTGAGCTTTGCAGGAAGCAGATTGAAGACAGCAAATCTGGCATTCCTGAGCTTTGCAGGAAGCAGATTGAAGACAGCAAATCAGGAAGCAGATTGAAAACAGTAAATTTGGCATTCCTGAGCTTTGCAGGAAGCAGATTGAAGATAACAAGTCTGGCATTCCTGAGCTTTGCAGGAAGCAGGTTGAAGACAGAAGATCTGGCATTCCTGAGCTTTGCAGGAAGCAAGTTGAAGACATAAGATCTGGCATTCCTGAGCTTTGCAGGAAGCAGGTTGAAGACAGAAGATCTGGCATTCCTAAGCTTTGCAAGAAGCAGGTTGAAGACAGAAGATCTGGCATTCCTGAGCTTTGCAGGAAGCAGATTGAATACATTAAGTTTGGCAATACGGAACAGATTGAAGTTGCAGTAGAGTGGATCAGAACAAAACTCATCTCACTGAAGTTGTATGGAAGCAGTTGCGGTGGGTCAAAACGAGACTACCAGAGGAAAAAGAGCGTTAAGAAGTCAAGACCCAGTGGGTCCCGACAAATTTGGGCCTTCTTTATATCTTTGCTCTATTCTTGTTACACGACAATGAGCAAAGAGGAGCAGCTGTAGATGGCCCAAATAGTCCGGGCCCAAATAAAAAATAAAACGAATAAATGGCCCAAAACCCTAATGGCCTAATTAGGCCCGAAACTAATCAAGATTAGGGAACCCTAGGGTTCCCTCTCCTCTGATGCGCCGCAAGCCCTGGTGCGCCGTACTCCACTCAGCCGTAGCACCCACTCGCGCACTAGCAACTGTCGGCCACTCACCCCTTTGCGCCGCTCCTCCACTGACGCCGTTCATCGACCTACAAAAAGGACAAAAAAATAGCAAAGCCGCAAGCAGAATATACTGTATTTTATTTACTGTTATTAGGCTATAAAAGCCATTGAAAAACCATGTAAAAGAGGGATTTTTTTTTCAATAAAAGAATACGAAAAAAAAACAAGAAGATTAAAACCAAAAAAAAACAAACGCAGATCAGATTGCTGTCGAAGGTATTTTCATTTTTTTTCTTTTTTCGAGTTTGTTATTATTTCGTAAATATTAGTACAGACAATAAACACAAATAGAAAAGGAAGAAAAACGAACCTTTTGCGAGTTTCGCGGTGGCCGGCGATGGAGCTCGCGGCGGCGCGTGGTGGTCCGAGCACCGGAAGCTCCCCAGGATCTGCAGACCTGCAGAAAAAAAGAGAAAGGGGTTTAGAATGTTTTTAAAAAGGGTGGGAAATGATTTTTTTTTTTAGGATTTGGCCTTTATATAGCCCCTTAAAACGACGTCGTTTTGGGACTGGCCATCAATGCCCAAAACGACGTCGTTTCGCATACGACCCGCGCGCGCGACCCGACCCGACCAGAGGATCCGCGCGTTTTTTGTCTATTGGGCAAATTTCCCTTTTGGTCCTTCCGCATTTTCAATTTTTAAAATTAAACTTTCTAATATTTCAATTTGGCCCTAAAAATTTACTTTCGTTTACGACTTGGTCCTTTCTGCTGCTGTGCGTTTCGGCCAGAAGGTTTTATTACCTCATAGGTCCCCCCAGTCTTTTTGCGCGTGTAAATAGGCCCCCCAACCTTTCTTTTTATTTTAAATTCACCCCGAAATTTTGTTTTTTACTTAACTTAGTCCCTTTTGGGTTATTTTCACTTACTACTATTGTTAATATTTTTAGTTGATATTATTATTATTTCCTATTACTATTATTATTATTACTTATTATATATTATTAGTATCATTATTATTACTATTATATTATTATTATTATCTTAGTATTATTACTATATTATTATCATTATTAATTATTATTATTATTATTATTATTATTATTTCCTATTACAATTATTATTATTTTATCATAATTATAACTATTATTATTATATTCATTATTATATTATTATGTTGTACATATTATTATTATTATCTTACTATCATTACTATATTATTATCATTATTATCAATTATTGTTATTATTATTATATTATTACGTTGTACATATTACTATTATTATTATTTTATTATATTTATCATCATTATTATTATTATTATTATTATTATTATTATTATTATTATTATTATTATTATTATTATATTCATACTATCATATGTTTTTTTTTATTATCTCGATCTTTACTAACACTTTCTAGCTTTTTATTATCATTTCAATACCCCTTTTTACCTTTTTATAGTTTCTATATTTTGTTACCAGTGTGGTTGATTTCGCATTTTTGTCGTTTCATGTGGATCAACGATTTTAAATCGCAATCCAACTTTTTAATTCATATAAAGGTAATATTCATGAGTTTGAGGATTCAAAATTTTGTGCCCAATCGTGCTGGGTATGACCTTTTGTTTGACCAAACAAATGGACATCCTTTCAACTTTTGTTTCCACTTTTAAATAAGGTGATATTCGTGTGTTTGGAAGTTCGAAAAGATCGTGCCCAATCATGCTGGGTGTGTTTTCTTTCGTATGACCAAATGAGCAAATACCCTTTCCAAAAAATGTATTTGGAGAATCTTGGAGATGATCTTGGATTTAAGGATTTAGATTATCGTGTCCAATCGTGCTGGATGTGAAACTCTATTCCTTCGAAACAAGGGAAACTCGATATTCAATCAAGATGTTAGAATAAAAAAAAAAGAATGAAATTTCAAAATCTTTTCAAACTTTTTGACATTAGGACATTGATTAATCAATTCGGTACCAATTGTGGGCGTTACAAAGGTGCTAACCCTTCCTTGTATGTAACCGATTCCCGAACCCGTTTTCTCGAATTTCGCAAACCAAAATATTTTTATAGGTGACCCGATCACACCTAAATAAAAAGAATCGGTGGCGACTCCATATTTTTAAAAGTCGATCCCCGTTTTTTTAAAACCTCTCTTAAGGAACGGTTTCGACACAAGCATTTGCAAATTCAAGAAAAAAGTTTGATATTATTATGCCCGGAAGTGAAATCCCAGAATGGTTTAGCCAACAAAAAAGTGACTCTTCAATTAAGATACCCCTTCCGAAAGATAGTCAATAGATTGGAGTTACTTCTTGCTGCATTTTTATCAATAATGATGCTTCAAGGGATGACGAGGTTATCAGTTGTACTGCATTTATCTATTGCAGAAATTCTGAACAAGCCAGCTGTGATGGATCTACTTTTCGAGGTAGAAAACAGTTTGATGGGACCGGCTGGAGTTTGGGAAAAGGAGTTAACGGGCCCATAATGAAAGATCACATTTTTCTTTGTTATTGGTCGCGTGGTGAACTATACCTAATTTCCATGGAGGATAAATATGGTCATTGTGAAACCAAAAATTTACGGGCAACAGATTGCTTAGATCAGAAATGCGATGAGCTTGAGGTGTCTTTCACACATCCATACAGTGCTAAGGTGAAGAAGAGTGGTGTTAGAATAGTGTATGAGAAAGATTTGGAAGAACTAAAAGGGTTGTTATGCCATACCACTCTATCTTCTCACATCCACCAACACTCTGCTCACAACGATCGATCAGTAGATAGCACTTCTCACATAAAACGAAAAGCTAATATCTACGATGAAGCGGAGGAAGAAGGGCGGCAACCAAAACGGATGCAGAAATTTTTCAATTTTATAATGGGCCAATGGGGGAAGAAGCATTAATTGTGGTAAACTACTTAACCAACCTCCTATTGATTTGTTTTACACATCTATCTTGTTTGTATTTTTTTTTATTTCATTTAAAGTGATCTTTCCGTTATGTATCAAAAAGTTTTAGATAAAGTATTGTCTAATATATTCAATCATATCATATATGCATTATATATAAAAAAATATCGATGCAACAGTGCTTTTAGATATTGAATGTTTTTGTATATTTTGATGCTCATTTTTGTTTTACTCATGATTTTTAGGGAATCGAGCAAGATGCTCAATTTGAGTGTCGATATCTTTTCGAAGATGAAAAATTTGAGATTGCTCAAAGTTCATTGCGTATCAAATTGTGATGATCTCAATTATCTTTTTAATGAACTACGGCTTTTAGATTGGACAGGATATCCTTTAAAATTCTTGCCTTCAAGCTTCCTACCAGACAATCTTGTTGCACTTTTTTTACCATATAGTCATATCGAACAACTATGGAAGGGAAATAGAGTAAGAACTAACTCATCTTATCATTGTGCTTTAGCTTATTTTAATATAAATTATTAAACTTTGATTAAGGTAAAAAGAAAAAAAAAGAAAAATTAGCATTATTATTTTTTCTGCCTAATTTATTATTGTCTCCAACAGCCCTTGTTTAAGTTGAAAATGATGAACCTCAAAGGGTCTCAAAACCTGATCAAGACACCTGACTTCACAACAGCACCAAAACTTGAAGCTATGATTATGGACGGTTGTACCAGATTAGTAGATGTCCATACATCAATCGGAGTGCTTAAGAGCCTAAAACTTTTGAATTTAAGAGACCGCAAAAGTCATAGGAATCTTCCAACCAGAATTGGAATGGAATCTCTTGAAACATTAATTCTTTCAGGTTGCTAAAGTCTTGTAAGGTTTCCGGAGATTGATGGGAGGATGGAACATTTAAAAACTCTTGATGTTTCTAGTTGTTATAAAATTGAATATTTGCCAGTGAACTTGCAGCAAGTAGAGTTTTTGGAAGAGCTTGACTTGAGTGAAACAAGCATAACAGAGACACCACCCTTCATTTTTCATTTGAAAAATATTAAAATTCTATCTCTCAATGGTCGCAAGGGACCATCATATAAGTCACAACCAAATTTGCCTTCTCTTTTCAAGGTAATCCAAGGAAGAAGGACGAATCCCGTAGCTCCGATGTTGCCTTTGTTGTCAGGTTTGAGTTCATTAAGAAAGCTAAATCTAAGGGACTGCAATCTTTGTGAAGGAGATATTCCACGTGATATTTCTGGTCTATCCTCTTTGATACATCTTGATCTTAGTGGTAACAATTTCATCAGCATACCTGAATCTCTTACTCGACTCTCGAAGCTCGAGTTTCTTAACTTGTCAAATTGCAACATGTGCACTATTGGTGAAGCAGAAATTCATGGTCTATGCTCTTTGAGTTGTCTTGGTCTTAGGGGTGACAATTTCATCACCACTCCTTTGGCTCTTACTCAACTTTGCAGGCTTAAATCGCTTGGATTATCAAATTGCAAGATGCTTAAATCGTTGCCTAAGCTTCTAACAAGTATGGCATATGTGTGTATAGATGATTGTTCTTCACTTGAAGTAGTTGCAAGTCCACCAAAAGTATGCAATTTAGTGGATGAGGCTTCCTTTAGAGCCATTAACTGCTTCAAATTGGCTGAGAATATCAATGCATTAACACTGCTGAGAAAACATCTTAAGGTCGATTAATCTCTATTTTCTCCCTTACAAAATCTCATACTTGAGAATTTATGGTTTTAGTTACCAAACGACTTGTGTTTTATTTTGCAGGCATTTGCAAATTCAAGAAAAATGTTTCAAATTATTATGCCCGGAAGTGAAATTCCAGAATGGTTTAGCCAACAAAAAAGTGGCTCTTCAATTAAGATACCCCTTCCAAAAGATAGTCAATGGATTGGAGTTGCTTCTTGCTGCATTTTTATCAATAATGATACTTCAAGGAATGAAGAGGCTGTATAAGCCCAAATTTGTCTGGTCTCCAAACTAGGTCCAAACCCAATAAGCCCAATTACAAGTGGCCCAAATGGCCCAAAGAAAAAAGAAAACTTTTCAGAAACCTAGGGTTCCAAGAACCTTAGGCGCCACGACTCCACTCAGCCGCCAGCTCCACTGGCTACTGCCTGCCACCAGCACCACGACCATCTGTCTGCCAACATCGCCGCTCTCCCCACTATACTTGGCCCCCTGCAATAAAAAAGAAAAAGAGAGCACAACGAAAAAAACTATTGTATTTTATTTTTTTTTCTCAAAAATCGGTTATAAAAACCGAAGGTAGATCTGAAAAGGGGGATCTTTTTTTGGAATTTCGATCAACAGAATACAAAAATTTCAATCCAAAAACAGTAAAAAAAAAACTCAAAATCAGACGCAAGTACAAACAGAAAAAAAGGTCTTTTTTTCTATTTCCTCTTGTTCTCTTGAAATCGCGTAAATATGTGCCTATCTTATTAGAAATCATATCGTTCCTATATACATATTTATACGTGTAAAATACAAAGGAGAAAAACTTACCTTTGGTAATTTCCGCCCACCGTGTACGGTGGCCGGAGGCTGCGTCGGCGGGGCTCTAGCACCGGAAGATCAACCGGGCCTGGGTCGGAGTTCGGGCGAAAAGGGATAACCTCTCCAGAGCATTTTCCCCTTTTTTTTCTGCTGCAAGGAAGAAATGAAATTTTTGAAGGAAAATCCTACTTTTATACCCCTTTGATACGGCGTCGTTTTGCCAACAGGGGTCAGAGGCCACAACGACGTCGTTTTGGGCCTCTGACCCGTGACCCGACCCGATCCGACCCGCTCCAACTTAGGATCCGCGTGTTTTTGATTAATTGGGCTAATTGCCCTTTTAGTCCTTCCGCGTTTCCAGGTGTTTAAATTAGGTTTTCTTTTATTTTCAATTGTGCCCTAGAATTTTACACAGCTTCAAATCCGGTCCTTGCTCAAACGCTGCTTCTAGTAACCCGAGAAAATTGCGCTAGCAGTCCCCTTTACTTTTCGCACATTAAAATTTAATCCCTGTTTCCCTTTTATTTATCTAATTTTTGCAAATTTACCTCAAGCATTTCGATTTTACCCAATCTTAGTCATTTTTAATTGTTTTGATTGAACTTATTGCTTTTGTTATATGTATTATTATTATTCGTGTCATTGGTGTTATTATTATTATCATGTTTATATTATTATTATACCCTTATTATTTCTACTTGTACATATACTTATTATTATTATCATCATTATTATTATTATCACTATTACTACTACTATTATTATTATTATTATTATTATTATTATTATTATTATTATTATTATTATTTTTTACCATCATTATTACTATTATTATTACTTTATTATTATTTCTATTATTACTATTATTGTATTATTACTTGTATATATACTTACTATTATTATATTATTATTACTATATTTACATTGATATATTATATATATTGCGTATTATTATTATAATATTATTATTACTACTACATTTATATTATTTATCTTGTGCATATTTTGTATTATTATTATTAGTAGTAGTATTATTAATATTAGTAGTAGTATTCATATTATAATGTTTATTATCTTGATTGTTACTAATTCTACCATTATTGATATTGTTTTGTTTTTTTAAAATTTCTCGTTTTTTTTAATATTCTTATTTTATTTCTTTGTTTTTATTTTGATATTTTTATGATCACTTTCGTTTGCGTCATTTTATGTAAATCGATAGTTTTGAGATGGTCTTGGATTCAAGGATTTAAGATATCGTGTCCTAAAGTATTGGATGTGATATTTTATTCTTTTAGAACGAGTAGATCTTGATTTTCGGTTTGAAAAACTATGGGATGATCTTGAATTCGAGGATTTAAATTATCGTGTCCTAAAGTATTGGATGTGATATTTTAATTCATTTGGAACGAGAAAGTCTTGATTTGCAATTCGGGAAAACCATGAGATGATCTTGGACTCGAGGATTCAAACTATCGTGTCCTAAAGTATTGGATGTGATATTTTATTCCTTCGAAACGAGAAGATCTTGGTTTAATTCAAGAAAACGCAAATATTTCTAAAAAGGGTCGAATTTTTAAATTCCTTTAAAATTTTCAACTTTCGACATGAGGACATTAATTGATCAAATCGGTACCAATTTTGGGCGTGACGAGGGTGCTAACCCATCCTCGCACGTAACCAACTCCCGAACTCGATTTCTCAAAACTTCGCAGACCAAAAACATTGTTTTAGTAAACCAAATCATTTTATTAAAACAACAAGATGATCCGATCACACCTGATAAAAGGTCGGTGGATACTCCTGTTCTTATTTTCAAAACCCAAGTTCGATTCTCGACTAAACAAAAAAGGGACGGTTTCAACAGCTTGCCGAATTTTAATGTGCGAAAAGTAAAGGGGACTACTAGCAATTTTCTCGGGTTACTAGACGCAGCGTTTGAGCAGAGACCGGATTTGAAGCTGTGTAAAATTCTAGGGCATAATTGAAAATAAAAGAAAACCTAATTTAAACACCTGGAAATGCGGAAGGACTAAAAGGGCAATTAGCCCAATTAATGAAAAACACGTGGATCCTAAGCTGGAGCGGGTCGGATCGGGTCGGGTCACGGGTCAAAGGCCCAAAACGACGTCGTTTTGGCCTCTGACCCCTGGCGCCGTATCAAAGGGGTATAAAAGTAGAATTTTCATTCAAAAATTTCATTTCTTCCTTGCAACAGAAAAAAAAGGGGAATATGCTCTAGAGAGGTTATCCCTTTTCGCCCGAACTCCGACCCAGGCCCGGTTGATCTTCCGGTGCTAGAGTCCCACCAACGCAGCCTCCAGGCACCGTACACGGTGGGCGGAAATTACCAAAGGTAAGTTTTTCTCCTTTGTATTTTACACGTATAAATATGTATATAGGAACGATATGATTTCTAATAAGATAGGCACATATTTACGCGATTTCAAGAGAAAAAGAGGAAATAGAAAAAAAGACCTTTGCTTCTGTTTGTACTTGCGTCTGATTTTGAGTTTTTTTTGACTGTTTTTGGATTGAAATTTTTGTATTCTGTTGATCGAAATTCCAAAAAAAGATCCCCCTTTTCAGATCTACCTTCGGTTTTTATAACCGATTATTGAGGGAAAAAACAAAATAAAATACAATAGTTTTTTCGTTGTGCTCTCTTTTTCTTTTTTATTGCAGGGGGCCGAGTATAGTGGGGTGAGCAGCGATGTTGGCAGACCGATGGTCGTGGTGCTGGTGGCAGGCAGTGGCCAGTGGAGCTGGCGGCTGAGTGGAGTCGCGGCGCCTAGGGTTCCTGGAACCCTAGGTTTCTGAAAAGTTTTCTTTTTTCTTTGGGCCATTTGGGCCACTTGTAATTGGGCTTATTGGGTTTGGACCTAGTTTGGAGCCCAGACAAATTTAGGCTTATACAGCTGCCCCTCTTTGCTCGTTGTCGTGTAACGGAAGCAGAGCAAAGATATAAAGAAGGCCAAAATTTGTCGGGATCCACTGAGTCTCGTCTTCTTTGGTGCTTTCCATTGTCTTGTTGCTTTGAGTTTCAATCTGTTTTTGAGTCTTCAAGGAGATAACATTTGTAATCTTCAATCTATTCCACCGTTGGTCTGTGGCAATAGGACAATCTTGAATCTATTCCACTACTGGTTAGTGGCAATAGAATAGTTCTTCAAATCTATTCCACTACTGGTTATGGCAATAAGATAATCTTCAATCTATTCCACTACTGGTTAGTGGCAATAGAACAGTCTTCAACCTATCCCGCCGCTGGTCAGTGGCAATAGGATAATCTTCGATTTATTCCACTACTGGTCAGTGGCAATAGAACAATCTTCAACCCATTCCACCGCTGGTCAGTGGCAATAGGACGATCTTTAACCTCTTCCACCGCTGGTCAGTGGCAATAGGACGATCTTCAATCTACTCCACTACTGGTCAGTGGCAATAGAACAATCTTCAACCCATTCCACCGCTGGTCGATGGCAATAGGATAATCTTCAACCCATTCCACCGCTGGTCGGTGGCAATAGGACAATCTTCAATCTACTCCACTACTGGTCAGTGGCAATAAAACAATCTTCAACCCATTCCATCGCTGGTCGATGGCAATAGGATAATTTTCAACCCATTCCACCGCTGGTCGATGGCAATAGGATAATCTTCAACCCATTCCACCGCTGGTCAGTGGCAATAGGACAATCTTTAATTTGCTTCCTTACTATCTTTAGGAAGACTTCAATCTTCAATCTGCTCCACTATCATCTCTAGGGAACAAAATCTGAACTTGCTACACTATTCTCTGAGGAACCTGTCCTGTAGAATATGCTTATGCTTAAATAAATTATTAGAATGCTGTGGCCGGAATGACTCAAATGCTCCTTACTAGATGCATGATGGACGACATTTGCGTGAATGTAGAATGTCATGTGAGTGGTCTTTTTACAATGATTAGGATGCAATGATTACAATGAATTGAATGCCCCTAATGTGAATAACGAATGCATGAGAATGATTCTTTCGTAACGCATCATCATGCCTTCTTGTTTGATTGATCTCTTTGAGGGTCACCATTTCGGATCTTGATTACCCCATGAACCTGGTCAGTTCTGAATATTGACCTCACTTCAGGTTCCCGTAATAATTAGAAATTTTTTAGAGTAATATGCGAAACCCCTTTAATTTGAATATTAATCGTCCATTAATCGTTATTTTCGATGAAAAGTGCTTGGAAAATGTCATTACAATGGATATTTGGATTAAGGCTCAACATGGATAAACTGATCAAAGGATCATGTTTTGACAAGGCAAATTTTGCTGAAATGTGAAATTGAAGATGAAAACAAATGTCCAGATGTCATAGCATGAGCTTCTCTGTACAAATTTCTCGAGATTTCTATTTGTATTCGATAGGTGTTGGATAGACTTAGAAGACTTTATTGATGCCCCAAGACGTGACGTCTCTCTCTTGTTAACTCGAGTTGTAGCAAGACCATTGCATACCTCCCCCTTAAAAATTTGAATTGCCCATTCTTGGGTTTTAAATTCAAAACCCCTTTGGTCACAAAACGCCCATTGCGGGTTTTCACTTTGGTCTCTCCGTTTTTTTTTTAGGCGAAGTATTTCTTTACTGAATCTGAGTTCACAGGATTCGGTAAACTTTTGCCATCCATTTCTGCTAAAATTAGAGCTCCACCAGAAAACGCCTTCTTCACTACATAAGGTCCTTCCCAGTTCGGCATCCATTTTCCTCTAAAGACTTTTTGCAAGGGAAGGATCTTTTTCAGGACAAGGTCTCCTTCATAGAATTCTCTAGGGCGAACTTTTTTATTATAAGCCCGTATCATTCGCTTTTGATACATTTGTCCATTACGAAGGGCTCTTAACCTCTTTTCCTCGATTAGGTTCAGTTGATCATACCGGGATTGAGCCCATTCTGCTTCATCTAATTTTAGTTCAAACAAGATCCGAAGGGAAGGGATCTTAACTTCGATCGGAAGTACCGCTTCCACCCCATACACCAAAGAGAAAGGAGTTGCCCCGGTAGAGGTTCTGATCGATGTTCGATAAGACAATCTTTGTAAGTCTCAGTCATCTTCCCCACGATTTTTTTAATATTCTTGTTAGCTGCCTCGACTGCACCATTCATTTTTGGACGATATGGTGACGAGTTGTGGTGTTTGATCTTGAATTGACTGCAGACCTCTACTATCGTACTGTTGTTCAAGTTCAGTGCATTCTCGGATATGATCCTTTCAGGCATTCCATACCGGCATATGATTTCTTTTTTTAAGAACTTGCCGATTGCTGACTTCGTGACATTCGCATATGAAGTGGCTTCTACCCATTTGGTGAAGTAGTCGATTACCACAAAGATAAATCGATGCCCATTCGAGGCTTTTGATGATATCGGCCCACTGACGTCCATCCCCCATATAGAGAAAGGCCACGGAGAGGTCATGACATGGAGAGGTGAAGGAGGTACATGAATTTTGTCACCATAAATTTGGCATTTGTGGCATTTCTTAGCATAGCTGATGCAATTTCCTTCCATAGTAGACCAATAATACCCGAACCTCATAATCTGTCTTGCCATTTTAAAATCATTAGCGTGTATCCCACAGACACCCTCATGAACTTCTTCGAGAATCCTCTTGGCTTCAACAGTATCCACGCATCTTAGAAGTACTTGATCCTTCCTTCTTTTGTATAGGATTTCCCTGTCTAAGACATAATCGCTAGCCAGTCTTCTAAATGTTCTCTTATCATTTTCGGTTGCTTGGTTGGGATATTCACGATTCTTCACGTATTGTAATATATTGTGATACCAAGGGTGATCGTCCTTTTCTTCTTCTTCGCTGATGTTGTGGCAATGTGCCGGAACCTCGTAAATGCTCATTTGGATAGGCTTCACTTCCTCTTGCTTGTTCAGTTTGATCATAGAAGCCAAGGTAGCTAGGGCGTCGGCCATCTGGTTTTTTTCTCGCGGGAGGTAACAGAAAGTGACGTCAAACTCCTTGATTAACTCCAAGACTAGCCTTCGATAACTGATTAGTTTGGGATCTCTCGTTTCCCATTCACCTATCGAACTCAGAAAGTAGAATCTGCCACCAGGCCATTCTTCCATTTAACGCAGTTGATTCCATCATGTACTTGAGAGGGTCTAGCTTTTAGATAAGCCAAGTGGTGTGATATAGCATGTACTGTCTCAGTCTCCGGGTTGTCCAAATCAAAGCACAACACAATTTCTCAATTGGCGAATATCTTGTCTCGCATTTTGTAAACTTCTTGCTGAGATAGTATATCGCCCTTTCCTTTCTTCCTGACTCATCATGTTGGCCTAGCACACATCCCATAGAATTTTCAAATACTGACAAATACAATATCAATGGCCTATCTGTGCAAGGGGGCATCAGTACTGGGGGTTCAGACAAGTAATGCTTAATCTTATCAAAAGCTCCCTGGCACTTCCCATTCCATTCACCTGAGTTGTGTTTCCTAATAAGACAGAATATAGGGTCACATTTCTCCGTTAATTGTGCAATGAACCGAGCGATATAATTTAATCTCCCCAGGAAACCTCGAACTTCCTTTTGGGTACGTGGTGGAGACAACTCCTGTATAGCTTTTACTTTATCAGGATCCACCTCAATTCCTTTTTCACTGACTACAAATCCCAACAATTTTCCCGGCCTAGCCCCAAAGGTACATTTTGCTGGATTGAGTTTCAGTTGGAATTTTCTCAGCCTTAGAAACAGTTTCATCAAGACTTGTCGTCCACGTAGACTTCGATCTCCTTGTGCATCATGTCGTAGAAGAGGGTCACCATGGCTCTTTGATACGTTGCCCATGCATTTTTTAGTCCAAACGGCATTTCCTTGTAGCAAAATGTTCCCCACATGGTTACGAATGTGGTCTTTTCCGTATCCTCAGGGTGCATCTTAATCTGGTTGTACCCGGAGAAGCCGTCCATGAAAGAGAAGTGAATAACCAGCTGTGTTATCCACTAAGGTATCGATGTGAGGCAACGGAAAATTATCTTTCGGGTAGCCTTGTTCAAATCCCTATAGTCCACACACATCCGTACCTTCCCATCTTTCTTGGGAACAGGCACTATGTTTGCTATTCATTCCGAGTATTTGACCACTTGCAAAAAACCAGCATCGAACCGCTTCCTGACTTCTTCTTTTATCTTTAACAAAACATCGGGCCTCATTCTTCGAAGCTTCTATTGAACGGGTCTACATTCCTCCTTTATGGGGAGGCGGTGTACCACTATATCCGTGTTCAATCCGGGCATGTCCTGATATGACCAAGCGAAGACGTCCTTGAATAGTTGGAGTAACTTGATGAGGTCTTCGCTTTGTCTCTGCAGCAATGTTAGCCCCGATTTTCAACTCTTTCCCTTCTCCCAAGCTCACAATTTCCACTGACTCTTTGTGGGGTAAGATTTGTTTCTCCTCCTGTTCTACCATCCTTAACAATTTAAGAGATACGTTATTGTCTTGGTCATCTTCAAAATCTCTGAAATCCCCCATACCCGTATCTTGTTCAAAAGGAGATTCTGAGTTAATAACAGTATCACTCATGCCATTGATATCTGGGGACCTATTAGAAGGGCAGAGAAAAGTGCAAATAATCTAAGAATGACTATTTGTGCGAATGAATAAAATGTAAAGGATAAAAAACTTTTGGTTGAAAGATTCATTTTATTAAAATAAAGATGCTTGGACATATGCCTATTCAACAAAAGGTTCCCTATTACTCCTACGCTTAGAGCAATAGGTGTGCTTTGAACATTACTCTGAATTGATTCTAAAAGCTACGGGAATCTCTTCTACGGTCCAATTGTTCAGAACACTTCCAGGAGCATAAGGGCGAATCCTGGATAAATCTCTTTCTTCAGGCTTTCCCTCGGATATGGCGTTGATGCTCAAGTTTCCCAACATTTCTTCTGCTTCCTCTCTTATTGCTATGCTTTAATCAGGGTATAGGATCCCCCCTGAGACAAATGTTCTGGATAAATGAGGAAAAGTCATTTGTTCCCATTTGATGTCTTCTTCGCCTAGGCGCGCCCTTCTTATTTCCCTTCTCTTTTCTTCCTCTCTCCTTCTTTGTTCTGCATTTGGCTTGAATCCTAAGCCAAAGTGGTCTCGTTTTTCTCGTCACATCTGTACTTCAGTTCTTCCTTGAAGGTACTTTTCGAGCCCTTTCCCTGGTAAGGCTCCCTTTCCAACTGTCATCTGGAGGCACATCTTCGTAGACTTAGATACTCTGGGTATGGGTATTTTGCTGCCCTCGGCAATGAAGGTTGCGTTGATAAATTCTAGTGATCGAAAAGAACATTCCATCGCTTCCTCGTCCACCTCAATGTACGGAGCGTCACTAGTAACGGATGCTATGATATCCTCTTCCACATTGATTATGACCAATCTTCCTTTTGCTACCAATTTCAACTTCTGATGCAGTGATGATGGCACAGCCCCTGCCGAATGGATCCAGAGTCTTCCTAACAGGCAATTGTAAGAAGGTTTGATGTCCATCACTAAGAAGTCTACCTCATACGTATTTGGGCCGACCCGAAGAGGTATATCGATTCTTCCCATGACTCTTCTCTCTGTACTATCGAATGCTCTCACAACATTATGGCATGTTTTCATGTGGGAGTTATCTACAGGCAACCTGTTTAATGTGGATAAAGGTAATACGTTCAGGGCCGACCCGTTGTCGACCAACATCCCGGGCAATATATACCCTTTGCAGTGCATAGTTATGTGTAGGGCCTTGGTGGATCCCATACCCCCCGGAGGTATCTCATCATCGTTGAAGAAAATGAAGTCAGCACTTAGATTCCCAACTAGACAGTCCAGTTTGCTAACAGATATATCGCCCGCTACGTATGTTTCGTTTAATACCTTCATCAACGCGTTTCGATGAGTTTCTGAGCTCATGAGCAAGGCTAGTACCGATATGCGAGCTGGCTGTTTGTGCAATTGCTCCACAACACTGTACTCGCTGTGCTTAAGGAATTTCAAGAACTCCTTAGCCTCGTTCTCCGTCACGGGCTCATTGACAAGTGCTTCGAGTTTCATCGTCCCTTCTTCATTTTGCTCGGTTATCACGGATTTCCCTTTGACCAGTTCGGCCTTTGTGTTTGGGGTATAGCGCCTTCCACTATGTGTGAAAAAACCCTCATCTTGGTCTTTCTCCACAGCATTAACTGGATTCTCTTTTCCCGGGATTACTACCTTACAATCGTAACTCCACGGGACCTTTTTATTGTCCTTATATGGGGAAGCCGCGAGCTTTTGAATTATGACATTCGGCGTGATTGATACTCTAGTCTCACCCGTCCTTGGTCGTGATATAATTACTGCAGGGCGGTTGCCCCAGTAGATTCTCCTAGATGATTCTTCTCCCGACGTGTGGACCTCTCCTTCTGGTGTGATTTTAACCGCTCTAGGTCGTGATATAATCACCGCAGGGCGGTTGCCCCCATAGATTCTCCTAGATGATCCTTCTTCTGACGTGTGGACTTCTCCTTCTTCTGGTTCTCCAACCTCTTCGTAGAATTCCATCTCCTTGTTGTCCATGAGATCTTGAACGATAGCCCTGAACTTGAGGCATTCTTGAATATTATGACCCGTTTCGGCATGAAACTCACAATATCTTTCCGCTCTTTCAATCTCTTCTCTCGGCTGCTGCGTGATTAAACCTCTATTCATCATTTGCTTCCAAACCCATCTTAGCGAGGTTTTTACCTCATCGATGTTCATTTTCACTCTTTTTCCTACTTTCTCCCCCATCATGTTCACCCCGTTATTAGCGTGATCGGGTAACGGGTGTTCTGTATCGTTAACTTTCACAACACCCATTTGAATGAGCTTTCTACCAACTTCTTGAAGGCGAGATAGTTTTCTATTGAATGTCCAACAACCCCCGCATGGTATTCGCATTGTGCATTTGCATCATACCATTTAGGGTATGGAGGCTGGAGGGGCTGTAAGTAATGGGGGGCGACAACATGTGTGTCATATAATTTTTGGTACAGTTGCCCATATGTCATATAGATTGGAGTGAACTGGAGTTTCTCCACATTCGGCTTTGTATTGGGTTCTTGTCTATGTGGTCTTGGACGATCGGTAATTACGGTACTGGGTTGATTCAAGGTGACTAACTTGTCGCGGGCACTCACATTATTTACGTCACCCTCTCTTTTCTTCAGGGCCGTCTTTTTGGGACCTTCCTCTGCTTCTATCTTGCCACACCTAACCGCGTGTTCTATCCTTTCTACACACCTCACAATTTCTGAAAAATCTGTCATAGAACTCCCCAACATGTGATTGATGAAAGGAGCTTTCAAAGTATGGATGAAGAGTGTGGCTACTTCTTCTTCTAAAAGAGACGATTGAACCTGTGTGGCTACCTCTCTCCATCGTTGAGCATACTGCCTGAAGCTTTCGCTTGGCCTTTTCTCCATAGTTTGGAGAGTGACTCTGTCGGGAGTTATGTCCACTATGTGGCCGTAATGTTTCATGAAGGCCTGTGCCAGGTCCCTCCATGTCTTGATTTGGGTACAACTGAGTCGATCGTACCATTTGGCCGCAGACCCAACCAGACTATCCTGAAAGCAGTGAATCAACAAAGAGCTAGCAACAACGAAGGATAAGCGAGTGACGGGGTGCGACTTGGACCAAGCAAAAAAAAGCTAAAAGAGACGTCTATTGAGAAAGTTCAATGGGCATGTCCATAAACATTCGATTACGAAAAAGAGGATTCTTGTTTGTACTTTGACTATGAGGACAGCCGTATTTATAATCCATTTTATGAAAAGAGCTTTATTTTCTTAAAAAGCTTTCTAAATAAAATTGAATCATAATCAACGCCTCTCTTTCTTTTTCGCATCCGTTTCATGCATTTGCATTAGCATCGCATGCATTTACATCATGTCACATGCATAGAGAGAGTCTAATACACTGAAATCATAACAGTGAGGAAGAGAGAAAAAGGAAAGAATCTGAAAGCTAAACATCCGTACGGCACCCGCGCTAAAACAAAGAAGATGGATCAGAGACTAGAATAATTCCAAAAGGAGATGCAGGACCAAGTGCAAGCACAGATGCAAGAGCAGCTAGCCAAAATCCAGCAAGACATGATGGAGTCCCAGAGGGACATGAGGTCTCAGATAGCTCAAATGACCCAACTGTTGAACAGATTTATGGAAAGAGGAAAAAGCCCAATGGCTATTACTGGAGGGGAGAATGAAGATATTCCCTCAGGATCTACCCTGCCGCAAGTGCCCTCACAGCACGAAGAATATCCTCGGAGGCCATCCGTCACAATTAGGCCTCAACAAGGGCAAGCTATCGTTGGATCCCCCATGAATTTCCAATGGGGCTCAGGATCCAACCCGGGAGATGACCCTATTAACCCTACGGTACCGGATTTTGATGAAATGGAAAAGAAATAATGAAAGCTAAACCCCCAATGCAGATGGAAAATCGCTACAGATGGTTGGAGGAGAGAGTCAAAGCAATAGAAAAGACTAAAACTCGTTACGGGATCGATATCAAAAAGCTAAGTCTGGTCCCAAACTTAGTACTCCTACCAAAGTTCAAGACTCCGAATTTTGAAAAATACAACAGGACTAGCTGCCTCGGAGCACACCTGAAGATATTCAGTCAACGAATGGCGGGACATGCCGATAATGAAAAATTATTGATTCACTACTTTCAGGATATTCTGGTTGGGTATGCGGCCAAATGGTACGATCGGCTCAGTAGTACCCAAATCAAGACATGGAGGGACCTGGCCCAGGCTTTCATGAAACATTACGGCCACATAGCGGACATAGCTCCCGACAGAGTCACTCTCCAAACTATGGAGAAAAGGCCAAGCGAAAGCTTCAAGCAGTATGCTCAACGATGGAGAGAGGTAGCCACACAGGTTCAACCGCCTCTTTTAGAAAAAGAAGCAGCCACACTCTTCATCCACACTTTGAAAGCTCCTTTCATCAATCACATGTTGGGGAGTTCTATGACAGATTTTTCAGAAATTGTGAGGTGTGGAGAAAAGATAAAACACGCGGTTAGGTGTGGAAGATAGAAGCAGGGGAAGGTCCTAGAAAGACGGCCCTGAAAAAAAGAGAGGGTGGCGTAAATAATATGAGTGCCCGCGACAAGTCGGTCACCCTGATTCAACCCAGTACCGTAATTACCGACTGTCCAAAACCACATAGACAAGAACCCAATACAAAGCCGAATGTGGAGAAACTCCAGTTCACTCCAATCTATATGACATATGGGCAACTGTACCAAAAATTATATGACACACATGTTGTCGCCCCCCATTACTTACAGCCCCTCCAGCCTCCATACCCTAAATGGTATGATGCAAATGCACAATGCGAATACCATGCGGGGGTTGTTGGACATTCAATAGAAAACTGTCTCGCCTTCAAGAAGTTGGTAGAAAAGCTCATTCAAATAGGTGTTGTGAAAGTTAACGATACAGAACACCCGTTACCCAATCACGCTAATAACGGGGTGAACGTGATGGGGAAGAAAGTAGGAAAAAGAGTGAAAATGAACGTCGATGAGGTAAAAACCCCGCTAAGATGGGTTTAGAAGCAAATGATAAACAGAGGCTTAATCACGCAACAGCCGAGAGAAGAGATTAAATGAGCAGAAAGATATTGCGAGTTTCATGCCGAAACAGGTCATAATATTTAAGAATGCCTCAAGTTCAGGGCTATCGTTCAAGATCTCATGGACAAAAAGGAGATGGAATTTTACGAAGAGATTGGAGAACCAGAAGAAGGAGAAGTCCACACGTCAGAAGAAGGATCATCTAGGAGAATCTATGGGGGCAACCGCCCTGCGGTGATTATATCACGACCTAGAGCGGTTAAAATCACACCAGAAGGAGAGGTCCACACGTCGGGAGAAGGATCATCTAGGAGAATTTACGGGGGCAACCGCCCTGGAGTAATTATATCACGACCAAGGATGGGTGAGACTGAAGTATCAATCACGCCGAAGGTCATAATTCATAAGCCCGCGGCTTCCTCTTATAAGGACAATAAAAAGGTCCCATGGAGTTACGATTGTAAGGTAGTAATCCCGGGAAAAGAGAATCCAGTTAATGCTGTGGAGAAAGACCAAGATGAGAGCTTTTTCACACGTAGTGGAAGGCGCTATACCCCGAACACAAAGGCCGAACTGGTCAAAGGGAAATCTGTGATAACCGAGCAAAATGAAGAAGGGATGATGAGACCCGAAGCACTTGTCAATGAGCCCGTGACAAAGAACGAGGCTAAAGAGTTTTTAAAATTCCTTAAGCACAGCGAGTACAGTGTTGTGAACCAACTGCACAAACAGCCAGCTCGCATATCGGTACTAACCTTGCTAATGAGCTCAGAAACTCATCGAAACGCGTTGATGAAGGTATTAAACGAAACATACGTAGCGGGCGATCTATCTGTTAGCAAACTGGACCGTCTAGTTGGGAATCTAAGTGCCGACAACTTCATTTTCTTCAACGATGATGAGATACCTCCGGGGGGTATGGGATCCACCAAGGCCCTACACATAACCACATACTGCAAAGGGTATATATTGCCCGGGGTGTTGGTCGACAACGGTTCGGCCCTGAACGTATTACCTTTATCCACATTGAACAGGTGCCCTGTAGATAGCTCCCACATGAAAACATGCCATTATGTTGTGAGAGCATTCGATGGTACGGACAGACGAGTCATGGGAGAAATCGATATACCTCTTCGGGTCGGCCCAAATACGTATGAGGTAGACTTCTTAGTAATGGACATCAAACCTTCTTACAATTGCCTGTTAGGAAGACCCTGGATCCATTCGGCAGGGGCTGTGCCATCATCACTGCATCAGAAGTTGAAATTGGTAGCGGAAGGAAGATTGGTCACAATAAATGCGGAAGAGGATATCATAGTACATTGAGGTGAACGAGGAAGCGATGGAATGTTCTTTCCGATCACTAGAATTTATCAACGCAACCTTCATTACCGAGGGCAGCAAAATACCCATACCCAGAGTATCTAAGTCTACGAAGATGTGCCTCCAGATGACAGTTGGAAAGGGAGCCTTACCAGGGAAAGGGCTCGGAAAGTACCTTCAAGGAAGAACTGAAGTGCCGATGCAACGAGAAAAACGAGACCACTTTGGCTTAAGATTCAAGCCAAATGCAGAATAAAGAAGGAGAGAGGAAGAAAAGAGAAGGGAAAGAAGAAGGGCGCGCCTAGGCGAAGAAGACATCAAATGGGAACCAATTACCTTTCCTTATTTATCCAGAACATTTGTCTCAGGTGGGATCCTATACCCTGATTAAAGCATGGCAATAAGAGAGGAAGCAGAAGAAATGTTGGGAAACTTGAGCATCAACGCCATATCCGAGGGAAAGCCTGAAGAAAGAAATTTATCCAGGATTCGCCCTTATGCTCCTAGAAGTGTTCTGAACAATTGGACCGTAGAAGAGATTCCCGTAGCTTTTAGAATCAATTCAGAGTAATGTTCAAAGCACACCTATTGCTCTAAGCGTAGGAGTAATAAGGAACCTTTTGTTGAATAGGCATATGTCCAAGTATCTTTATTTTAATAAAATGAATCTTTCAACCAAAAGTTTTTTATCCTTTACATTTTATTCATTCGCACAAATAGTCATTCTTAGATTATTTTGGTTTTTGCACTTTTCTCTGCCCTTTTAACAGGTCCCCAGATATCAATGGCATGAGTGATACTGTTATTAACTCAGAATCTCCTTTTGAACAAAATACGGGTATGGGGGATTCCAGAGATTTTGAAGATGACCAAGACAATAGCGTATCTCTTAAATTGTTAAGGATGGTAGAACAGGAGGAGAAAAATCTTACCCCACAAAGAGTCAGTGGAAATTGTGAGCTTAGGAGAAGGGAAAGAGCTAAAAATCGGGGCTAACATTGCTGCAGAGACAAAGCAAGACCTCATCAAGTTACTCCAACTATTCAAGGACGTCTTCGCTTGGTCATACCAGGACATGCCCGGATTGAACACGGATATAGTGGTACACCGCCTCCCCATAAAGGAGGAATGTAGACCCGTTCCATAGAAGCTTCGAAGAATGAGGCCCGATGTTTTGTTAAAGATAAAAGAAGAAGTCAGGAAGCGGTTCGATGCTGGTTTTTTGCAAGTAGTCAAATACTCGGAATGAATAGCAAACATATTGCCTGTTTCCAAGAAAGATGGGAAGGTACGGATGTGTGTGGACTATAGGGATTTGCAAGTGGTCAAATACTCGGAATGAATAACAAACATAGTACCTGTTTCCAAGAAAGATGGGAAGGTACGGATGTGTGTGGACTATAGGGATTTGACCAAGGCTAGCCCAAAGGATAACTTTCCGTTGCCTTACATCGATACCTTAGTAGATAACACAGCTGGTTATTCACTTTTCTCTTTCATGGACGGCTTCTCCTGGTACAACCAGATTAAGATGCACCCTGAAGATACGGAAAAGACCACATTCGTAACCATGTGGGGAACATTTTGCTACAAGGTAATGCCGTTTGGACTAAAAAATGCAGGGGCAACGTATCAAAGAGCAATGGTGACCCTCTTCCACGACATGATGCACAAAGAGATCGAAGTCTACGTGGACGACATGATTGCAAACTCCAAGACTGAAGAAGAGCATGTACAAGTCTTGACGAAACTGTTTCTAAGGCTGAGAAAATTCCAACTGAAACTCAATCCAGCAAAATGTACCTTTGGGGCTAGGTCGGGAAAATTGTTGAGATTTGTAGTCAGTGAAAAAGGAATTGAGGTGGATCCTGATAAAGTAAAAGCTATACAGGAGTTGTCTCCACCACGTACCCAAAAGAAAGTTCGAGGTTTCCTGGGGAGATTAAACTATATCGCTCGGTTCATTGCACAATTAACAGAGAAATATGACCCTATATTCTGTCTTCTTAGGAAACACAACTCAGGTGAATGAAATGAGAAGTGCCAGGGAGCTTTTGATAAGATTAAGCATTACTTGTCTGAACCCCCAGTACTGATGCCCCCTTGCCCAGATAGGCCACTGATATTGTATTTGTCAATATTTGAAAATTCTATGGGATGTATGCTAGGCCAACATGATGAGTCAGGAAGAAAGGAAAGGGCGATATACTATCTCAGCAAGAAGTTTACAGAATGCGAGACAAGATATTCGCCAATTGAGAAACTGTGTTGTGCTTTGATTTGTACGACCCGGAGACTAAGACAGTACATGCTATATCACACCACTTGGCTTATCTCAAAGCTAAGACCCTCTCAAGTACATGATGGAATCGACTGCGCTAAATGGAAGAATGGCCCGTGGCAGATTCTACTTTTTGAGTTCGATACAGTCTACATAAACCAGAAAGCTGTAAAAGGAAGTGCAATAGCAGACTTTCTAGCCAACAAAGCTTTAAAAGATTACGAACCATTAGACTTCGATTTTCCAAATTAAGACCTGATGTACGTGGCAATCACTGAGGAAGATGTCCAAAAAAAGGGCCTCCCTTGGAAACTAAACTTTGACGGAGCTTCAAACGCGGTAGGGAATGGAATTGGGGCAGTCCTAGTATCCCCAGATGGAGATCACTATCCTCACACCAGCAAATTAGATTTCGATTGCACGAATAACATGGCTGAATATGAAGCATGCATCCTGGGTATCCGGGCGGCCATTTAACGCAAAATTAAAACATTGGAGGTATACGGCGATTCTGCACTAGTAACCTATCAACTGAAAGGTGAATGGGAAACGAGAGATCCCAAACTAATCAGTTATCGAAGGTTAGTCTTGGAGTTAATCAAGGAGTTTGACAACGCCGCTTTCTATTACCTCCCGCGAGAAGAAAATCAGATAGCCGACGCCCTAGCTACCTTGGCTTCTATGATTAAACTGAACAAGCAAGAGGAAGCGAAGCCTATCCAAATGAGCATTTACGAGGTTCCGGCACATTCCTACAACATCAGCGAAGAAGAAGAAAAGGACGATCACCCTTGGTATCACGATATATTACAATACGTGAAGAATCGTGAATATCTCAACCAGGCAACCGAAAATGATAAGAGAACATTGAGAAGACTGGCTAGCGATTATGTTTTAGACGGGGAAATCCTATACAAAAGAAAGAATGATCAAGTACTTCTAAGATGCGTGGATACTGTTGAAGCCAAGAGGATTCTCGAAGAAGTTCATGAGGGTGTCTGTGGGACACACGCTAATGGTTTTACAATGGCAAGACAGATTATGAGGTTCGGGTATTATTGGTCTATTATGGAAGGAGATTGCATCAGCTATGCTAAGAAATGCCGCAAATGCCAAATTTATGGAGACAAAATTCATGTACCTCCTTCACCTCTCCATGTCATGACCTCTCCGTGGCCTTTCTCTATATGGGGGATGGACGTCATTGGGCCGATATCACCAAAAGCCTCGAATGGGCATCGATTTATCTTTGTGGTAATCGACTACTTCACCAAATGGGTAGAAGCCACTTCGTATGCGAATGTCACGAAGTCAGCAGTCAGCAAGTTCTTAAAAAAAGAAATCATATGCCGGTATGGAATGCCTGAAAGGATCATATCCGAGAATGCACTGAACTTGAACAACAGTACGATAGCAGAGGTCTACAGTCAATTCAAGATCAAACACCACAACTCGTCACCATATCGTCCAAAAATGAATGGTGCAATCGAGGCAGCTAACAAGAATATTAAGAAAATCGTGGGGAAGATAACTGAGACTTACAGAGATTGGCACGAAAAGCTACCATTCGCTCTTTACGCTTATCGAACATCGGTCAGAACATCTACCGGGGCAACTCCTTTCTCTTTGGTGTATGTGATGGAAGCGGTACTTCCGATCGAAGTTGAGATCCCTTCCCTTCGGGTCCTGTCTGAACTAAAATTGGATGAAGCAGAATGGACTCAATCCCGGTATGATCAACTGAACCTAATCGAGAAAAAGAGGTTAAGAGCCCCTCGTCATGGACAAATGTATCAAAAGCGAATGATACGTGCTTATAATAAAAAAGTTCGCCCTATAGAATTCTATGAAGGAGACCTTGTCCTGAAAAAGATCCTTCCCTTGCAAAAAGACTTTAGAGGAAAATTGATGCCGAACTGGGAAGGACCTTATGTAGTGAAGAAGGCGTTTTCTGGTGGAGCTCTAATTTTAGCAGAGATGGATGGCAAAAGTTTATCGAATCCTGTGAACTCAGATTCAGTTAAGAAATATTTCGCCTAAAAAAAACGAAGAGGCCAAAGTGAAAACCCGCAATGGGCGCTTTGTGACCAAAGGGGTTTTGAATTTAAAACCCAAGAATGGGCAATTCAAATTTTTAAGGGGGAGGTATGCAATGGTCTTGCTACAACTCGAGTTAACAAGAGAGAGTGAAGTCACGTCTTGGGGCATCAATAAAGTCTTCTAAGTCTATCCAACACCTATCGAATACAAATAGAATTCTTGAGAAATTTGTACAGAGAAGCTCATGCTATGACATCTGGACATTTGTTTTCATCTTCGATTTCACATTTCAGCAAAATTTGCCTTGTCAAAACATGATCCTTTGATCAGTTTATCCATGTTGAGCCTTAATCCAAATATCCATTGTAATGACATTTTCCAAGCACTTTTCATCGAAAATAACGATTAATGGACGATTAATATTCAAATTAAAGGGGTTTCGCATATTACTCTAAAAAATTTCTAATTATTACGGGAACCTGAAGTGAGGTCAATATTCAGATTTGACCAGGTTCATGGGGTAATCAAGATCCGAAATGGTGACCCTCAAAGAGATCAATCAAACAAGAAGGCAGGATGATACGTTACAAAAGAATCATTCTCATGCATTCGTCATTCACATTAGGGGCATTCAATTCATTGTAATCATTGCATCCTAATCATTGTAAAAAGACCACTCACATGACATTCTACATTCACGCAAATGTCGTCCATCATACATCTAGTAAGGAGCATTTGAGTCATTCCGGCCACAGCATTCTAATAATTTATTTAAGCATAAGCATATTCTACAGGACAGGTTCCTCAGAGAACAGTGTAGCAAGTTCAGATTTTGTTCCCTAGAGATGATAGTGGAGCAGATTGAAGATTGAAGTCTTCCTAAAGATAGTAACGAAACAAATTAAAGATCGTCTTATTGCCACTGACCAGCGGTGGAATGGGTTGAAGATTATCCTATTGTCATCGACCAGCGGTGGAATGGGTTGAAGATTATCCTATTGCCATCGACCAGCGGTGGAATGGGTTGAAGATTGTTCTATTGCCACTGACCAGTAGTGGAGTAGATTGAAGATCGTCCTATTGCCATCGACCAGCGGTGGAATGGGTTGAAGATTGTTCTATTGCCACTGACCAGTAGTGGAGTAGATTGAAGATCGTCCTATTGCCACTGACCAGCGGTGGAAGAGGTTGAAGATCGTCCTATTGCCACTGACCAGCGGTGGAATGGGTTGAAGATTGTTCTATTGCCACTGACCAGTAGTGGAATAAATCGAAGATTATCCTATTACCACTGACCAGCGGCGGGATAGGTTGAAGACTGTTCTATTGCCACTAACCAGTAGTGGAATAGATTGAAGATTATCTTATTGCCATAACCAGTAGTGGAATAGATTTGAAGAACTATTCTATTGCCATTAACCAGTAGTGGAATAGATTCAAGATTGCCCTATTGCCACTGACCAACGGTGGAATAGGTTGAAGATTACAAATGTTATCTCCTTAAAGACTCAAAAACAGATTGAAACTCAAAGCAACAAGACAATGGAAAGCACCAAAGAAGACGAGACTCAGTGGATCCCGACAAATTTTGGCCTTCTTTATATCTTTCCTCTGCTTCCGTTACACGACAACGAGCAAAGAAGGGCAGCTGTATAAGCCCAAATTTGTCTGGGCTCCAAACTAGGTCCAAACCCAATAAGCCCAATTACAAGTGGCCCAAAGAAAAAAGAAAACTTTTCAGAAACCTAGGGTTCCAGGAACCCTAGGCGCCACGACTCCACTCAGCCGCCAGCTCCACTGGCCACTGCCTGCCACCAGCACCACGACCATCTGTCTGCTAACATCGCCGCTCTCCCCACTATACTCGGCCCCCTGCAATAAAAAAGAAAAAGAGAGCACAACGAAAAAAACTATTGTATTTTATTTTGTTTTTTTCCTCAATAATCGGTTATAAAAACCGAAGGTAGATCTGAAAAGGGGGATTTTTTTTTTGGAATTTCGATCAACAGAATACAAAATTTTCAATCCAAAAACAGTAAAAAAAAACTCAAAATCAGACGCAAGTACAAACAGAAGCAAAGGTCTTTTTTTCTATTTCCTTTTTTTCTCTTGAAATCGCGTAAATATATGCCTATCTTATTAGAAATCATATCGTTCCTATATACATATTTATACGTGTAAAATACAAAGGAGAAAAACTTACATTTGGTAATTTCTGCCCTCCGTGTACGGTGGCCGGAGGCTGCGTCGGCGGGACTCTAGCACCGGAAGATCAACTGGGCCTGGGTCGGAGTTCGGGCGAAAAGGGATAACCTCTCCAGAGCATATTCCCCTTTTTTTTCTGCTGCAAGGAAGAAATGAAATTTTTGAAGGAAAATCCTACTTTTATACCCCTTTGATACGGCGCCGTTTTGCCAACAGGGGTCAGAGGCCAAAACAACGTCGTTTTGGGCCTCTGACCCGTGACTCGACCCGATCCGACCCGCTCCAGCTTAGGATCCGCGTGTTTTTGATTAATTGGGCTAATTGCCCTTTTAGTCCTTCTGCGTTTCCAGGTGTTTAAATTAGGTTTTCTTTTATTTTCAATTGTGCCCTAGAATTTTACACAGCTTCAAATCCGGTCCCTGCTCAAACGCTGCGTCTAGTAACCCGAGAAAATTGCGCTAGCAGTCCCCTTTACTTTTCGCACATTAAAATTTAATCCCTATTTCCCTTTTATTTATCTAGTTTTTGCAAATTTACCTCAAGCATTTCGATTTTACCCAATCTTAGTCATTTTTAATTGTTTTGATTGAACTTATTGCTTTTGTTATATGTATTATTATTATTCGTGTCATTGGTGTTATTATTATTATCATGTTTATATTATTATTATACCCTTATTATTTCTACTTGTACATATACTTATTATTATTATTATTATCATTATTATTATTATCACTATTATTATTATTATTATTATTATTATTATTATTTTTTTACCATCATTATTACTATTATTATTACTTTATTATTATTTCTATTATTACTATTATTGTATTATTACTTGTATATATACTTACTATTATTATATTATTATTACTATATTTACATTGATATATTGTATATATTGCGTATTATTATTATATTATTATTACTACTACATTTATATTATTTATCTTGTGCATATTTTGTATTATTATTAGTATTAGTATTATTAATATTAGTAGTAGTATTCATATTATAATGTTTATTATCTTGATTGTTACTAATTCTACCATTATTGATATTGTTTTGTTTTTTTAAAATTTCTCGTTTTATTTTTAATATTCTTATTTTATTTCTTTGTTTTTGTTTCAATATTTTTATGATCACTTTTGTTTGCGTCATTTTATGTAAATCGATAGTTTTGAGATGGTCTTGGATTCAAGGATTTAAGATATCGTGTCCTAAAGTATTGGATGTGATATTTTATTCTTTTGGAACGAGTAGATCTTGATTTTCGGTTTGAAAAACTATGGGATGATCTTGGATTCGAGGATTTAAATTATCGTGTCCTAAAGTATTAGATGTGATATTTTAATTCATTTGGAACGAGAAAGTCTTGATTTGCAATTCAGGAAAACCATGAGATGATCTTGGGCTCGAGGATTCAAACTATCGTATCCTAACGTATTGGATGTGATATTTTATTCCTTCGAAACGAGAAGATCTTGGTTTAATTCAAGAAAACGCAAATATTTCTAAAAAGGGTCGAATTTTTAAATTCCTTTAAAATTTTTAACTTTCGACATAAGGACATTAATTGATCAAATCGGTACCAATTTTGGGCGTGACGAGGGTGCTAACCCTTCCTCGCACGTAACCGACTCCCGAACTCGATTTCTCAAAACTTCGCAGACCAAAAACATTGTTTTAGTAAACCAAATCGTTTTATTAAAACAAAGATCACACCTGATAAAAGGTCGGTGGCGACTCCTGTTCTTATTTTCAAAACCCAAGTTCGATTCCCGACTAAACAAAAAAAGGACGGTTTCGACAGAGGTTATCGGTTGTATTGCATTTATCTGATGCAGAAATTCTGAACAAGCCAGTTGTGATGGATCTATTTTTCGGGATAGAAATCGTATACAGTTTGATGGGAGGGGCTCGGCGTTGTGTAAAGGAATTAACGAGCCCATAATGAAAGATCACCTTTTTCTTCGTTATTGGTCGCGTGATAAACTATATCCAATTTCCATGGAGGATAAATATGGTCATAGTGGAACCAATAATTTACAAGCAACAGATTGCTTAGATCAGAAATGCGATGAGCTTGAGGTGTCTTTCACATTGTCAATTGGACACAGTGTTGAAGTGAAGAAGTGTGGTTTTAGAATAGCGTATGAGAAAGATTTGGAAGAAATAAAAGAGTTGCAGTGCCATACCACTCTATCTTCTCACATCCACGAACACTCTACTCACATCGATAGATCAGTAGATAACACTCTCACATATCTTCTCACATCCACCAACACTCTACTCACATCGATAGATCAGTAGATAACACTCTCACATAAAATGAAAACATAACATCTACGATAGAGGAGGAAGAAGGGCCGCAACCAACACGGATGCAGAAATTTTTCAGTTTTATAATGTGCCAATCGGGGAAGAAGAATTAACTGTAGTAAACTAATTAACCAACCTACTATTGATTTTTTTTTTTTACACATCTATCTTGTTTGTAGTTTTTATTTCATTCTAAATTTATTTACTAACAAGATATGAACCTTCTATTATACATCAAAAAGTTTTAAAATCTTTAATCATACTCATATTTAACATAAGTGCATATTCTATGCATATTGCAAATATTAATAACATAAGTTTTTATACCATTTAAATTTTTAATCACTTAATTCCTTCGTAATTGAAATGTGTACATTTATTTTAGTTTCATTCTTTTATTAAATTTTTATTTATATTATATATATATATATATATATATATATATATATTCACTTTATAATTGGTGCACAATTATGATTAGAATGAAATTATCAAATGTTCACCTCTATTTTACAGCGAGAATGTTATAACCTTACAAACAAAATTCTGAAATAAATGTTCTTAAAGACAAATTGCACAAAATAACTAAATCTCAATTTTTATTCTGAATTAGATTTGTCCATTTAATACATAATAATTGAAGTTATCACTAAATCCTCCCTCACTAGGAATGCATAAAAGTCTATTCAAATCAATTTATCTGACCCAAACTGATGTAATCCCTTTTATAATGTCTGTTCAAACAAACTTATTCAGTATATACATATCTAGATATGTATCAAACATAAGTTTTAAATGTAGGTACTTAGAGAAAATGAATGGGTTCGTGTAATATAGGCTATGACATAACCAACATCCATGCAAAATCGATAAAGATATGAATAAGACGATCTTCTAACTCCCTACCCCAGGCCTTAATATAGGTTAGGGTAATACACTAAAAACATAGATCACCACTACTCCCCACCGTAAACATTCTAAAATCACATGCAAAATTCTTTCAAGCTTGTTTTAGCATCTAAAAGGAAATAATAATAATAATAATAAAATAGATGCCTAAACAGAGTCCAAATACGGGGTGGTGGGATACAAGAGATGGGAAATCAATCATACCATGCAAGATTTAGTCCTCATCCATTCCTGCAGGTTGACCTCTCCTCGCTGGACCTCCAGCTGGTTTCGCCATGATAATCTGCAAACATTGAATCAACGGCATTACTGAGCTTAGTGGGAGAAAATGTTTGGAAAATGAAATACATATTCGATCCTAAGCAACAAATACAGCATTGCATGAGAATCTAATTCCATCAGCAAACTATTTTAAGTGCGATTTTCATTTTCAAGCTTTCTGTCTGTAGTAAATTACCTGATCTACACGCAACACAGTGCAGGCAGCATCTGCAGCATATTTGAGAGCAAGAAACCTGACAAAAAAAGTCAACAATTGTAAATTATAAAAGAATCAGAGGTTAATTTTCGTTGCAAAAGAGAACAGAACTGAGCCAGAAATAATTGTAAATAGCGACTTACTTAGTGACATAAAGGTCCCAAACATTCACCGTTGAGACATCCTTGCAAACACCATCCTCAGAGTCGTCTCCCCTCAAGTCGATGCCCACTTGAGCATTCCCAGATGCATGCTTTTCATACAACTTAGAAATAATATTCATTGGATTGAGTCCAGCATTCTCTGCCAGGGTTCTCGGTACCAATTCAAAACTTTCAGCAAACTTAGCAAAGGCATACTGATCCAATCTGCAAAATCTCCCGTAGTTAATAGTAATAGCTTCTTCTAGTACTCATCTAATCTACTATAAATCCCAAAAACCTGTAGGAGATTCCCAACACAACTATCAGTATGAACATGACCAACGCAAGATATAAATAACTTGACAGCCAACAATGCAAAAGTTGACTCATTCGACACCTCTCCAGCACTATGCCTGAATACCTAGTTGTTCAGCAGGTAGAATCATGATGGTCGGTTTTGCACCGGTTCTGGTCGTACCGACCAGTGTGGTACTGACTACCTTGGGTAGAATTCCATCAAGCCACAAAGGTGTTCATGTCATTCATACAAGTGTAATGCACAAACTCGCAGCTTAAATATGAAACAATACATGCAAGATGGCATTTTGCATTAAGAAGAGCACACGGAAAAAAAAAAAATCACCCTGTTTCCTTGAAGGAGAACTCTTTCAGTCTTCTCGCCAACTCAATTTCTGTAGCAGCAGCTCCAGGTACTATACGACTATCCCTGCACATTGCCTGACCAAAAATGAATGGGCATTAAGAATGGGATAATGATTCTTTCCTTGGAATTTACATCCAAAAAAAATGGAAAAGACAATTTCAGCAGGTGAGAATAAAAGAATTTAATCAGGTTTATATGGCATTCAAAGAAAAAGATCACCCAAAAAAAAAACCTTATATGTATTGACTCCATCATCAACAGCTCTTTCAAGATCATCCAATATACTATCAGTACTTCCTCGCAGAACCACAGTGGCAACCTTGTTACCCCCATCTTCACTTCTCACAACAGTGACCTACGTTAAATTGGCAAAGGCAAAATAGAGTGAGGCAAGAACAAGGAACCAAATATAAGTAAAGCCACCTCTTCAAACATACCCGAGAACCACCGATTTCCTCAACTGAAATTGAATCAACAAATCCCAAATCATCTGGCTTTGGTTGGCTGAGTTTCAGCTATCAGAAGAATTAAAGGCCATTAGATTGCAATCAAAAGATGTGATCTTTTTTCTTATAACATAATCTAGATAGAATGCTCACAAGAGCAGAAGTGCCTGTTGTGCGGCAGAAGCGTCGTAGTTCAAACTTTGAGCTGATTTTCAAGACCATTAACCTGCACAAATAAAATCACATATCAGAGATGTTGACCAAGAGAGCAAAATAATTGAAATAATTTTGAATCCAAAAAGTAGATGAATCTATCAACACAACATATTCAACATCATGGGCTTAATATCAAATCAAAACAAGAAAGAGCAAAGTAAAGAGTTGGAAATATGGGAAGGAAGCTTGATGTACTTGTAACGGTCACAGAAATGCAATGCCATTTCCCCGACTGCTCCACCACTAACGATAACTTTGGCACCAGAGTCAGCAACTGCTTTAATGAGCTCCTCAACCTTAGCTTCTTCAGTTTTTGCATAATTCTCTAGCTGTAAGGAAAAAACATCAAGAGAAGCCTTTCACATTTAGAATATTTGACCAACAAAAGCACCCTATACCAATTTACAAAATGTAAAGACGGACAGCATGATATAAGAAAATCATTATGCCCATTGTGCCCAAAACCACAGATTTTAAAATAACAGGAATGCATTCAAAACAATTTGCCTTCTAATCAGTTGCTTCTTTCATACGGTCTCCTATTTAAAAAAAGAATTAAAAAATTATCATAATTTACCTGCTCAGCAGAGTGAATCAAAACAGTTCCTTTTGTTTCAGTAGCAGTTGAATCAACACCAGTAGCAAACACAGCCACCTAACACGAAGTGAACACAACAATACAAGTCAAAAAGCAACGAGACCTTTATCTTGGCCAAGTGAAAACTACCAAGCAGCTTTGTATAACTTAAATTAATCTGAAATGGATAAATAGAAAGAAAAAAATTACCTTCGCCTTCTCCACACGTTTTATACTTCCCACAGCATCACCTTTTAAAACCATTCCCCTAATTACTGTGCAATTATGCAAAACTCCTCCAACAAGCTTTGACACACGGACATTATCAACATCAAAGTTCACAGGGTTCTTGGGGCATACTTGGATGCAAGCCTAATGACATAAAAAAAATAAAAGAAAGAAAATGCAATTATGTTATCCTTCAAAAGGCAATAGATTCTAGAATAATTGATTGGTTATGCAGAGAGCAACGAGTTGTGAATTACATCAGCTATGTGGGAAGACAATATATCTTCCAGTCCATATTGTTTGCTAGCAACAGCAGCTTTCATTCGACTAATAACCTGCTCTTTATTCCGTACATCCATAGTTTCAGAACCTTTCTCTACAAGCTCCTCCAAGATCTCAAGTGTCTACAAAAGTTAAAACACAAATAACCAATTCACAAATGACAGCACATTTATCATCACAATTAACAATACTCGGGTCATTGAAGTCACTTAAAAGTGTAAAGGACAAACCTTGGTAATTGCTTTAGTATATCCACTGATTATCTCACTCGGATGCAAGCCAGTCCTAACAAGCTCCTCAGCATTTTGGAGAAGCTCTCCGGCAAAAGAAATTGTCAAATTAGCCCCATCACCAATTTCCTCTTGCTGAGCCTTACCCGCCAGAACTAATATCTTTGCCGCCGGATGCTGAACCTCAAGCTCATTGACAATGGTAGCAGCATCATTGGTAACAAATAGCTTGTCTAAATGATTAATAACCATCTTATTCATACCTAAAGAACATTAACAGAAAATCAAAGCAAATAAGGCATTACAAAAAGAACGATCAACCTGGATTTCAGAAAAAAAAAAAAAAAAACAGAACAATAGTAGCACCATCACTGGCAATAAAGAGCTTATCTAAATGATTAATAAAAATCATACTCATACCTAAAGTACATTAAAACAATTGGTCCGAATTTCAAACAGAAAACAAAGCGGAATTCAAATTAAAAACAACAATTAATAAAGAAATTCAAAGAGAAAGAAGGGTACCGTCGGGGCCGAGGGAAGTGCGGGTGATTGTTGAGAGTTGCTTGCAAGCATCGATGTTTTTCAGAACAGCTTCATCGAGACCTGAGAGATGCTTGTGACCTTCCTTAAGCATCGATTGTATGCCATTAGGTTGCATTGAGAACGCCATATTTCTCTTTTTTTGCACAAACAATAATCAAAGAAGAGTAAATTAAAAAATCCAAACCCTAGAAATGGGGGGAAATGGAAATTGAATTGGTCTTGAAGAAGGAAATAGCAAAATGGAAGTGTAAGTCAGGCAAACCCTAAAACACTTTCTATAAAGGTTTGTCTTAGATATAAGTTCTTCCTTCCAAAAATCCAGATTTAAGATTTTCAAAAACTTGCAAATTTAGTCTCTAATATTTACTTTTATTATCATTTTGGTCCTTTTCTTTAATATCACTTAACTTTTAATCTTTAAATTTTAATTTAATTAAATTTTGAAAATTTAAAGCTAAAATGATCTAAAATAAATAAATTTTAACAACTAAATTTATTATTATGCCTACTAAAATTTTTATTTAGATTTCAAAGGACTTGTATCTAATGAGAAATATAAATTTAGTAGATTATTATGAAAATGAAAAAAAAAATAAAAAATATATAAAACATTTATATAAAAGATATATTTATATTTTAAAGGAATAATTCTTAAAGCTGCATATTAATTTTAATTTAATGTGTAATTTAATATATGAACTTTGATTTGATAGAACTATACAGATAAAACTTTTTTGAACTATATAAACATGAAATTTTGATAGTGGTTCAAATTTATACATAAAATTTTGATTGTGATTTAATCATACACATTTTAAAATAAAAAAATACATTATTTTTTTTCATATTAGATTAATATAATTATTTGTGTATACAATATGTAAATGTAAAATAGAGTTATATTGATAATTATTTTAGTAATTTATAGAAAATGAATCAAATCAAATTTCCATTACTAAAATTACAGAAATTTATAGTTTATGTTCAACATTGCACATTTTATCAATGTTCATGTATAATTTTGATATTTATCCCTATTTTAAATCAATAAATAATGATTTATCCCGTGAATTATATATTATTTGTTAATGTAGTACCTCTAATTTTTCGTTCTCGATTTGGTACATGTGATTTTCTTCCGTTAACCGCTTTAACCCAAACCATTACAAAAAGTGACTCTGGCAATATTGGATATCGTCACATTGTGGGTCTTGTGACCTTAAGCTTATGCATTCCGATGTGTAAATGAATCAAACTAAGAACTACCTAGAGTCGTGAAAAAGGACAATCAAACAGTAACGCCAATGTGCTCTTCTTAAAGCTAGGTCTTCTTGAGTCTTGACCAAAAGGCATTATCGGCACTCTTCTGACTGCAACCTTGTTGAGCAGATGAAGCTTCGCCTCCATGGTGTGTTGCATGTAGGACTCATCATCAGAAGTCGCATGACCTTCACTACTCCCTGACTAGCTACGATCTCTAAGTCGACTTATTGGCATGTTTTGGGTTAGAACCTTTAAGGACACAAGAGGGATTAAGAGAAAGGAGAGGAAGAATAATATGAGTTTCATACAATAAGAATAATACTACCTTCTTTGTGCATAGTCAACACTAACAAATGAAATAACATTAGACGATGGAAGGTTTTTATTAATAGAGATACATTAATACATGGTCGAGAATGGGAGAAGTTCGAAAAAATTCTTAAGGATCAAAATTAAATTATAATTTTTATTATAGTAAAAATGTAATTTAATTATTTTAATAGTCTTTATTTTTATAATTTTTAAATGATTAAATTAAATTTTTTATTAATTTTAGTGGAGATTAAAGTGTAATTTTATTTTTACTAATTTAAAATTTGAAAATTTGAAAAAGTCTAAATGAAAAGTTTTCTATTTTAAAAGATCAGAATCCTTGCCAACCCCTTCACTACGAGCCTGGCTGTTATTGCCAACCCCTTCACTACGAGCCTGGCTGTTATCAAATTCGCCATCCATTACAAGGACGCATCAATAAAAAAATATTTTTTAAAGGCGAATAAATTTATTTTATTATATCTAGACATACACTATCTTTTAATTTTTATTTAACTATGAAATAATAAAAATATTATATTTTATAATTTTTCGACCAAAAGAAAAAAAATTATTATTGATAAAGTAAAATTTAAAGGTAAATTGAAGTATAGTAGATATTTAAAAATATTAAAAAATATATTTATATAAAAAATACAAATAAATGATGTTTCGATTGAAATAGTAAAGTGATGTTAAAGACTGTAACGTTTTAAGTCCAATTTTTAGCATGTGTATTTTTATCGATTTTACATAATATATAAATAGATAAAAAAAATATTCTCATGCTAATGTTTGTTGGCTAAATTAGGCATATATGTCAACAGAAAACGCGTCTAGTAAGATAGACGTGTTTTCACTTTCTCTCTCCTCGGTTGGTTGACTTTTTTCTATAGTTAGGGTTTTGTGATTTTAAGGTTTAGGTTTTTTAAGGTTCAAGATTGGAAAATTTGAGAGAAATATTTAGGGGGTTTTTTACTTTCTCATATCTCTCATATAAGAAGATGTTGTCAAATTATACCAATTGCTTACAGTATTGAAATGCTTTTTTGCATTGCTCGAAAGTCCAAAAGAATCGATGAAAAACTCTTTTCCCGTGAACTAATTGATCACGATAGTACATAGACTATGTTTGTATATCGGTTACTAAACTTGGTACATATTGAGCCAGTATCTGACACCATTTTCATAAATCATTGTATGACTTGCCCCACCCGTTATGCATCTTCCCCGTAGCCTTTTGTTTTGTGACCCATGCCTTGTAGTACGACGACGTATAGTCATACTAACTAGGAATATTGACAATCACCCATGGAAAAAGAGTTTTCCATCGATTCTTTTGAACTTTCCGAGCAATGCAAATAAGCATTCAAAGCCATTGATACAAATTGACAACATCTACTTATATGGGAGATATGAGAAAGTCAAAAAACCCTAAATATTTCTCTCAAAATTTCTAACCTTAAAACTTAAAAGACCAAAATTCTAACCTAAAAAAAATTAATCGACTAAGAAGAGAGAAAGTGAAAACGTGTCTAATAGGATGGGTGTGTTTTTTGCTAAATTGTCAAGAAAACACTTCCAATGGGGCGCGCTTTCACCCAACTAAGAAGAAAACTCGTTTAGTTAGATGTGTTTTCACTCTCTCTCCAAAATCGATCTATTTTTCTAAATATCAAAAATTTCGGCCCATTTCACTTTTTTTCCAACAATATGCCTAATTTAGCCATTGTTTGTTACTGTATAAAAAGTTTTTGAAAATTTTTTAATTGAGTTGAGACTCAAGTGATAAGAAATACTAAATCAATCAAACATGTTTATAATATCTTACTAAAAATTCTATTACATATGTATGCATTCGAAAACTCCATATTTAGAACATAAATATCTACTTGAAAATAGCACACAATAAATAATGAAACGTAAAGTTTGAAACAACAACGACACATATGCAACATATATGAAATTAAAATAAAAAACAGTTTAAATTGTGAGTAAAATGAAGTTTAATTAGGTAAATACATTAGATTAATAATATTAAATACACTCCAATTATTTATCATAATATTACCATTTTTCTTAACTTGATATCGAGTGAACTTGTGACACCAATTCAATCAACAAAATTATCATTATATACAAATAATGTGGGTGAAACAAATTGTGTACTAACATTTACATGTATAAAAAAATGAAAATAAAACTTTGGTTAAAGTGATAAAGAAAATATTTTATAAATTATTGTCATACGAGTTAAAATCTCAACATTTGTATTTTTTTTATTTTTAAAATAATAAAAAGACAAAAATACCATCGTAATAACATAACTTATTTAAAATATGTAAAGTTATTTTCGTAACTTTTTTAATTGAATTAGTGTTATGTTAACTCGTATCAACAATTCAGTCACACACTTAAATAATAGTATATACATAAATTTTATTTATTTTTATTTTTAAAGAATACATTTTAATTATGATTTCAAATAAATAAGTAAATAAAAATATAAAAAAGTGTGAATTTATAAGATTATTTAAATCTTTAAACTTATGCAGCAAATTAAAGAGATATTAACTCAATTAAAAATTATTAAAAATTATTTTTTTACAAAATAAGTTTATTATTGAGGAATTTTTATTGTTAAGGTATTTTTGTAAAAATCAATAAAATGATAAAATTTAAACTTAAAGATATTTAAGTGTACTCTTTTATCAAAATTTTATTTTATTAACTATATTTTACATAAAAAATTTCACCACAATCACACTACCATTACCATTCTATTTGCACTTCAACTTTTTTTTTTTTAAATTACACTTCAAAGCCTTTTCGTATTAAAATTTTATTATACACATTATGAAAATCAAGTGTTTAAAATATTGTAGTATGTTTAAAATAATATATAATAATAATAAAATATATAATTTGAAATTAATTAATAATAATAAATAAAAAAATAAATTAAAATAAAAAAATAAATTAAATTATGAGTAAAATAAAAATTAAACATTTAAACACATAATATTAATAATATTAAATGTATTATAATTATTTATTATAATATTATCATTAATGTTGTGCTGATGTCTAATTAATTTATAACATAAACTCAATTCGATAAAGGTAATAAAGAATAAAATTAAAATATCAATTTTAGTTTAGTAGTAAAATTATTATTTTATGGATCCAAATGTTATGGTTAATGTAAATTATTTAAATTTATTTAAATAAAATTAAGCACTCTAAAATAATAATAATAAATAAATATTATTTATTATTATTATTATTATTTATGTTTGACACACAAATGACCCTCACCCGTACATAATAAAATTTGTTTTCTCAATCTTCACTTACATTTCTATTCAATCAATCTCTCTCAACAAAAAAAAAAAAAGTTTTTTCTGTATCTTTCGATAACCCTAATTTTTGGCATACCTTTTCTTTTTCCAAGTCTTGATTTTTATTTCTGGGTGTTTTTTTTTTCTAAATCAAGCCCCCCAAAATGTATTTTCTGAATATTTCATCAAGAATCGGAGCTTGACCCATCACGTTTTTTGAGGTAACCGATCTTGTAATTTTTTTGAAGTTTGTTTGATGATCGGTTTTACTTTTTATTATTTATTTTTGATGAACAGTTGAATGATCAGATTAGAGATTGTTTGGTTACTAAAATCTGGTTTAAACTGATTATAAAATGGAAAGTTTTTGTGTGATGTTTTGAATTTTTCTATCTTTTGAATCATATTTTTGGGCAATGAAATATGAATATGGTTGATCAAAAGATTGTTGATTTTTATTGTAAATTATTGATTTTTTTTTCTTTTTGCTTGATATTGAACTGATATAAATAATCTATGAAGTTGGGATTTTTTTATCAAATATGGAATGAATTTGCATTGATTTTTGTATGTTTTTAGCTACATTTGCTTTATAGCTAGTCTGTTCTTGGCAAAAAAAAAAAATATTTATTTTGGAAAACTATTTGCTAAATAGTCTATTTGAGATAGCTACTTAGTGAAAGAATTATTTGTTTCCTCTTTTGATATAATTTGCTCACTGATTGTATTATTATTGTTTATAATTTGATATCTGGTAATGTCATGAGAGACAGGGCTTATATAAACTTAGTTTTTATTCTAAGGGTATGTTAAAAAAGTTCCATATATAGTTACATTGATTATATGAGAGCTTTCCGAATATGTACTGTTTTGCATGTTATATGTGTTTATTGGTTTCTTTTATTGGTAAAGTTGGTTACTTTTATGTTAACAGAAGATTTGAATGGGGTATCGAGGGAACTAATTGGAATGTGAATTGCATGGGGTGAAGATGCCAGATTTGCGAAGTGGAGCCCGGAGATCGAAACGCATTGATGATCTTCAGCCTCCTCCTCCTCCTCATCCTCAACCAGTTGAACAACCGGAGAATTGTGTACTGCTTGCTCAAAACCGAACCAGGAGGAGAGTTGGTGGAAGAGGGAGGGGTAATGCTGCAGGTGTAGCCAAAGGGCCTTCAGCGGTGGTACCTACGAGGCCAACAGCTGCTGGTAGAGGCCGGGGCATTAGGTTGATAGATTTAGACCCCGAACCTTGTCAGGTTCTTCCAGGGGCTTTACCTTTGGTTGCTGCTGAACCGGCGGCTTTTAACCGAGTAGAGGTGGTGGCAGATAAAGATATTGCAATGGAGGGTAGGAGCGGTGACAAAATAGTTGGAGTTGATGAAGAAGCTAGTACAACCCCGGTTCCTGAAAGGGTATCTCCAAAGTGTTTGCCATATGTTTCCTTTTTAAATATATTTGTTTTTTACTTAGATCTTCCATATTAAGTTGCTTATTCCTGGGACACCTTACTTTTGGCAAGAAAACCGGTTAAATACAGTTTTTTCTTCGTATCCTTCATGACAGCATTTCAAGAATGCTTCAACTAATTGGATAATCATTTCTACTTCTATTGTTCATGAAAGTGAGGGAACCAGTGTTTTAACTTTCTTACCAACTATAACGTACGTAGTTATTTTGTTGCTTCTCTCAATGCATACCATTTTTATTATTTGTTGCAGGTACAAGTGGGTAATTCTCCTGTATATAAGGTAGAAAGGAAACTGGGAAAGGGTGGATTTGGCCAGGTTTATGTTGGCCGAAGGGTAAGTGGTGGTAGTGGTAGAACTGGACCAGATGCAATTGAGGTATGTCCGAGAAACTCATTCCCATGCTTAAGGGTTTTCCAGATCAAACCACTTGGATGTGATGACATGAGATTTTTTCATAACAGGTAGCCTTGAAACTTGAGCACCGAAACAGTAAAGGTTGCAATTATGGTCCGCCTTATGAGTGGCAAGTGTACAAGTATGGCATTTATAATCCTAAAACTTTGAGTCAAGCTTAGTGCAGCTTCTAAATTCTTACTTTTTTTCTCTTGATGTCCTTACGAAATGCAAAGTACCCTAAACGGGTGCTACGGAGTTCCTTGGGTGCATCACAAAGGTATCCAAGGAGACTTCTACGTTCTGGTGAGCTTTTATTCTGTGCTCCTTTGTGTCATAACACCCGAAATACTTAATGCATCTTACAGAAAATTAATGAAATTTTCAGGTGATGGATATGCTCGGTCCTAGTCTTTGGGATGTTTGGAATTCTTTAGGACAATCGTAAGAAATAGATTCCTCCTCTTTTGTCTTTGTTGCACATATTCGAGGCATGTCTAGATGATTCTACAATACACTTTCATATTTGTAACATGTAATATGACAGGATGTCTCCTAATATGGTTGCCTGCGTAGCAGTGGAGGCAATATCAATTCTTGAAAAGCTTCATTTAAAAGGGTATGTCATATCTGAACTTTCTGCACTTCATTAAATTCATCCTTCCGTTTTGCATTGTTGCAGCTGATTGTTTATTGTCTGCTCGAAATAAGGTTCGTGCATGGGGATGTGAAGCCTGAGAATTTTTTACTAGGTCGACCGGGATCAGCTGATGAGAAGAAGCTATATCTTATTGATCTTGGTTTAGGTAAGTTATCCTTGGTCCCAAGGTCCCTTGTGCTGTGTCTAGCATGAGAGCTTATAGTTAACTGTTAGTGTTCTCTTCTTCTTCAATGGGAGATTTCTCTACGAGATTATAATTTTCTCTCATGTTTTTTAACCGAGCTGGAATAAATGCTATTTGCTAATGGTATTAACTGCTATCTGCCTCTTGTGTTCTTGGATTAGCTTCTAGATGGAAAGATGCACGCTCAGGTCAACATGTTGATTATGATCAGAGGCCTGATGTATTCAGGTTTGTGGACTTTTTGCTTTAAACATAGGAGGGTATTGCTTATACTTGGCGCTAATATCTTCAATATTTCTTTTATTAGGGGAACAATTAGATATGCTAGTGTACATGCACATTTAGGTCGGACTGGAAGTCGGAGGGATGACCTCGAGTCTTTGGCATACACATTGGTATTTCTCCTAAAAGGGCGGTTACCATGGCAGGGTTATCAGGTTTGTTTCATTGTTTCGATTATGGATTTACGTAATCTGGTATACTTCATTTCTCTTTACCATCCTGCTTTTTTTGGGGCTTCACAGGGGGATAACAAGAGTTTTCTGGTTTGCAAGAAAAAGATGGCCACTTCACCCGAGTTGATGTGTTGCTTTTGTCCTGCACCATTTAAGCAGTTGCTCGAAGCTGTTTCAAATATGAAGTTCGATGAGGAGCCCAATTATGCCAAGCTTATATCCTTCTTTGAAAGCCTAATTGAACCATGCACACCATTGCAACCAATTAGAATTGACGGAGCTCTTAAGGTGGTTGTTATGCCTTTTCCCACAATTAAATCGGTTTGATAGGTTGTTCAATTAAAAACCTTTTTCTTGGTTTCCTTTTGTATAAATAGATTGGGCAAAAGAGGGGAAGAATACTCATTAACTTGGAAGAAGATGAGCAACCTAAGAAAAAAGTACGAATAGGTAATGCTGCTACTCAGTGGATTTCGATTTACAATGCTCATCGCCCTATGAAGCAAAGGTAAAATTGCATTTCTTGTTAAATATAGTATCCATTTCTACTACTTATTGTTGTGAAATGCTCAAATATTTTATTTTATCTCCAATCCTTAATGTTTGTTGTATGATCTTATATTCCCATTGCCAATTAGTTTTATGGTTGATGCTTGACATGGTATCGGATCCTTGGTTTTCTGTTTCCGGCCTATCCCCATGTGAGGTTAACTTACCCCACGTGGCTTTCCACATGTGGCCCCTTGTTAGCTGCATTTAAGGGGGAGTATTAAGTGCTGTTATCCTACATCTATTAAAAGTCTTGGGTATGCTGTGGTCTTATATTCAAGGTGGATTCCCCCACCTATTTTCAATCGGTTTTAGATTCAATCGATGCTTAACAACTTTCATTATTGGTGTCTTGTCTTTGATGATTAAACTTTTACAGTGACTGGCCAAAACTAAAGTAAATGACAAAAGACCCAATACTCATTTCAAAGTTTGCATGTGGTCCATTAAAATTTGATTCACTCCTTGATGTTTGTTTTCCGGTGCATGCTTCTTTCCATGAAATGCGAGATATTCAACTATGATGCTTATTGTTTGTTTTTGCCTAGAGTTCGCTCATCTTCAGTATGTTCTCAATCGATGTCCATCTGACCTTTAGCTTTTTACTAATCTTGTAGATATCACTACAATGTAGCGGATTTGAGATTGAGCCAACATGTGAGTAAGGGTAATGAAGATGGTTTGTTTATTAGTTGCGTGGCTTCGGCAGCTAATCTCTGGGCCCTGATCATGGATGCGGGAACTGGTTTCTCTTCCCAGGTTTATGAATTGTCAACCGTCTTTCTACACAAGGTGATCATTCTAAGGCCTAATTGGTGTCATTTTTATGCTTGCTTTATGCGCCTTTTTTACTTTGGACTTCTAATATCAACTCAATTTTATCAGGATTGGATTATGGAGCAGTGGGAAAAGAACTACTATATTACTTCAGTAGCTGGGGCAAATAACGGGAGTTCCTTGGTTGTTATGTCGAAAGGTTGGTCATTACATACTAAATATATTTCTTTTTAGACAACTTTGAAACTAGAAAACTTTTACCTTTTTAGCAGCCTCATTGAGTTTGCTGAGACCACTGTCATGCACAGATAAATTCATATATTAAAATTTATTAGTGAATCCTAGTGTTAAAGACTCGTCGAATTTATGCTCATCTTCCTAAACCTGCTGCCATGATGCTGAAGTCATACTATGTTATATCCGAAGTCGTATGCTTAATTTGAAGGGTCTTTAGAGGGTCGTATCCCATACTCATGTCCAAAGGTGTCCAACACAGGTACTTAAAAGAAAAATGACGAGTCGAAGCAACATAGCAGTCATACACGATCACATCTTATTGAGATTAAATATAGTACTGATGTGAATATGAAATAGTCTACAGTTTATGTTTCCTCCTAAAGGCTAGAACTGACTCCTTGGTTTCAAAAAAGCAAATACCATTAGTTTTTAGGGCTTATTTTCAGCAATTAACCTTTAGAAAGAAACTAATGTCAAGCTTGTGGGTTGCAGATGAGATCTGTGAAAGCAATATGCTCCGAGCTTGCCCGAGATTCATATATATTGAAAGCATGTAAATTATATTGACCATCTAATCACTAAGCTATTATTGATATTCTGTGACTTCGTAGGGACTCCTTACACCCAGCAATCCTACAAGGTGAGCGAATCTTTTCCGTTCAAGTGGATAAATAAGAAGTGGAAAGAAGGCTTTTATGTAACATCGATGACAACTGCTGGGACTCGCTGGGGTGTGGTAATGTCAAGGAACGCTGGATTCTCTGATCAGGTATTCCTTTCTTTTGATCTTTACATGTATCTTCAGTTTTCCACTGTCCTCCATTTCCAAAGTATCTACTTATGTGTTGTTTTGCATTTATTTCAACCATTCAAGGTTGTGGAGCTCGACTTCTTATATCCAAGTGAAGGAATACACCGGCGATGGGAGAGCGGTTACAGAATAACATCAATGGCTGCAACTGTGGATCAAGCTGCCTTCATACTTAGCATTCCAAAACGAAAAACAACAGATGATACTCAGGAAACGCTCCGTACAACTGCCTTTCCCAGCACCCATGTAAAGGTGGGTATACCCTATTTTCGCCCCTCGATATCCTTTTAACATCCATATGATGATTGATCATTGGTTTGGATTTTCATGTTACAGGAAAAATGGGCAAAAAATCTATACATTGCATCGATTTGTTATGGGCGGACAGTTCGCTAATCCCGGTCTGTACATTCTGACTTAAACCAAAAAAAAGAAAAAGAAAATGAGTTCATGGTTTGAAAGCCGCCGAGTATCTTTCGTCTCGAGTTCAGTTAATTCTTCTATATAATCTTTTCCTATGTGAATGTAAAGAGGGGAAAACTTGAAAAAAGAAATAGAAAAGAGAGAAATCGAAGAAATGAATTAAAATTCCTTGAGCAGTTTTTTTGTTATAAGCATAAATTTGATGGTAAGCTGTCTTTTATTTTATTGAGAGATATCATTAATGGCTGCAAGTAAATGTGCAGTGAAATCTTTCACCTGAGGAAATATGCCAATGCTTTCATATACTTGATAATCTGTATATTTATAACAACTCTATTAAAGTTTATAAGAATTTGCAATATATTCATTTAGTATATTACTCTTTTGGTTGGATTGGGTTAAGGTTAATATCCTACAGCTTGCCTTCTAGAGGTGATTGAATCCATAATTCAGAAGCTTTCTGATTCAGTCAATTATTTTTATTTAGTGTTTAGTGTTATTCATGTTATCATAGGAATGTGACATTCTTTGAAATGTATTTTTCGGGAAAGTTTGGTTTGATATACATTATCAAGTAATGATAAATTAAATTTTTATTTTTATTAAATAAAAATAATATTTATGTACCTAATGCTTTTCTTCAACAAAAAGCATATTCACTAAAAAGAAAGACAAAATGAACAAAGTGAAAACAAGTCGATAGGTTTAATTTCTATTTTATTTTTAACAAAGATTTAAGTTAAATCTTTAATAATAAATTTTAATTTTTTTTTTATTTATGATGTTAATTGAAAGTAAATTTCTTGTAAATCTGTCTTCCATATAATTTGCAAATATGATAATGAACGTATAGAATTATGTACATATAAAATTTGTTTTATATATAATAATAGACATTGCGGTTAATGTATAGGAGAAAACTAGGGGTGTGTAAATTTCGGGGAAAGCCGAGTTAATTCGGTTAATCGAACTAGTTTGGTCGGGGTTTGGTTAATAATTTTTTGGAAGTTTGGTTAACAGTTAATTTAATTTGAAATCGGTCGATTAACCAAATTAACTAAACTTAATAAATAATATTATAACATATAAGTATTCTGTCGGGGTTTATTAGTTCGGTTAATTTTTTGGAAGTATAAATTAATCGATCAGTTAATTCGGTTAATTTTTTTTTTGTTTTATACTTTTTTTAACCAAAAATAATATATATATATTTCAGTTAATTTGGTTAACCGATCAAATTATCCGAAAAAATTCGGTTTGGTTAATTTAAAAAAAAAAGGTTAAGTTAACGATTAAGGGTTTAAAATGGTCGGTTAATTCAGTTAATAGTAGTTTGGGTCGTTTAACCGATTGAACACTCCTAGAGAACATGGGTTCGAGTGCCTTAAAGCACATTATCCTCCTATTTATGGGTTGATGAAGGGCTATAGGTAGAGGTGTTCATGGGCTGAGTTTGGGCCTGGACCAACTAAAAATTTAGGCCCATTCATCGGGCTCGGTCCGGGCCGGGCCCAAAAAAGGGCCTAATTTTTTTCTAAAGCCCGGCCCATACAAAAATGCTAAAGCACGGGCCCGGCCCGTTCTTATTAAATTTTATATTATTTTATATAATTTTTAAATATATATAACACATTAAAAACACTAAAAAATCAAAATAAATATTTCCCAATAAATTGAAAATAAATTTTTAAAAAATATGTAGACTTAAATAACACTAAGATAGATGTAACTTAACAAGCAAATACCTCTAAAATAATAATAATTTAAAATAATAACAAAATTAATAATAAAATAAGTTTTATACAATATTTAATCAATAACAACAAAATAGTAGCAACATAATAGTAATATGGTAGCAAAATAGGAAGAAAACAACAAGAAAATAACATTAAAAAAAAATAGCATATTTTTTCGTCATTTAGTGAATTCGGGCCGGGCCGGGCCGAGCCTGGGCCAAAAATATCTTACTCGAGGCCCGGCCCATTTTTTAAACGGGCCTTATTTTTTTGTCCAAGTCCATTTTTTGGGCTTATATTTTTGCCCAAACCCTTCCAAATTTCGGTCGGGCCTTCGGGCCGGGCCGGGCCGCCTGGCCCATGAACACCTCTAGCTATAGGTAATTTTAGACATTGTGTTAAAAATAGTAGATATAATCAGAAACTATAATGGGATTGTTAAAAGAAAACTTATTTTTGAATAAATTAAAAATATTATGTATATATATATCACTTATGAAGAATCTGTTGAAATATACAAAAAAAAATCAAGTTGTAAGATAAAAGAAGATAATAATTTTATTTTATTTTTACGTTTATCAAAGAAAGTTTTTAAAATTTTCTATGTATTGTACAAATTTTTTTTTAAGAAAAATGAAAATATAAAGGGAAAAGTTAAGTTAAAAAAAATTAAATTGCTAAAAAATATACGAGCATTGGTCAAATAGTTTGATATGTAATAAATAGATAACATTAGTGATCATAAAAATTCAATGAGGTCTTAGTTTAGTTATCAAAGACAAGGCTCCAGGTTTTGTATTTAGATTCGAAACTTATCATGTGCAATTATATGCATAGATTTTTGAGTCCATTATGTATGGAAGTTTTAGTCTAGATAGTCTTAGTTTGTTGGGTTTAGTTAGGATTGTATCAATTTTTAGTTTGTTAATATTGTGCTGTAATAGTTTGATTCTTCTCGGTGATTACTTGGACTTGTATTTGTAATTATATTGTATTTGTTACACTTAAAAAATTATTTTTGAAAAATTTAGTAATCAAAGTGTTGGTAAAAGTATCATGAAGGCCATTATACTAGGAGTCAATTTGCATTCTACCCGCTTTACTAAAAAAATGTGTAGATTAATACTCGCATATTAGATCAAAGAGCAAATTGACCATTCTATTAAAAAAATCATTCATAACTACTGCTAAAAATTGGTCTTTATACATATGACCTGTAACTGTCTTATTTTTCTATGAACTACATCAGTTTTTAACAGAAGAAATGGATTAAATTTTTAACAGAAAAGATTAGTTTGCTCTTTAATATAATGTACAATGATTAATTTGCCCATTTTTTGAGTAAAGGAGAAAAAATGCAATTTGAGTCTTAGTAGAGGGACCTCCATGGTATTTTAAGGTAAACGACTTATTTGGCACTCCAATTTTACAAAAAAATGCCATTTTAGTTCTTCATTTTAACTCTCTACGCGTATGTCATGTCAATAACATTAACAAAATATTAATTTTTTCCATTTATTTTTAGGTGACTTAACAAATAATGTAAGTTTAAGTATTAAAATAAATGAAAATTAAATGGAAAGCTAAAATGACTTTATTTTATAAATTTAGAAGTTAAAATAAACAAATTATGCTATACTTTACCTTGAAATGTGATTTTTAAGCAAGCCAATAAACTTGTAGTTCACCGTCTTGAAAATGTTTAAGGCAATTTTATTTTATTTTTAAAAATATAATTTGAAATAAATTTTATTTTATTTTTTAGAACTACGAGTATATTAACAAGATCAAATTAGTAAAATAAATAATTGTTAAAATATATCAAATAATTAAAAAATATAAATTCAAAACTTGAGAAATTCAGTACTACTAAGGTTTATCAAACTATTTTTATTTTAATTTAATTATTGAAGTATATAAATATTAATTGGTAAATTATAAAAATAGTTATTTTTGTTTACCTCATATTACATTTTAGTCACTTATATTTAACATGTTGCGTTTTAATTACTTACGTTAACATTTTATTACGGAATAATCACCCTACTGTTAAGATTTATTACCTTCAAAACCGGAGTCCAACATGATAATTAAAATATTTTTTAAATTGAGTAAAAATAATCCTATAAAATTGAGTAAAAAAATTTATAAAAATAAATTCAGACAAATTTCGACTACTCATGAACGCACATGCTTTTAACTAAAAGGATAGTTTAGTAATTTAATATACTAAGAAACTGCAAAACCCTACTTCTCCTGTTTCTTACATTTTTCACTTCTTCAAGTATAAACCCTTTCAGAAGAAAAAACCTTTGGAAGCCTCAGCTGGAAGAAGCAAAACAGAGAGTGTGATAAAAAGGCAAAATCCATGCGACCACCGAGAGGAGGCGGAGGTTTCCGTGGCGGTAGGGACGGTGGCAGAGGGAGAGGAGGTGGCCGAGGAGGCTTTGGTCGCGGTGGTGGACGTGGTGGCGGTGGGTTTCGTGATGAAGGCCCTCCTGCTGAAGTAGTGGGTTAGTGTTTTTTCCCCCTTTCTGGTAATTGTTATTTTGGTTTTCTTGTTTGGATGCTAAGAAAATGAGAGAAATAATAAAAGAAACCCATTTTGATGCAGTGAGGAGTAAGTACTAAGTAGTAACATTTTTTATTTACGGTTTTTCTTCCATTCCCCTTTGCTTTGTCTATACACACACATATCTTGTTGGATGCTTAGAAAATTAAATTTAATTGCAAAATTAGTGATAAAAGCAGTGATTTTGTTGCAAATAAGAGCTCGGATGTGAGTGCAAGTTATTATTTTGGTTACTTAGCAGTGAAAGATATTATTTTGTTTTGTTACTCGAACTTGAGTGTGAGTGTAAGATACAAGTATATCGGACATTGGTATGTCTAATTTCTTAAAAGAACCTTCACTTGTAGGATTGCATTTTGAATTTTGTGTCTGAAAATATGTCCGATATGGGTGTCATACACCGTACTTAAGCAACAATGAACAATCTGGGCAATAATTTGACTTTCTTTTGTTTGTTATTTATGCAGAGGTATCAACATTCCTTCATGCTTGTGAGGGTGATGCAGTGACAAAGCTGACTAATGAGAAAATACCTTTCTTTAATGCTAATATTTATCTGCAAAACAAGACCCAGATCGGGAAAGTTGATGAAATCTTCGGTCCTATCAATGAATCCGTGAGTTCTAATGCTAGTATTCAATGCATTGTTCTTAAATGTTCTGGACTGTCATATGCATGTTGGTTTATTTGCTCTCTTGCTTGTTGCAGTATTTTTCAATCAAGCTGTTGGAAGGTATTGTAGCGACCTCTTACACTGCAGGCGATAAGTTCTATATTGACCCGAGCAAACTTTTGCCTCTTGCTAGATTTCTTCCGCAACCAAAGTATGTTTGCTTTTCCTTATATTCTTCAATTTACTGTCACAAAATTGCTTTGCTTTGATTTATTTTATCCATGCTTGTGTCCTGGATTTGTTTTGAGATTATATAACCAAACTTGTTGAGTTTCAACCGAACTTACATGGGGAAAAAACCGAAATTTTTGGGTTTTAACCTCCCCCTATAAGTCTTTTTTTTATCTCACAAGCGAGTTCGGAGGCTAGGCATGTTGGTTTCTTATCTGAAATTTTCAGGGCAAGTTGTGGGGCTGTTCTAGATAAAATCCACCTTGCCATGAACTTATATGGGAGAAACAATCGAACTTATTGGGTTTCAACCTCACCCTATAGGGCTTTCTTTTATCTGAGAATCGAGTTTGGAGGCTAGGCATGTTGGTTTCTTAGCTGAAATTTTCAGGGCAGGTTGGGAGTGGTTCTAGATAAAATCCACATTGCCCCGAACATATATGAGGAAAAATAACCCAACTTTTTAGGTTTCAACCTCACCTTATATGTCTTTCTTTTATCTGACAATTGAGTTCAGAGGCTAGGCATGTTAGTTACTTGGCTGAAATTTTCAGGGCATATTGGGGGTGGTTTAAGATAAAATCCACCTTGCCTCGACTCAATATTTTTACTAAAGTACCCCTCTTTTAGTTTTATAACTTTTTTTTAATATATTTGGTTTAGTTGGTAGATTTTTGGAAATGGTGTTTAAGTTTACAGATTGGGACGAGTTCTTTGTTTCAGATTGGAAATGGTGTTTAATGTCACATGATGTAATTTTGTAGGGGGCAAGCACAAGGTGGTGGAAGAGGTGGTCGTGGAGGCGGCAGAGGTGGCGGTAGAGGTGGTGGTCGTGGTGGAGGTGGTGGATTTCGTGGAAGGGGTGCTCCAAGAGGTGGCAGGGGTGGTTTTAGGGGCGGTGGCCGTGGTGGTGGTTTTAGAGGCAGAGGGAGATTTTAAAGTAATAACATTTTGTTACAGTACCAATGCCCATTTATTTTATCCTTTTCCAATGTCATGGGCATTCAACTTCGAAAATTTGATTCCGAACTTGATTGCGACTGTAGCATGTTCAACAGAGACACGTTCATCTCGTACTTTTGTTTATCGAAAGTGCCTATAACCAAGTTTATGATACATGCTGGTGATCCAGCTTATTCCCCTCTCCACGATAGGTTATGCTCTATTGTTCTACTCCTACATATGCCAAGCTCAAGGTTCAAATTTTATTTTATTTTTGAATAATTTCATTATAGATTTCGATCGTATTTGTTTCTTTTAACATAATGTTTAGAATTACTTATAATCTCTTCTCGACCCATAAATATGAGGATAGTGCGCTTTAGTTTTTTATATTGGCAACAATATCCATACTAATCGAGTTAAGACTTAATCGATAAATTGAGATTTGAATTTTATTTAAAGAGTTTTTGTTTTTGAAGTTTAGAAATTTAGGAGCTCGATTTTTATGCATTAAATTTGAACTCAATTATTTTACGTTTGAGTTTAGTTTCAAAATGATTGTATTTTTGGTAAAATTACATTATCAGTTCCTTTCAATTTTGAAATTGAGTAAACTAGTCTCTTTAAAAAAAAAGGGACAATTTAATTTTGTCCGTTTCGAAAGTGAGCAACTAAAGATAATTAATCATGAAGTTAATGTTTTTCATCCATTGTACATGAGTTTGATTGATATAACAATAAATTCAGTTTTTAAAGTTTACATGTTTTGTTAATTTGACCTTAATTTAACAAATTTATATTGCAACATTTTCTGAATATGTACATATTAAGGATGAATTTGTTGAATTTTTTAGAATTAAAGTCAAAATGATAAATATGTAAACATCAACAGTTAAATTTATTATTATACTAATAAAAATTATGTACAACTGATTGAAGATATTAACAAAATAATTAATTGTCTTTAATAGCTCACTTATTATAAAACAGACGAATCAATTTACTTAATTCAGAAAACATCCTTTTTACCATTTTTCCACTTCAATTTTTTTTATACAAATTAAATAATATACTTAAAAAAATAACTCCACTTGAGATTCTCTAGTGAATTATTGTGATACTTAAGACTATTACTTTCATAGCTCATCTCAAATAACATCCAAATAATAGAGTTTGGAAGACTGTCAAATCAAAATTGAGTTCATTTTAGATTAGTGATAGTTTTTAGTTTAGATTTTTTGGTTGAGTTTCGGGTTTAAATAATTATTTATTTGGTTTGTGTTTTGATATTTTCTTGATTTATTTCATAATTCATGTTTAAAATTATCTTTTTCAATAATATTTGAATTCGCATCTTTCTTGAAAGTATAATATACATTACTATTCCACTTAATATTTAGTGATGAAAATAATATTGTATTTTTTAGTGAATACAAGGAGAATAAGCAAGGGTTTTGGCTCCGCCAAAAATATAAATTTGTAATTCTTTAAATATAATTAAATTATAAATTAATATGAGATAAAATTATGTTTCGACCCTTTCAAAAAAATATGAAAAAAATATTAAATTCTTTTAAAAACAATGAAATTATAAATTCATATAAAACAAAATCTATATTTTAATACCTTAAAAATTTATAATTGAATTTACCTCTTGAAAAAAAGAAGTGAATCAGTGTGATCTAAATTTTAAGCAGAGTTGTAATCACATTGCCCAACTTGGTACTTACAAAAGTCAAAAAGTATGTACCACCCAACAATGCAAAAAGTCACGCTTATCGACTGGTACTACCCAAGAATGCATAAAGTCAAACATGTTCGTGTGGCTGCCTAACGCTTCTTTTTTTTTTTTTTTGTCCTTTAAATAACTTAAATTTTTTGATTTAATACCATCAATTTATTAGACAGCATTACTTAAAAATTATTATTTTTTAAAATATCAAATTACACAACTTTTTAGATTGGATTATTTTCATACTTAATAATGCCTTTGGATTTTGTTCTCTACAGCAAAGATTTAGAAAACGCCGTAGTTAATAATTGGATGGATATGCAAAACTTGGGCCGACCTTATTTGTCCATTTCTACTCATAAAATAAATAATAAATAAAAAAACTGAAGATGGGAAAATATCAGAAAAGTGTAATTAATGTGTACATAATATTTATTTCAAAACGTAATAATAAATTATTTTTAATTGTTGCCTATAAATATCAATTAATAATACCAAAAATGTGAGGGTCATTTTAATTTTAGTAAGAAAAAAACTCTCTTGGGAGATTTAGAAAATGGCAGCCCCATGCTTTTTTGACATTTTCTATGGTTCATTGTTGAATAGGCCTAAATTTTACTCTCTTTATACATATATAAAAGCACAATTCGGACCAAGTTAACTCATAAACCAATTCTACACTTTTTTTTATATTAATATTTATATATTTTTATTTTTATAAACAAGCAAAGAATCAAGGAAAAAATTGGATAAAACTCATCCATGACATTTTTAAATATCGGGATTGGAGCTGATTAGGTATTAGCTCGGTTAGTATCGACATTGCTGTCAGTATAAGAGGATGTGGATTCAAGCGCACTCAAACGCGTTTATTCTTTTATTTAAAAGTTGGAATGAGATTATGGGTATTTTGCAATTGCAAATGTAAAACTTGAACTTGGATAAAGTACGAAGTCAAAATATAATTTTATCAATATATTAATGTCAAAATCTTTAGGAGGATTAAATTGAAATTTTATCATATTGAAAATCAAAGTGTAATTTTATTATTATATTAATCTATAATTTTAAATAAATTAAAGGGACGGAAATGAGATTTTATTCGAGGATAAGGCTCTGTTTGCTCTCTTAATGCAGTTTTTGACATGGGGTACTCAATCGTTTTTGACATGGGGTACTCAATGAATCCGGTTCACCAACAATACCTTGACCTTATTAATTAATATTCACATATATATATATATATATATATATATAATGATTCTATTTAATATATATTTTTTAATAGAATATTATAGGGGTATTGAGCATTGAATATTTAGCCATCAACTGATTAAAACATTAATTTTTTAACTATGTTAATGTGTAGCTAGAGTGGTAGATAGTAGCCTTGTCCTCCCTTAGTTCAGGGGTATAATATTCCTTTTAGTCCCTTTTAGTTATGAAGCATTCAATTTAATTATATTTTGAACAAATTTTTAACTTTAGCCTCCAAACTTTTAAAATTTTGTTTTGGCCCCCTAATAATGAATTGTTTGTCTTATATTCCACGTTAATAAATAATTTTAATTTTTAATTTTTAAAAATTTAAAAAGATTAAAAAAAACACACGAAGTACACTTAAATTGTCATGAGAGTTGTTATATTAAAAATTTTAACTTTTTAATCAATATTTTCGTTAAAAAAATAATAATTCAATTATTTTTAAAAGGTCAAGGGCTGAATTTAACTAAAAAAAATAAGAGCTAAATTGATAAAAGATGTAAACGATAATAGTTTAATTTATAAATATATCTTAAATTAGAAACAAATTAGGGTTCTTCTATCCCTTTTTGGTCGATATTCCCCTTTTTCTGGAAACTAAAAGCTATAATTTAATATTTCATTTTTGCTGCTAAAACCCAAAACTGGAAATCGATAAAATGATGATCAAATTATTAATGGAGTTGGTGAGCCATCATTTGACTTTGTGAAGCCATACAATAATATACCAAAAGCCCTTTTTTGAGGAGAAAACTTCAATCTTCAGCAAACGCGTTTTTTTCCAATATATCATTTAAACACTTTTGACATTCTCTGGCGTTTTCCCCCAAAAAAAAATTCTCACCATTTTTTTCTTTAATTTTCAGCTTTCTTCCTTTTACATTCTTCGTAATTCCAATCTATCATCACATAAACAAAGAAAAAAAAATTCTGGGTTTCTTATCGAATCTCCAAATCTTTCTCTTTCATTGAAGAAAAAAATTGAAAAACATGTGTCCTATGAGGTTCTTGTTGGTGTTTTTCTCGGCGATTTTAGCTGGGTATTTCGCTTGGAGAACGGCGGTGGGTTCATCGGTTGATGCCGATGATGGGGTTTCTGAAGATTCAAGGAAAATTGTTGCCAAAAATGAACAAGATTTCAGTTTCAAAATGGTATGTATTCGTGTTCGTATTATCATATAAATCATGTTCATATCATTATATTATATAAATTAATTGTAATTTTTCCCCCTGTTATTGAATTTCCAGATGGTTAAGAATGGATTCTGGGTATTTGTTGATATGGCTAGTGGAAGGTATTTGTGGAGGAATTTTAAGGAATTGAAGAATGATGAGAAATCAAAGAGCTCTTAACAGTTTTTGATTGAATTGTAGAATTATGTCAAACTACTTTATTTATTTTTTTCTTTTTCTTATTCAATATGTATGAATGTATGTATGAGAAATTGAGTTCGTTGTTGTTTCCAAAGATAGGGAAATTTGAATCTAAAGAGATGAACAGTTTTCAATTATTGTAGATTTACCATGTTTCATGAATGAAAATTTATATAATTAGAATCTTTGGTTGATGAACTGAATTTCCTGCAAATTTTATTTCTGTATTAGAGCTTAATGCTTTTTGAATAAATTTTCGAATTTTAGTGAGTTTTAATCTTGTTTAAGAGTTGGATTCGATTATAAATTTAGTTATAACTCAATGTGGTTATCGGATATTGAAAAATCGTTCATTTATAATTATAATGATTTAAAGTTGACAATATAAGGGGTATGCCTATCCTGTTATGCCATGTAGTTGACAATACGAAAGGTAGTCTACTTGTATGATCGGCCAGGTTATAGAGCCGTCACAAATCAATTGTCGCCATATGTAGTACTGCATGATCCTGCTATGATATTTTTTTTATAGAGATTGTTATACTTTAGTGGTCTCCACAAAGAACTCGTAGTGAATCATCTTTAAGATGGTTTGAGTAAAACTTATGGAGGGTCACTTATGGGCGAGAGTCACATTAAAGGATGCTTAATGGAGGGTTACCCTCACGGGCCGTCCCAAGCAATCCTCAATGAAGGGTCCATGACAAGTCACCTCTTGCTCTACCACGTGTTCTTATCAAGACAAAAGGTATAACAAAAATAAATCATACTTGTTGAAATTAGACTAAGCTAGACGGTCGACCTGGTTAAATTAAAAATCAATTGGTTCGACGATTCAATCAATATTACAAAACCTTTTTTTTAATCGAATTAATCCGAACCATTAAAAAACCTAAAATTGAAACCGGTTTGGGCTAATGTAATCTTTAACCCATTTAATTTTCATTACATGTCAACCTTAAAAAAAAAAGCTAAAAAGTAAAAATTAAAACAAAAATCAATCGGGTAAACTAGTTTTTATTTGGCATAATAATTGATTTGGCCCTTCAACTTTATAAAAATTTTATTTTCGCTCTTCATTTAATTTTTCGTCACTTTTAATTAACGTTTGTCAATTTTAATGACGTGATATGCACGTGGATTGCCATATAAATGTCACGTCAGCAATTAATTAATTTTTTAAATTATAAAAGAATATTTTAAAAATTAAAAATTAATTAATTAATAATATTACATTCACATGATAATTCAAGTGCATGATACGTCAGTAAAATTAATAAAAATTAATTTTTCTAGTTATTTTAAGATGATTTAATAAATAGTACAAATTTAATATCTAAAAGAGATAAAAATTAAATAGAGAGTTAAATAAATTTTTTAAAAAAAATTGGAAGATGAGATAAACCTTTATGATTTATGCCGTTTGCTACGTTGCTGTTAAAGCCGCCGCCTGCGGTTTGCTATTGCTTCTTCAACGTCGAAATTGATTTTAATATAACAACTATACAAAGGAAAATGAGTAACAAATAATTGTAATTAAAAAATTGGTTGAAACAAACTTGAAACCAACAACTTCAAATCAGCGGCGGAACCGGGGAGGGGGCTGACAGGTGGGCGGAATCCTAAAATAGAAAATTTTTTATTTAAAATTTTTGAAATTTTTAAAATTTTAAATAGATAAAAATAAAATTATACCTTAACTCTCTTAAAAATAATAAAAGATTAATTTAATTTTTTAAAAATTATAAAAATAAAAATTATTAAAATGATAAAATTATATTTCTACTATCCTAAAACTTATAATTTAATTTCGACTCCCATTAAATATTTTTCTAACTTCCCCATTTCTTCAAATATTGTAGGAGAAAAAGTTGAAGGCTTTGAGATGAGAGCTTTTGTTTTGGAATAAAATAAAGAGGATGTTAGGAGACGCGTGATATTTTTTAAAAATGCTTTGTATTTGGCACCATCTTTACTCTCTCTTTTTCTTTATTGTCATAATTACTTCAATGTTTTGTATGATGTGTAAATTTAATGGTTTTGTGGGTAGCTTTAATGACAAATGGTTTTACTGTTGGTTTAACTTTTTATGGGTTAATGTAGGCTTTATAAATTTTGAATTTAGTTTTTTTTAATTTATTTTTTAGATTTTAACATTCAAATCTAATTATTAATAAAATTAGTTATTTTGTTAAATTTATTGATATGAAATTTTGAAATAAAAAAAATTACTTGGTAGAAATTTAACTAAAAAAATTGTAATGAAATAAATTTAACAAAAATATTCTTAATAACGTTAACAATTAAACTTAAATTTTAAAATTTAAAAAATAAAAGAACTAAATTCTTAAAAATAAAAGTAAATAGGCTAAATTCTATTTAAATATTTTCGATTCATTCCCTAACATATTTGAATTTAAATAAACTTGAGGAAATTTTTTGAAGAATATATTGGGTAATTTAATAAAAATTTTATATAATTTTAAAGTTCATTATTTAAAATAATGAGAAGGATTCAATTTTGTTACTCTTATATCTTTTAAAAGCTATTTAAAATTAATTTCAAAATAAGACATACAAACATGCAAATAAACTAAAAGTTTATTCAGTTGCCGCAATACTTTCATGCAGAACTCTTTTTTCAGCCAGTCTAAAAGGGATAATTACTTCATCAGATCCCTAAATGTTTTTCTCCTACACGTTTCAGTCCAATACCACCAATTTATTATACAGCATCAAAAAATTTGTTTTTTGTGGAGAATTTTTAGGGCGGTGCCGCATGAAAAAGAAGTAGTGTCACCCAACTTTACTTTAGAAATCAAGTTATTACCATAATTAATCTGGATCATTTTCATAATTTTTTAAACTTATAGAATCAAATTCCTAAAAATCCCTGCCTTGTTACTTTCTTTCCTATGTCTATGCCGTCTGAAGCTCCTATAATATATTATTTTCTCTCTAAAATAATATATATTTTGAGTCAAGAACTAAAATAATAAAATTGGTTTCTCTTTTGTTTCCTTCTTACTCCGCCCCCAAACTTGCTAAGCTTTCAACTTTCAATCAAGCTTCAATTTTTGTCCTCTCTCTCAGGTACTTGCCAACCTCTTTGTTACTTACTTTCATGTGATGGGTAGTTTTTAATTTCTAGAAAACTACTCAAAATGTGATAAAAACATGCACCCTTTTTTGGGGTTTATATGTAAATGATGAAGCATTTTCCTTTTGGGGTTTATTGAAGTCATCACTGTTAGATCACAACAAGTCTGCTACGAAATGGTTTGGGTTTTTAAGCTTTGATCCTTTTATAGATAAATAGAAGATGCATTTTATGTGTTTGCTGTTTTGCATGTTCCATTAGCTGTTTAATGGTGGAGATTTGCTTCCCTCACTATGATGTGTAGGATTAAAGAGATTTGTGAAGAAATAAGCATGTTTTATCGATTTGAAACATATTTTAGAAGATTCCAAGTAGTGACTAGAACAATGCGAATGAAATGGAAAAATGAAAATCAAGTTTATGTATCCTTCAGCAGCTTAATTTTTAGAAAATTGAGAACATTTTATGAATTTCTATAAACTATGAAGCTATCTTTCTCTGATCCGACACATATCTGGATATGGATACGAGGGTATGATGTTGCAAGAGGCCTCCAAGTATTCAATACTGACACCTGGGTCTGGATATCGTAGCTATTAAGTATTGGGGTTTAGAGAGGCTTCTGTATATACAATGGGCACTATAAACCTCTCATACTATTTTTTAGTGGTGTCTGGTATACAGTTATCTGGTTGTCATTTACTGATTCTGTGTTTACATCTCGTATTCATAGAGAATTGAAGACTAGGGAACTTAAGATGTCGACTATGGGAAATTCAACAAATATATTTTGGCAAGAATCGCCTGTTGGGAAGCTTGAGAGACAGAAGCTACTTAACCAAAAGGGTTGTGTTGTATGGATCACTGGTCTCAGTGGATCAGGTTTATAGTAAAAAACGATTCTCTTATCTGCTTCTATTTTTCCTTCCGAGCCATGATTCCCATTCCTTGAAACTTAAAACAATTATCAGTTTGCTTCATCCTGGTTTCAAATTTGAAAAATGCTTCTTAGATCCAATGATCATGTTTCAGGTAAAAGCACACTTGCATGTTCACTAAGTAGGGAACTTCATACAAGAGGCAAGCTATCCTACATACTTGATGGGGACAACGTTCGGCATGGATTAAACAAGGATCTTGGTTTCAAGGCTGAAGATCGAACAGAAAATATTCGCAGGGTTGGTAAGTATGTTGAGAAGTAGAAGTCTATATAGCTAACGTGTTTGGTTTATGTAACTAGTTTTGTCCAGCAAGCAAGACTTGTAATATATGACTGCAAATCGTGGCAAAAGTTCAGCTATTTGCAGTTTAATTGTTATTAAACACTGTATTATTACTGTATATGATTGTTACCTTTGTTGCTTCGATTCTTCACTATCCCTAAAGTACCTGTATTTGACAAGATATGAGGGAATGATTCTCCAAAGATATGAATAGACTTAGAAATTTTTTTTAAGTATACCCATATCCAACATTCACCTTGGAGTCCGGGTAACTAGATGGTTTACACGAGTTCAGCTTTTCTTTTGGAAGAGCCCGGTTAGGGCGCTATTCTTCTTTGATTTATTTCATTTCAAGTTGTTTCTAACATGTTGTGTGTCTAATTCAGGTGAAGTGGCAAAGCTCTTTGCAGATGCTGGTTTAATCTGCATTGCCAGTCTAATATCTCCATATAGGAAAGACCGTGATGCATGCCGAGCAATGTTGCCGGATGCTTTTTTCGAGGCAAGTCTCCTTCTAAATGGTTCTCATCTTTGCTTATGTTGTTTGTACTTAAGTTGAAATGCCTTTTTCTTTGTACACTTGCAGGTTTTCATGAACATGCCCCTAGCATTATGCGAAGAGCGAGATCCGAAAGGTCTTTACAAGCTTGCCCGTGCTGGAAAGATTAAAGGTGTGCACAATTTCCTTCATACATTCATTAACATTAAGTTGCCTCGTTCATTTTAACAGCAATATACACACATTGTCATATAGAAATTCATGGTGATTTTTTTTTTTTAATGGATGAATTATAGATGATTCCTCATTTATCCTTTACCAACTAATTGCGTTACTTTTGCAGGTTTTACTGGCATAGATGATCCTTACGAACCACCTTTGAACTGTGAGGTATGTGTTTAGTTGAATACGGAAATTATTAGCGGCGGCATTGTGAATTAAAACTAGGCTATTGTTCTGATCCAAATACTGCTAGTTTACGGGTAATCGTTTTCCTCCTTTATAGATAGAACTAAATCTGAAAGACGGAGTTTGTCCCACACCTAGTGCCATGGCTGGGGAAGTAGTTACTTACTTGGAGAACAAAGGATATCTGCAAGATTAGCAACCAATTCTCAGTTGTCATGGTCGAGCATTCTCAATCAAGTTCAATTGCCTGCCAACTTTGTATTCCTTTCGTCCCAAGTAATTGTTATCTTTTAAGTGACAGGGTTTTCAAGTTAGTGGGCACATCGAGGTCACTAACAACTCCATTGTTTAACTGGAAATTACGGATTGAGGTCATTGGATTTATTACTTGTATTCTGGATATTTATGAATGAACACCACTCGTGTCTCAGTTTGAACTTCTTATATTTACGACATTCTAGTCTTTAAAGCGAGTGCATTCGAGTGGATATGCCATGTCGCGGAATAAACTCCGTACTGGTGCATTCATGGTGGGATCCGGAAAATTGTGGCATGCATCGAAAATCAAGTCTTATTTGTTTGGATTTTATCCTGCAGAAATTGAAATCGAGATGGCAGGTGCATTTTCAATTCAAACCATGTAATGTATATAGACATTATTCTCATCAATTGCGATAAATACTAGTAAATAAAGAGATTGTAGAATAACGGTCGTAATTGTCTAAATAAATGATTTCATTTTGAAAATTCTGTGTCCCATGAAATTCAGAAAAATAAAAATTGAGTCGGTTTTCAATTAACTACAAACTGGTACTTCCGACTGCCATGGAGAACAGCATCAAATGGTTTGCTTCCATATGGCTTTCGGTGAACCTCCATACTTGTAGCTTTCAAGAACTTAAATCAATTTCCCGAAGCCTATCGATGCTGTTTAGATGCTTTGTTGAGTTGTATTCTTGTGCATCGAGGAGTTCGTTGGAGTATGTTCTTCGGATTGATCGATTCCAGGATTTTTTACAACAGTTTGCAAGATGTCCATCACACCTCAGTCGTACTGTGATCTGCAACAGAAACAAACTCGGTTAACTTGTTATTTATGTTGTTCCCAATGTACCCATTTCACTTGTTTGCAGTGCTTCCGTCTCTTGAACTAAAAACAGACATAAAGCATGAGTCAAAGACCAAGACATCTCTTTGATGTCAAAACAAAACAATTGAAAATTTCAAACCGATGAAATGCTCACCCCTAAAATCGAGCACTTCATTAACAGTTATAAACACTTAAAGTCATACCAACTTCAACAATCATCCGAAAATGAGAGCACCGGTATGAAAATGTTATTGTCCTTAAGTCACCAACAAGAGTTTCATTCTTGTACCTACTACTTAATGGCTTGTTTTACAGCATGAGTAACAGTCTGACAAGCGGATGCTACCGTTGAACATGAACAAACACACAAATCATAACATTGAAAAAGATCAGCATGCCAGAAATAAATAAACCACCATGGATTTATCAATAAGAAAGAATTCAATCATGAAAGTACCTACGATTTCCTAGTTTAATGAGATGAACAATAATGTGTCACTCTCTGATTTTATAAGTATAACTCGTAAATAGTTCTCCAGTTAATTAATTTCTTGAACAGATATTCTAAAACTTCAAAATCTCACGAACCTGACTCATTTGAGGACGAAGAATAGGAGAGTGTTCGATGCACAGAGAGGCAGTCGAAACCATGCGATTCGCTTCCTTCGGATCATAATCATCACCTAGGGAAGGATCAATGAGCCCTTTAATATCATTCTTATCAAGCAGAGGCTTTGCCTACAAGAACCAAAAGAGTATAAATAACCATTTTTTTTTACGATTACAATATGATTAGAGGGATCAAATTCATCTCGAGGAAATGTACCCATATTACGATGCTTTGTTGTTGATCATCTAAAACTCTCCGTCCTGCAATGAGCTCCAAAAGTAGAACTCCAAATGCATATACATCGGTTTTCTCATTAACTAAGCCATGCATGAAGTATTCAGGAGCCAAGTAGCTGCATCTCGAGAAACAAATGTGTCAGCGTTACTAAAGAAGTATTTATTAACTCGATACAGATACTTTAGGCTTACAAACCCAAAGGTGCCTTCAAATTTCGATACATTGTGGTGAGTCCACTGTTTTGGTAGCCACTTTGCAAGGCCGAAATCACAAATCTGGAAGAGAAATCGGCCAACATAATCAAACAATAGAACGAAGAAAGGGAATGGTAATACAACAGATCATTAAGAGCTTTATAAAACAACTGTCATAAACTTAGTTCTTATACATAAATTGTTTTATATTAACAAAGAAAAGCACGAAACTGACATCCCTGCAAGCCTCTTGGCAGGATATGGAGTCAGAAAACTCGACTTTCATAACTGAAACACGACATGTAATATTCAAAACTTTCACCATAACTACAGCCACCAGCAGAGTGAGCACAAAGGAAGAAAGTAATCAATATCTCACATACGCTTCACATTGGCTCGACCCAAAGTTGCCAAATTTACGATCTAAAGATTAAAGCTTGCACAAGGCTCCGCCCGCGCTTAATGAAAGCGTCTGGTATAACAACCATGATCTAGGACAGCAACATAACCAATATAATTTGACCAGTTTAACTAGGAGAAATGGAAAAAATAACTAGTATTAGGTGATCCAATGTATGGCATTGAAAAGTTTCAGAGTATAGCAAATAGAAATCCTTATCGTTTTGCAGATGAAATACCCTAAGCTCAAAAATACACATGGTCGTCTATGTCTCCATAAGCAATGATTTTTTTTCCTACATCTACTCATCAGTGGTATAAATTTTCTCGTTTTACAATGTTATACTATATTACCCCTACTCTTCATTTTCCTTGAAGTATTCTCATCCAACACATATTCAAATATGAGTATTAGAGTATGGTCCTCCAAATATATCGAAAAGGCTTACAAAAACAATGTATGGGGAAATATTAGTTTCTGCATGTTTCAACACAATATGCAACTTTTTTGTGTTCCTCTAACTATATGTTCTTATGATTTAGTACGTAAATAGCAACAGGGACAGTGAAGTAAACCATGTCCTGCAAAATTATTGAAATTTTTCAAAGAGAATAGTGATATAGATTTTGGCCACGAAGTATGCATAGATCATTTCGATATATATAGTAGCTAGTTCACATAGATAACCTGGATTACTTAATATTGGAGTAGCAGTTTCATGATTTCTTTGTATCATGAATGACATAGATGTGTGTTTTGGACTCCGTACATTCTGGATTCCTGCAAATCTTTCACGGCCCTCTGTTTTTAAAACATTTAATTCGGTGTAGCCTACGAATTTAAGACTTGAGAAGTACCTGAGGCTCAAAATTCTCGGTAAGCAGAATGTTTTCAGCCTTGATATCTCGATGAATAATCCGCCTTTCGCAACTCTCGTGAAGATATTTGAGGCCATCGGCCGTACCCAAAGCAATCATATATCTTTTACTCCAATCTAGTATTCCTTTCGATCCTGGATGAAGTCAAGAGCATCACAAGATTTCATATAAATTGAATAATAACTACTTCAGATAAACGATGCAGAACATTAAGAACAAACCGTGAAGAACCGATGCCAAACTTCCGAATGGAGATAACTGAAAAACAAGGTGCATTCCTCCTTCTACACCACACCCAATCAATGTGGCAGTGTTCGGATGGTTTACATGCGCTATAATGCCAAGCTCACTCAGGAAGGCAGCTGTCATCTCATCCGATGTCCCTTTTGTCGCACGTTTTATTGCGACAAACCTTCCATCTTTCAAACAACCCTTGTAGACTATCGAGTAACCACCCATTCCGATTATGTTTTCTACAAGAAAAAGAACCTTATATTCGTCTGCATCACCAAACCTTTATGCCATTATATTTTACTGTTTTTGCAAGTATTTGAAGCCTTGAAATTAATTGCATACCACGGTTAAAGTTGTCAGTTGCAGCTCGGAGCTCGGGTAGGCTAAAGTTTTGTAAAGAAGACTTGTAGTTGTACAATTCTTGCATCATAGGATCCTCTTCCACTCTCTTGCAGCTCTTTCTTGATCGCTTCGATGCAGAGAGAATGGGGATCGAAGCTAAGTGCTTTTTTGATCTTCTTTTCCATAATTGGAAGAGTTTTTTCCAGTTAGATAGTGCTACCGAACCTGTGCAACTAACTACTGCGTGCGGGCTATTATCAGGTGAATTTTTGTTGGATTCCGAGCCTTCAAAGCATGCTTCTATAACTCCTTTCGGAGACGATCTATCTTGTTTCTCCTTTTCGATGTTGGGGCCCCGTAATTCTTCGATGCAATAAGAAACAGAGTGGTAAAGAGCTTGAAGTACTAAAACACATGAACCACATAAAGAGGGATAGAGATAACTACCATGGGCTGATCCATATGAAGAAACCATAGCCTCTTGTCTTCTATGTCTTGCTTGAACAGCCATATCTTCGAAGCTCTGCTCCGGCCTATCGCCTGAACCGATGGAGTCCGAACTGGAAGAAATCAATGGTCATTACAAATCAATAATCCAAATAAAAAGCTAGAAATCAGGATCTGTGCTTGTCTCATTATGTTTATACGTGACTTTGCTATGGAGGAGATAATTATAAACTTAGAAGTGAATGATTTGTTTGAATAACCAAAAGAAAAAAGAATGAAAATCATAATATATATATATATATATATATATAAGCATTATTTACATAACAGGGAATAAGAAATGATGAAAATGAGAAAATTCCTGAAGGAAAATAACCAAAAATGCATGTTTATAATGTATATTTATGTTTAGAAAATCCCCAAAAATAAAACTAGAGATCACCACTTAAATGGGAATGAAAACCAACAATCTTCTTTGTAAGACAGAGAAACAGCGCAAAAAAAAACAAAGATCTATACATTTTTCATATCTTTTCCAAAAAAATCAAATGGAAGAAGCCATTGAGATACCACTCACCAACCATTAGACAAAATACCAAAAAGAACTTATCTAACATTCAATCAAAATTAGAAGACAAACAAAACTTTCAATAAAACTAAGGAGAAAACAAATTAAGAACTCATTTACAAGCAATTTTTTAAAAGATAAGACATTCTCAAATGAGGTGACATGAGGCATACAAACCTTAAAGTTGCTTGTTTCTGGTCATTAATGTCAGCCATGAACACTATCAAAACAAGCAAATAAACCAAACCAAACAACTGTGACAGAGAGAAAGCAAAGCAAGTAAGAGAAAGAGAGAGACACCAAACAAAAGGGAGAAGAAAAAATTATTAGAAATGGCTTCTATGACATTATAGCCCTGTTCTTTAGTAGTCAAATTAAATTCTGAACCCCACAAAATTCCCATTGTTTATGTTTTGCTTTCTAATTCTAAGCCCCCGAAAATGGCAACCTCAAACTCTAAAAATAACTATATATGGAAAAGTTTTTACTGCTTTCTCTCTCTCTCTTTAAAGATTTCTATGATAGCATACAAGGCCTCTGGTGTCGACAGTATGCTTGGTTTGTTCTAACGTGGTTCAACCTATTAATTTTTTTGGTTAAAATATGCTATTAATCCGCAGTTTGATAAAATTTGAGATTAAATCCTTATAGTTAAAAATCAACTTTTTATTATTTAAAAATATTAGTCTTGTTGAGTATTTTTTTTTTTGCGTATCCTTCAGATGGTGTGGTCTGCCTATTTATACAATAGGGTATTATTTATTGATAAGACAAATTAGGTAAGCTCCATTCATGTAAACATATTCCTTACTCTAGTCTAAATACGTGTCTACATGATTCTGTCTTTATGCAACCTCACAATACAGGACGTCGCAATACAGAGACCAAGTCTGGCTCATCAATCTACGAACTTAACTTGCAAACTCACTCCGTGAGCTTAGTATTTGGGTTAAACCTGCGAGTTCATTAGGATCCAACTCATGCCCAATAATGATCATCCTAACAAGTCTAATCATTATTATCATTAGTAATTTTTGTCAATTTTGTTAACATGTTTATTTTTCGCTAATCATGTGTCACATTATATGAAGACGACCTAATCAACGTGTAAAGTTGATAAATTTTGAGAGAAAATATTAATAATGTCAATAATTAGACTGAATTTTTTAAATTAAAATTTTAAGTAGGTAAACTAAATATCAAAATTTATCAAAACACAATTATTAACAGCATATTTTAAACTATAAACTATTTTCTACATGAATGAGCTTAATGGTAATATTGAGATTAATAGGATTAATCAAACAATTTTGGTGTTCATTCCAGAAGTAATTTATATTATTCTAATTAGGTGATAGTTTAGATTATTTTAATGATGAGATACAGTCAACCTTATTTATAACCGTCATTTGTTATAATAGCATTTCGTTATAATAGATACGTTTTTAGTATAATCAAATTTTTATGTTTTATTTTAACATTCTATAACAATTTTTCCGTTATAACAGCAACAACCAACTATAGTTATAAAGTACATTCTTTATTAAATTAGTTCTCTATAATAAAATATTGTCTACAATTTTAAGTAAAATTATAGCTATTTCATATAAGTAAGGTTATTAATTATAGTTTATTAAATAAAAATAATTTTAATTAAAATATTATTTTAATAAAATATTTAAATTTTACATGAAAAAAATCTATTAATCATATTTTGTTAAATGAAAAAAGAATCTTTAATAAGTGGAATTAATATTCAATAAATTATGAAGATCCCAGTTAAATATTCTACTAGGAATTTGAAACTTCATGAACTTATAAATAGATTATTTGAATTTAATAACTCAAAATAAATTTCTTTATTTATTTTGATAACTCATACTGATTAATTGAACTTGTTAAATTGATGAACATAGTAATTAATTATGTGAAAGAATGTAAAATAAAATGTGAATAAAAGTAATCATGCATGTACATAGTATACGTATTTTAATTTTATTAATTTGATTTATACTTTCTTTATTTTTTTCGTATAATTCTCACTTTTTTTATTTGATAGAAATTTAGATATAAATTTATAACAATTATCTTTCTATAACAGCCTACTAATCTAGATATATAACAACCACTTCTCTATGACAGGTAAAGTTTTAAGAAAAAATGGAACTGTTATAGAGAAAATTGACTATATACAATATGGTTATAGACAGAGACGAAACCAAAAAAAAATTTTAGGGGGGTGAGCCCCTGCCAGCCCCCTAATTTCACCCCTAGTTCTAAATGACATTTTATATGTTTGATTAATAAAATATTATATCTATTTAAAAAAAAACTTCTCTCTACAAAACAATATAAGAAAAAAAAAATACAAGTCAAATTCTATTGCTATGCTCTCTTTTTTTCTGATTTAATATTTTTTCTAATCCAATCATCATCATCTTTGATAGTTTTTTTATAATAATTATTAACTTAACATGTTTATTTTCTGCCAATCATTTATCACATAATATGAAGACAACTCAATCAACGTGTCAAATTGATAAATTTTAACGAAAAATACTAATAATATTAATGATTGATTGGACTAAAATTTTTAAATCAAAAAATTTTTTTAACCTTAAAAAATGGCTTAATTATAAACTTTTTAATGTCAAGTTTTGTTAAAGTAGAATCACTAACAACATATTTTAACCTTTAATTCCATCAAACATACGATAAGATGACATATACATCTTTGTATTTATCTAATTGAACAATTTTATATATTTATTGATTTACTTAAAATTAGGACTAGACTGATAAATTTTATAAACATTAGAAAGTTAATTTTTTTTATTATGCTAATAAAAAAGACACATTAGACTTTAGTCATTGACTTAACGGCAGATTAATATAAAATTCACAAAAAAATTAAATTGTAATAATAAATAAAAAAATTAATTATCATTTAATTACTACTTAATTAATATTAAGTTAGATTTTTATTTATATTAAATTATACTCATTGTTTTAGAATAATTATCCTATAAACCAATTATAAAAAATGAGATTTAACTGTATAAATAACATCATAAGAGATTGTTAATATTAAAAAGCTAGAAGTATCTCAAAATAATAAAATATTAAATTAACAGTTATTCGATAAGAAAATATTAATTCATATTTATTTAAATAATCTCATTATAAGTTCTGATGATATTTGTTCTCTTTTTTTTTTTAACATAATGCTTAGAACTCCTCCTGTATTATGCCTATACCAATTAAGTTAAGACTCAATCTGTAAAATAAATAGTATTAAAAAATATATACAATCAATAATAATATAATAAATATTATGATATTTATTTACTACACTTTTATTTAGTTTATTCATAAATCTCTTCAAATTTTCCATTTGAAATTTTATTCAAAAACTATTATCATAATCGGTAAAATCCTTTGCTCATTCGCTACTAATTTTTTAAAATTTTCTAGTTTTTGTTTGAATAATTATTTTTTTAAAGATAATTATTTTAAAAAATGTGTTATTCTTTTATTTTATTTTTTTAGATTTTAAAAGTTAAATAAATGATTTCATTCAAAATTAATATATTACAATTATTAGATCATAATCTGTAAAATTATTCACTTAATCGTTATGAATTATAGGTTCTAATCATGTCTATTCTTTTTAACACAATGTCTAAAATTACTCATAATATTTCTCAATTTATAGATGCTTTAGCATACTTAAACTCATGTCTTCATACGTTGACAATAACGATCACGTCAAGAGCTAAAACTCAATCGACATGTCACTAACTCAATTTAAATGATATTTTTCAAACATTCAATTTTAATAAAATACATGAAAAAAGTGTGCCACTTTCACAACAAACAAATGATTAATTAAAAAAACACGTTTCGAAAGGTGAAAAAAAAATAAAAATAATAAAATTATAACACATTTTATAAATTTTGACAAAAAAGAAAACAAAAAGAGAAAATTAACTACTTAAAATTATTTTTAATTAAAATGGAAATAGAAAATTATATAAATATTTAGGGTAATTTTTAATAGTCCACGGGTGAATTAAAAATATGACAAGTTTTACGTATATTTATGTATTTTTTTATTTTTTATTATATTAATATAAAAGTTTTAATACACTTGTCAAATCTTCAATCTGGTTGAAGAATAATTTTTTTAAAATATTAATATAAAAACTATAATAAAATCACCAAGTTTATAAAAAAAACTTGAAAAAAATTAAATCCACGAGGAGACTCAACTCACGAGTCAAAACCAGTGGCCCAACCCAAAGAAACAAATTCCTTCATACAGCGAAGAAACCATTTTAAAGTGTAAAAACTCCCTTACGTTTAGCTCTGTTCATGTCAGGTGACTCTCCAATGGCTTCTCCATTAAGGTAAAAACCTTTTCCGCATTCTCATGCATGTTATTTACATGTATCATTTGATGCACTAGGCTAATCTGAAAAGGTAAAGCTTTGAATCCTTCTTCTTCTTCTTTATTTTATTTTATTTATTTATTTATTTTTTTGCAAAATCTAGTGTATAGCTTAAGCAATGTTCTTTCTGAGTTTTGGATATGATACTGAGTATTGATCATGATAATGGGTTATCTTAGTTATTTTTTTTTTTTCATGTTATTGTTGGTTCACATTTTAGTTTTTAGTTTCGTTTGACAAATGAATTGAACTATTTTGATTTAAAGTGTTTGTGATTCTATATGATTAATCTTGGGTTTGGATTTCATTGCTTAGAAACAATCTGTTCCAGAGAGGTTTTCTAGGGTTTTCTAGGCTTAATTTTTCATTTTCTTCGATATTTTTATAACTGCTTAATTTAAGCTTTTCTGTTGAAAACCAAGGTTATACTCTTCTGAAAAATTAAGGATATTGTTTATTGACTTGTCCCTGCCAAATGAAAGTTTCTTTCTTCCTTTTTTCTTGTCTAGGACAGAATTTTCCCTAACATAAGAATGATTAAACCTTTGTTACTCGGAGTCATGAGTGTCAGCTATGGTTATGAACTTATGGTCAGATTTCTTTGAGTTTCTTCATGTTTTTGGAGGATCTTGGAGGCTGTATCTCTATATCTATGTGTCAGATACAGATAAAGAAAAATGAAGATTCGGAGCAACATAGACTGAAACAACTTGATGAACCTAGTGAGTTTGCGCAACTGTTTTGACCTCGAAATGTCAAAACCCTGGCTTTTGCGGTTCATCACGTAGATGCTAGTTGATGCATTCGGAGTGATTCCGTAAGGCATATGATAAAGCTTTGGATTCATTAAAGAGTTAACCAAACATCACCTAGTACTACACTTTGGAAACACAGTTATCAGTAATGAACCCAATGATGCTTAATGATGTGGAGATTTCATTTATTGGATAAAATCTCGAATTTATAGAAAAGGTTTTGCTTAGAAGAGTATCTTTTATTTCCAAAAACAATTGTTATGACAAATAAAAAAGATTCGCAGTCACAAAAACCAATCCGGAACAGAATATTTGAGGTAAAAGAACTGATGTTACGGATCATGATCGTAACGTAAGTATTGCTTGTCGTCATTGCAAAATTGACTGCTTATTTGTCTTCTGGCAGGTTTAAAAGTGAAAATGTTGAAAATAATGAGCACACAAGTCCCCAGCAACTAGTTCTTGATGTAGCTCCTCTTAATTGTGTGCCATATGTTGGCCCGACAAATCCAGATGACAAGTCTGTCTCACCTGAAGAGAATACTGATGTCACAGAAACAATCGGTCCTGCTATGATATTTCTGCCTTCCGAAACAACCAGTGAGGATTTGGATAGTATCGTGGCTTGTACCAAACATGGAGTTGCTTTGACGGGGGCTGCAGCAACTGGAACAATGGGACCGATCATAGGGTTAGTGGACATCGGTGTATTACAGGATTCGTACTATTTTCGTGTCTCCCTTCCTGGAGTATCACCGGATAAAAGTAAGTTTTTCTAGGTTAATCGCCCTACTCATGATCGAAAAAAAAAACCTTACCACTCTTGGTTAAGAGAGGAAAGGATAGTGGCAAATGGTTCATGTGATACATATAAATCACTGGTCCGCTGTGGATATGTACGATTTTGCCCCATGTTTTACATGTATTCAGATTTCGGAGGGTCCTTGGACGATCATATCTCAATACTCGTGTTAATATGCACGAGATTCAGGTGTTAAGACACCTGTACCTTTAAGAAAAATAGAGTTGGAACAACATAAGGTTAAAATGTATGTCTAATCCTGGTAAAAGTATCATGGAGGCCCCTGTACTGAGGCCCATGTATATTAGTTCAAAGAGCATATTGGTCCTTTTTGTTAAAATTTTCTTCCATTTGTACTGTTAAAAACTTGTGTGGCTGATGGAATAACCAAATAGCAATACGTGTACATCATGTTGACATACATGGATTGTTTTTAATAGTAGAAATGGATGACAATTTTAACAGAAGCACCAATTTGTTTTTTGATTTAACATAAATGGGCTAATTTGCCTTTTTTTTTTTGAGTGAGGGGGCAAATTGCAATCCAACAACTAGTACAGGGGCCTCCATGATACTTTTACCGTCTAATCCCTTGAAATAAAATGATGTTTTGATAATTGATTTGCACTGCACTTTTTCACCCAATGCCATCAAACCTCTATTACAAGCCTTAGGGGTTGAGTTAATGATTTTACCGCAAATGATAACCGTGTGTGTTGATTTTACGAGTGCAGAAGACTTCAGCTGTGACATCGAGTCTGATGGAAAAGTGCTAATCAAAGGGATAACAACAACCGGTGAGAAACTTGTAGTCAAGAACTCTCAAGTCTTTCACATGCTAACACAAAATCTATGCCCATCTGGACACTTCACTGTTTCATTCGAGCTCCCAGGTCCTGTCGATCCCGAAAAAGTTACTAGCTGTTTGGCTAATGGATTGCTTGAAGCCGTTGTGAAGAAAAGGTAACTGAGGAGGCTCAAAGAGCAATGGTTATGGCTTTTTCTTCCCCCTGCATTGGACTTAGTGCATATGCTTTAAGCATGAGTTTAGAAAAGGTGAATATCCAACTTGATATTTGATGAATCTGCTACTTTTGGAATCAAAGAAATAGATTTGTCTTATTTTTAAAATCAAATAGTTGGTATAAGTATTTTTATTTTTTTGGTGAAATATAAAACAAAAAATTACATAGACTTATTCATAAACAGAATGCCTCTAGTACCGTCTCCTTGTAGAACTTCTTTATTTACCTCTAGAAATTCTTCGAACATATGCAAATCGTGATCATCTGGACGAGCTATTTTAGTTATTGCATCTGCTGCCTTATTAAAATCTCTAGGGACATATTGCAAGAATCACTTCTCTTCATTTGATAAAATCTATTGAATTCGTCTAACTAGAGTGGAATTTGATCTTTCAATTTTATTGTCTCCGATAATTATTTTACAACCTCAAAATTATCCATTTGGATGATGACCTCATCATAATCTTATTTTTGAATCAGAATTAGACCATCCAAAATGTCCCAAGTTCTGCAACGAAAACTCGGTGCTTCCCCAAGAACCAATTGAAACAAAAAATTCACTTCATAAATATTTGAGAGTCCATTGAACGACACTTGAAATTTTCAGACTCAAACTAAATATATAATTATGTATAAGGTGACTAAACTATTAATAAGTTTATTTTTTGGTTACTTAACTTTAAAAAGTTACAAAATAGTTATTAAATTATACGAAAGTTTTTATGTTAAATCCAACTAATGAGCTCCAAGTGACACTTGGTACGGTTGATCAGTACCTATCAGCAAGTAAATAATATATACTTTAGAGTCAAATTGATCTAACAACCAATGTCAAAGATCGAAAATGAAAATTGTTTGAATTTTAATTTGTAGATTCATGACATTTAAAATTATTTCATAAAAAAGAATTAAATTATAAAAGTGAAAGGGAAAGAGAGATTTCAATTGACATAGTGCAAACATATAAGGCCATATAATTGTAATTTTAACAATACAATAACTTAAATGGAATTTTTTGGATAGTTTAATGATTATTTTATAATTTTTTAAAGTTGAATGATTAAATTGTATATTTATAAATAATTTAATGATCTTGATGTAGTTTACCCTTTGTTTCGTCTTCACTGATGATGCTAGCAAAAAAACCAACAGAGGCAACACAAACCAAAAAATTGCCATACACAAGTCAAAATTTCGCAATACAAAATGAAAAAATTTCCTCAAAATTTATTCTACTATCAGAAACTGAGACCTCATTTTGTACCAAAAATACAATTTTCAATCCTCTAATGCCAAAAAAAAAAGGAAATAAAAGAAATAAATTGAAAAATTCAATGAACAATGTGGAAAGCTTTCCCTCTTAAAATGTCCATTTGCTTCTTCTTTTGCCTCTCCTTACGATCTCCATCACTGAAGAAGAAGATGAAGGAACCCTAATTTCTCTAATCCATCTCATTGCTCCATTTCCCCTTAACCCCAATCCAACAGAAACCCCAACACAACAGACCCCAAAAACCCAAGCTTTAAACCCCCTTCTCCACTCCTTAATCAATGCAAACACAAAAAAGATTAACCCTAAGATCCCAAAAAGCAAATCACTACTTATCTCTTTCCCAAACAACAAGCAAAGAATACAAGACCCTAAAATTACCAAGAACCCTAAAATTTTCTTCCCGTTTCTTCTTCGCATTGTTGGCTTTTTCCATCCTTTAAATCTTACTCCATTGAAGCCGTTCAAAAACCCAAGCCCTTCTTCATCTGCAGCAACTAAATATTGAACGATCAGATCCAACGGTTGAGGTAAGATCCTGAGATTCGAAGCCAAAATTGACATCAACTCGAGTGCGAGCTTTGTCGATCTGTCAGACCCCTTTCTTCTTTTGCTTCTTCTTGAGCAAATAATTGGTTTTTGGATCTGGGTTTTGGGTGAAAGCAAAGGAGAAACGGTGAAAATGGGAGATTTCCATGAACAATTAAAAGCTTGAAGAGAAATGGTGGATTCGAGAAATGGGTTTAAGAAACTATTGGTTCTGTAGTGAAGGATTTGGGATTTGAATTGGATGCTCTTCTCCATTGTTATTGAAAATGGATTGGTGAAAAAAAAAACAAAAAAATTTGAAATATTGAAAAAGAAATGGAACTTATAACATTAATCTTTTATATTGAATTTCGATTTTTTTTTTCTTTTTGAAATGAAAGGAGGAACAATTTTTGGCGGATGAGCGATTGAGCTCCATCGTGAATTTTTTTCTCCTATTTTTCAAATTTTTTGTGGCTTATTGAAGCCCCATTATTTGTCTGATAATTCAAAATCAACCCCAGCCCAGCCCAGTTCGATGGGTTGGATTAAATTAGGCAGATGACCAATGTTTCTTTAAATTAGACCGATGTTGGAATCAGTTAAGTAATTAGCTCGTTATTTTAATCAAATAATTTATTAAAATTTAAAAAATTTAAAATAATAATTAAACAATTTGTTCCAATTAATTTTTTATTCAGTTTAATCTATTCATATTGATTCTCGAATTAATTTCAAAGTCCTTCAGATAAGCACTCCAATCTATTCTTGATTCGGTGCAATTCAAACAACATTGCAAATCATAAATCAGACCAAGAAAACACATGTTAATTGGACAACTCCAAAAATGTGTGGAAGAGGACTAGCTCCAAATCAAGGCTTTCAGAATCAGATTAGTGGATGAATTAGTCAGGTCACCGATTTGTCAGTCCTACCAATTCAACAGATCTATCCAATTCGATTAAATAAATCATTAAAATTTCATAAAATAAAAAGTTTTAAAAATTCAATTCAACTTATTTTTTGTTTGATTCAACCAATTTATATTGATTCCTAAATAAACCAGTTTAAAACCCTCTTTAAATCAATACCCTAACCGATTTTAAATCCAACCAGTTCGACCTATTAATTTAGTCTTGTCAAAATAACTTTAATCAATAATTCTCACCATATCTTTGATTAGATGGAGCAGAAGATCTTTTAACTATTTATGGGTTATATTCATTGAAAGATAGAATTAAGATTGTGGAATATTCTTAATAAAAATTTCCAACATGAGGATGGAGTATCAAGAGGAAAGCCCAAACTCCTTAAAATAAAAATTTTTATTTAAATCTTTTAAGATTTTTAAAATTTTAAATTAATAAAGATAAATTTATATTTTATCCCTTAAAAAATGATAAAAATATGATTAAATTTTTTAAAAATTATAAAATATACTATTAAAATGATAAAATTATATTTTTACTATCGTCAAAATTAAATTGACCATTCTAAAAAAAATTCTAACTTCACCATAAAATGTATGTAAATTGTTGATATTAGGCTTTTACCTCAGCAAAGGTATTTAAATGGCAATTATCTCATGTGTCATCAAATACAATTTGCAGTCAGTTGGAGAATTAAACCAATTTTGGAGGACATTCACATTTTGAAGGACTTCGATGCAGTGATCAGCAACAAGTGATGAGGCATTAGATTGGATGGTTAGAAAAGCAAAAAGTAACTTCAACAAAATCTTCAGGATGGGTCGGGTCGGGTTAATGTAAAATTTTAAAAATTTTTTAGGTTTGACTTGAAAGTATGGCTTAAAATTTTATTCTGGTCCGGCTCAAATTAAAAATGTTAAACTTGAGCCTGACTCAATCCGTCCGTATTAAAAAAATTAAATTATTATTTTTATATAAAAATAAAATTTTAAAAATATAATACATCAAATACATTACAAGCATTAAAAATATAAGTCATCTCTAGCGATGAATCAATAATTCGAAGTGCTTTTCTTCTGTATTATTGATAAACCAACGTTTATATATAGATGTAGGAAGATCTGTTTGGAAAGTAAGAAGCCCCTTTGACATATCTTCATCTGCAAAAAATTCTCGGTGTGAAAACACAAAGACAAAGGGCTGATATTTGAATAAGAAAATAGTGAATCTGCAGGATCCCAAATGAATTGGCTTATTCGAAAAAAGCCTTGTTCTTTGGAAGATCTATCTCGTGCCTGGTACTGCATGGTTTCACTCTGCAGAAACTCTCTTGAAGCTCATCCTTTTCATCATAAATGATCCGTTTGCCCCGAAATGACCCAACCTAATAGGGAAATCCCAATTCATTGGGTCTTTCGATACAATCAAATAGAAAGCCCCAATTGCACCATATCCTAAGAGCCCAAACTATGTGATTGAATAAATCCTCTTCTATCTGTTGTAGGTCGAGTACTCCTTCTTCTTCCCCTTCTTCAAACTCCAATTCGTATTTTTCATAGACATTTCTCTGATCAACGATAGAACATCCCAACAAATTGAAAATACATTAAAAAAACATTTATACTTAAATAACATTAAAATAGTTGCAACTTAGCAAGCAAATGCCACTAAAATAATAGCAAAATTAACAATAAAACAAGAGTTATACAATATCCAAACAACAACAACAAAATGATAGCAATATAATAACGAAATGAAAAAAGAAATTTTAGACTAATTTAGACTTGGGCCAAAAAAATCTTACTCGAGGCCCAACCCATTTAGAAAACAAACCCTTTTTTTTTGTTTAAAACTCATTTTTTAGGTCTATAATTTTTTCTAAACTCTCTTCGACCCATAAACAGGTTTAACAATGATATATATAATGACTAATTTAAGGTTGTTGTAATTACACCATTTGACCAATGTAGGAAAAAAAAAGACACATCATATGATCCAAATTAAAATTTTAACAATAAAATTAATATTTTTATTTAAATAAATATTAGTATACATATTGGTATAAAAATAAATTTAAATAAATTAATATTAATATTTTTTTACTCTCTCTTGAAAACCAATAGTGCTCTCAATAGAGTCCTAGAGAGAACAACTACTTCTGTTGCTTGGGATGGATGAGGGTGGTGGAGTGGAGAGAAAGAGTAACAAAGAGATCTCATTACTAGCCGATGAATTAATTCAATTATCAATCAAGAAATCACTAGTGGTGCTGACTGATAAACCCACTTTGATTTGTTCGGTTTGGACAAAAAAATTCTTCAATACAGAGAGTTTTAGGGCGCAATTAAAGAGTATATGGAAGACAAAAAGGAAATTTAAAATTAAGATGGTGGGGCAGAATATTTTTTCAATGGTTTTCGACCTAGAAGAGGATTTGGAGCTTATTATGGAAGGGAGGCCGTGGTTATTTTGTAAGTCCCTCATATTGTTTAATAGATTGATTAATCCAATGGAAAGGGACCAAATCTGTCTCACTACATCGCCATACTGGATCCATATTGGACCATGTCCACCAGAATTTGACAAGAAGGATTTGCTGCATGCGATTGGAAGCACTTTTGGAGGAGTCCTCAGATCTGAGATCAGCGACGATTTATGCAGACTCAAGGTCAACTTGGATGTTCAGAAACCTCTGCGAAGAGGAATTTTTGTTTCAAGCGAAAATAGTGTAAAATCTTGGATCCCTTTTAAATTTGAAAAATTGCCAGTTTTTTGCTTTGGGTGTGGCAGATTAGATCATAGTCTCAATGATTGCAAGTTGTCAGATCCTGCAGAAAAAATCAAAATTAGAGAATATCCCCCTTATTCAATTGCGTTAAAAGCAGAATCGAAAGTACTGGGTAAGGAGAGCATGAAATTCAATGCCTTTGTTAAAAAGGTGGGCTCGCAGAGTCATTACATAGGGAATTCTAAGGAGGTGGAGGGACAGAATACGGAGGACAAAATTGGTTTTATGGGTGGAATCATTTCAGGGGGTAAAATTTTAGCAAAATGGGAGGAAGGCTTGCAGGATCAAGAAGATACGTCTATTTTAAGGGAGAATGAACTGATGAATGAAGGAAATAACATAGGGGAGAGTTGCTTAAAAGGTTCAAAAAAGATCAGTTAGAGAAGGCTACCCACGAAGGTTCATTCAGAATCTATAAAACAAACAAGCGTGGGGGCTAAAAGGAAATTCCCAGAAGAAGGTGATGATAAGGGTTGTTCGGGACTGTCAAATAGGGAAGATCTGAAGAGGCTTCAATCTAATGGTATGGATGACAAAGGAGTTGAATGTATAGAGGTTACGTTGGACAATTAGGAACACTTTACTGTTTCAAACAAATTAAGATCGGTGGCTGCCATTGAGCAAGCCGACCGGTCACAATGAAAAACGTATGTTGGAACGTCCATGGGTTGGGGAGCCCACGGGCTGTGAGAAGGCTGCGGCATTTGCGTAAGCAACACAATCCCCAGATGGTCTTCTTGATGGAGACTAAGCTAGATCAGAAGCGTATGGAGAGGGCTCGAAGGAGTTGTGGTTTTGTTAGTGGTATAGATATGGCTGCAGAGGGATTTCGAGGAGGACTATGTTTAGCTTGGAATGGAGGGATTGAGATTACTTTGAGGAGCTTTTCTAAATGGCATATTGATGTAATAGTTAAGGAAGATAATGTGCAAGAGGAATGGAGGTTCACGGGATTCTACGGTTCACCATATCTGAAAGATAAAAATTTTGCATGGAGTTTGCTCAAAAGACTAGGCCAAGAAGGTAACTATCCATGGTTAGTAGCAGGAGATTTCAACGAGATTATGTACTCTTTTGAGAAAAGCGGGGGAGTGCCACAAGATCAACGAAGAATGGAAGCTTTTCGAGATGCATTAGATGAGTGTCAATTAATGGATATGGGGTATTCGGGATCATGGTTTATGTGGGAGAGGGGAAATCTTCCGGAGACAAATATTAGAAAGCGATTGGATAGAGGAGTGGTTAATGAGAAATGGCTGCTTCTATTCCCAAGAGGTAATGTTCAACATCTTGCCTATTGTACTTCTGATCATTGCCCTATTCTTATAAATACAGATAGTATAGTCCATCCTTCTAGAAGCCGAAGATTCCATTTTGAATCATGGTGGATCATAGAGGAATCATTCGAAGGTATTATTAGAGAGTTTTGGGATTCTTCCTCCGCACCGCTAGTTGAGAAATTGGAGACGTTGCAAGCTCGTATGAAGAAATGGGCATGTGTTATTAAAAGTAAGAAGGGGGACTTAAGAAGAAGTTAACTGAAGAACTTGAAGTTTTATTGCAGAATGAAAGGGATGATGATACAATGGCAAGGATTACTGATACAAAAATCCACCTAAATATGGAGATTGATAAAGATGAGATGTATTTGGAACAGAGAGCTAGAGCGAACTGGCTTAAGCTGGGGGATAGAAATACAACCTACTTTCACAAACGTGCAATAGTTCGAAGAAGGGCTAATACGATTAATAAGTTGGTTTTGGATTAAGGTAGGGAGATTTCTAATAGTATTGAAATTACTGAGGCTGCTACGAAATTTTTTGCAGATCTTTTTACGACAAGAGAAAGTGGAAATCCGCATAAGGTGTTAGAAGGTATTGGAACAAATATCTCACATGAGATCAACGGCAGGTTATTAGCTCCTTTTAGGGAAGAAGAAGTGTGGGTAGCTTTGAAGGGAATGGGGCCAACAAAAGCTCCAGGCTCGGATGGTTTTCCAGCACTATTTTTTCAGAAATTCTGGCATATAGTTGGTAAGGAGGTTACAGAGTTTTGTTTAGGTATCTTGAATGGTGTCAGAGGGGCTGAACAAATAAATGTTACGGAAATTGTGCTTATCCCCAAAATTACAAACCCTACGTTTATGGTGAATTTCAGGCCTATTAGTTTGTGTACTGTTCTTTATAAAATTGTTGCAAAAGCAGTTGTTAATAGATTACAAGATGTTATGGGGTTATGCATTGATGAGGTTTAAAGTGTTTTTGTCCCAGGGTGACAAATAACAGACAATGTTCTCGTAGCATATGAAATCTTGCATACTTTCCGAAAGAAGATGACAGGGAAAAAGGGGTATATGGCCTTGAAATTGGATATGAGTAAAGCGTACGACAGGGTGGAGTGGGACTTTGTTAAGCAAGTGATGATCCGAATTGGGTTTGCAGAGGACTGGGTTGGTTTGATTATGAAATGCATTAGTTCAGTCTCTTATGCTGTTAACATTAATGGTTATAAGGGCAGAATTTTTCAGTCGACTAGGGGATTGAGGCAGGGTGATCCCCTAGGTCCATTCCTTTTCCTCTTTTGTAATGAAGGTCTCTCTTCACTGATGAGAACAACAAAGGTTAATGGTGCGGTTAAAGGTGCAAGGGCGAGTAGGAGAGGGCCAGTGATTTCTCATCTTCTATTTGCAGATTATTGTATGCTGTTTGGTAAAGCAACATAACAGGGGGCTATGAACATGAAGAATATTTTACAGGAGTATGAAAACTGTTCAGGCCAATGTGTTAACTATAGCAAATCGACGATTTTTTATAGCTCAAATACGACAGAAGAGGCAAAAACAGCGGTGTCAACAATGTTAGGAGTCAGAAGTTCTTCTAATCCGGAGAAATATCTGGGTCTTCCAAATGTGGTGGGTAAACGGAAAAGGGAAGCTTTTCAGAATTTATTAGATCGAATTAATATGCGTATTGATGGGTGGATTACCAGATGGCTATCTCAATGAGGGAAAGAAATTTTTATAAAGTCCGTTTTATAGGCTATTCCTACCTCTGCCATGTCGTGTTTTCTTCTTTTAAAAACTTTTTGCAAGAAGATTGAGAGTAGTTTCGCCAGGTTTTGGTGGCAAAAAGGGGCAGGCAAAAGAGGAATTCATTGGAGTAAATGGAAATACTTATGTCGTCCAAAAGAGGAAGATGGGTCGGGGTTTCGAAATATGGCACAATTTAACAGAGCACTTCTTTCAAAACAATGGTGGAGATTGCTTCGCTATCCGGAGTCCCTAGTCGCAAAAGTCTTTAAAGCAAAATATTTTTCAGATTGCGATTTTGGCAATTCTCATTTGGGGAATTCAAGCTCGTATGTGTGGCGTAGTATTTGGGCATCAAAGAAGTCATTGGAAAAAGGTTTAATTTGGAGAGTGGGTTCGGGTAAAAACATATCAATTTTTACAGATGTATGGGTCCTAAATTATGCTAATCGAAGATTAATGCCCGATGGTGTTAATGCGCATTTGGTTAAAGTAGTAGAGTTAATCAACAATGATGAACGTACTTGGAATAAAGATCTGATAGATAATACCTTCCCAGTTGCAGAAGCTGACTTGATCCTCCAAATCCATCTGGCGATGGAAGCTCATGATGATATGCTTGTTTGGAATGACGAACCGTCGGGAGAATTCTCAGTGCGGAGTTCCTATAAACTATTACAAAGCCTCGATCCTAAAGCTTATGCTTTACAAAACATCTATAAATAATTTTACAGAAAGCTCTAGCGTACTGACATCCCAGGAAAAATTAATTTTTTTTTTTGGAAAATATCTTGGAACTACCTATCTACCCGAGTTAATCTACATTTCAGAAAATTAGCACCCAACAGTGTGTGCCCTCGGTGTCGGAATGGGGAGGAGACGATGAATCACCTCTTCAGGGAATGTCCTATTTCAATGGAAGCTTTGAGGGAGTTAGAAGGGTCAGTTTTCTTTTTGCTTCCATTTTCAGAGTTTTTGGAATGGCTTACCAAGGTCATGGGTCTCCTTTCTACGGAACAGTTTAGAATCTTTTGTGTAGCGCTCTGGGTCATCTGGGGAGATAGGAACTCTTGGATCCATGACAAGACAAACAGATCAAGCAAGGAGATGGTTAGCTTTGTTCGCAATTACATAAAGGAACTTGACGGAGTTAAAGTAGAGAATCAGATTACCTCTAAGGTGAAAACGAAATGGCGAAACCCATCTAGTCTGATAGTTAAAATAAACTTTGATGGGGCTTTTGATGAGTGAACCAAACAGTCGGCATCTGGAATAGTGGCTAGAAATAGCAATGGGTATGTTCTCATCTCAAGCACAAATCTACATCAAGGAGTGACCTCTGCCTTTGCTGCGGAAGCAATAGCTTGCAGAAAAGCAACCCAAATAGCCATAGAAATGCAGAAAAAGAAAGTTATTATAAAAGGCGACTATCTGACTATAATAAAAAAATGCAACAAAGGAGTTTTCGACAGATCGTTAATAGGTCCCTATATAAACGGCATCCACAAATTAAAATCCAGAGTTACAGGTCTAAGTTTTGAGTTTGTTCCAAGATCTGCGAATACTTTAGCCCATATCTTAGCAACTAAAGCATTGAAGAGGAAGGAAGGGTTTTACCTGACTAATGGAGTTTCTTGCTATGCCGAACCCCAGATGAAGAATGATAGCGTGCGTGAACCAAATTAGGAAGAAAAAAGGTCAAGGTTGGAGGAGAGTTTTACCATAGAAGAAATCAACAGACAAAAGGAGCTATTAACTCCCCTCGGTATAAGGAATCGCCATTAATGGAGAAAGTGACAGATGAGACCTGAAGAGACTGGCGAAATGAACTGATTGGGCGTGTAGGACGGTGCTATCTCTTTTCAATTTTTTCTCTCTGTTATTCTAGATTTTTCTTTTTTTGGGCCAATTGTTTTCGGGCCTGGTTTTTTCTCATGTGGTCTGCTACCTTTTATTTTTATTAATTAAAGCTCAATCTGTTTCCATCAAAAAAAATAAATATTTTTATTATTTTATTATTATTTTAATAGTCATATGGGATAATTTGAGTATATTAGGCACTGATCGAAAATGGATTTAAGTATGAGATTTCAAAATTCGAAAATTTTAAGATAATGACTTGAGCATATCTATGTATGACCAAAACAAATATAGAAAATTATAACATGAAAAATAATATAACTTAGATACATATAAGAATGTTTCAAGACTTATTTTATGTACAATTATAAATATTAAAGTTGTATTTATTTTATTGAAAGCAACTTTCGGAAAATGATTTTTGAAAAATTGATTGATTTTCTAAAAAAGTTGATATTTTATTGTGTTTGGACATTTTTGCGTAAAATACTTTTCGTTGCTTGACAAATTTTCCTGAGAAGTTTTCTTAATAAACAAATGCAACATAAATATATTTGTTACAATTTATTACGTAAAATACTTTTCGTTGTTTGACAAATTTTCCTAAGAATTTTTCTTAATAAACAAATGCAACATAAATATATTTGTTACAATTTATTATTATAACATTTCTTTTAGACCATCAAATTTATTTTTTAATAATAAAATACTTTATAATAATTAATATCATATATGAACTTAATAATAAACTTAAAATTTAATTTAAATTATGTATTACATATACGAGAGTGAATAGTGACACGTTAGAGCTGGAAGGAATAAATGAAGTTAAATATGACCTAAACAAGTACTAATATTATATAATTAAATTTATAAATTGTAATGTATATTTATTATGAAAAAATTATAATATTAAATAATTTATCAAAAATGATTAATTATATTAATAATTTATTTTATTATTAAATATAAAAATTAAATATGTATTTTAATATTATTTAATATTATAATATTTAGTATTAATAATTTAAAAATTAAAAATAAAATTTATTATTAATACAATTGTATAGGGTTGATTCAATTTAATTTTTATATAAAAATAAAAATATTCTATTCTAAAAAACTACATACGCTTTTTAAAATGATAAGTTAATTTATAAAAAAAAATGACTTATTTTTTATTGACTTATAAACCATTTTCTATTAACCAAATTGTATTCCATTAAACAAGCTAAAAAAATGTAAAAAAAACTTTTTATTTTACGTAAAAGAAACGCCCACGGTGTAGATGAAAAGTTTTATGTAAAAATTGTATTTTTTTTAAAAAATTTTATATAAAAATCAAGTGAAGCATGAATTGAAATGGTAAATATGAAAATCTAGGTGTCATAATGTCTTCGATTCAAGTAAAAATATCCATAAGATAAATTAGATTGAGACTCAATTTGTTTACAAAATTTTAAGCCTCGATTAGAGCTAACTTCCCTAAAAACTTCAAATTATTATTTAAAAAATAATAAAATATATTTTATATTAAAACATTTTATTCTGTGGCTATTCCCTAAAAACAGCATGTTTGGTTCAATGTAATGGCTATTCCATTATATGCCTATTACAGGCTTATTCTGTGGTCCCACACGAGCAGACGTTTGCTTCAATGGAATACCTATTACGGGTGTATTCCATGCCGTGCTTAAGCAGCGATTTTTGGGGATTTCTATTCCCTTCCTTCTTCACCGTTTAGCTATTCGTTGCTTGAAGAACCCTTTTTTACCCTTACCAAAATTTCACCTCAAAAACACTCTCAATCGGCAGCCATTTCACGTACCCTTCGACTCCAGGCATTCCTCCTCTTCATCCAAGGTCAGGTAAACATTTTTGCTTCTGCTTCCTGCACATCATCTTCCTTCATCATCTTAACTTGAACTTTGTCTTTTGCCTTTTCTTTTTTGTTTTATGTGTTCCTTACTGATTCATCGAAAGAAACAATGGCTAGAGGAATTATTGTGTAAAACTGAGATCTGAGATATGGGTTTCTTGGTAACAACCCTAATTTTTGCTGTGTTTGGGATAATTGCATCTCTTTGTACCAGAATCTGCTGCAACCGAGGTCCCTCTGCTAATCTGTAAGTCCCCTTTAAAAAATTTCTCTCCCTCTCTCTTTTAAAGAATTAAATTTGCTATTCTATTAGACTATTAGCTTCTTCTTTTTTAATGTAAATTTCATATGCTAAAATTTTAGTATTTTTTTCTCAATCTGGGTTTCATGTTCCTTTAATTATGTTTAAAGGGCATATTTCGATTGGTATATGAATGAAATATGCTTTAATTTGGCAATAGAAGTGAATAGCGAGTTATCACTGTGAACCAATGTTCAGCTATAGGTGATGTGGTTGTTAACTCTGAACTTGAATGAATTTTATCTCCTATTATTGTGTTGGGTGGTAATCTATCAAGCTGATCTTTAACGATTTTCATTATGTAGTACCATTTTATGTTACTCTGAGTGTTCATTATTTCTTGAAATGCCTGTGCTCAAATCCAGACACGATATCCAAGGACTCTCCAAATATATGTTAAAACTTGAAAAAAATGAATATAACCATATCGAACCATTATATACCATATAACTTGTTTTGTCATCTAGGTTCTAAAGATTGGGTTGGGAATTATTTTGTTGGATTGTTATCCCCTGCCAATGAGATTAATGCCTTCTTAGATTTCCTTGTAGCTACTCATTGAAAACCATTTTTCTTGTTGCTTTTTGCAGGCTCCATCTAACATTGGTTATGTCTTTTGCCTTTTCTTTTTTGTTTTATGTGTTCCTCAAGATGATAAAACAAAAAGGGAAAACTTTATTCTGTTTTCTTGGATGGTGGGTGGGATAAGGAGCTAGAGGAATTGCTTTCGATTCTTTTCCAAAAAGCATTATGTTAATTTTGAACATTTGTTTTCTGGTTTTAGTTTAGTGATGGTAAGAGGAGAAGCATTTTGTAGATTTAAGTGAAAAAGATAGGTTATGAGTTTAAAAGTTATGTGCTTATGTCTCTGGATAAAAACTCTCATTTTCAGAAAATGATAATGGGAAGACAGATAGGAAACTAGGATGCAATTTATGCAACTTCATGATATGCTTCTTAAGTTTAACCATGACTAAAACACTTTTCATTTTTTGTATTAAAGAATAGTTGGTTCTTCGTTTCACCTCTGTTGGCTAATGATATAGTTTTAATGCACTGCTTCCTTGGATGGGATTCATCCACTTTGTTTAATGCATTTTTTAACTATTCAATTGCAATTTTCAATATCAGATGTACTTTTCAAATGCTTTAAAGTTCACAGGCACTACGAAATAAGTTATTTTTTGGGAGCACTTTTCTCCCTAATTTTCTTTTTAAAGTGAATAGAATACCAAGAACTTCGAGATTCACAATCAGTTTGTTTAGTGCATTTTTCCATTACACGTGATGATGATACTGTATAATCTATTTGGTTAATGCAAATTTGATTACACATAAATTTCCTGTATAACGAAATTGATGTTGCAAATTAGCAGTTTTATAGTTGTGAGGTTTTCTATTTCTGCATAGTTATCTTCTATAAGTTGAATTTGAAATTAAACAACTCCATAGATGGATGGTTAACATGAACCTACAAGGATTTCAGCTGAAAAATGCAAGAGAGCCATTATATGAAATTTGAATGTGGAAAAAGGACACATAGAGCAAAGGAGAGCCCCAAGTGCTAGTTAAGGTTATCATGTAGCTTTTTTAATATTTCATTAATTCTTATGTTAAAAGCCAGTTCCTCTGAGACATTACAACTGCAATATTAGACTATTGCAGGTTAGCAAGACCACTGGCTTGCAATGGCACTTCCCCTTTTTGTGTTTGTAATATTTGGGACGGTATGTATTAGCTTGGTATTATATTAATCTATTTCTAATTATCTCCATATAGCTTTTTTCCTTCAATAGCCATTGAATGTTTTGATCTTCTTGAAACGAATCTGTCAATCCTTAGTGCAATTTTAGCAGTGGCATGGATATGATTTTAGTACCAATAGTCATTCCAAATTTCACGAAGTCATGGAATTAAGAAAAAAAATACTTCTTTATGCCTATTGGCTTTTTGAAACTAGCTGAGAGTTAGGACAACATTAAATTATTTGAATAGATTTGCATGTCGTCCAATTACTGCTACTTTTGCTTCAAATAATTTGTTTCTTCTACAAGATGAAACATGTTTCTTGATCTAAAATCAGTTCTTTCTTATTAATTATATATATGGTAGATCATAGATGATGGAGTTACTTGTCATATGGTAAGAACGTATTTAGTAAAATGGTAAGAGCCAATAGAACAATAGACTCAATTTTTATTTTCAATCAATCAAATTCGAATGAGACTTGTAATGAATATTTTCAAGGATGTATAATTTTGACAAAAAAATACGTATGGTGTCCTTCTCCTATTTTTGAGAAAATTTGAATAAAAAAACTGCATTGATAAATGCTGGGAAAATCAATTTCTAAAACTAATGAAGGTAGATTTAATTTGTGTCCCAATTCGTCCAATAGTGGCCATAGTTATGAAGTGGAGAGTAATGTGGGTCACTTTTAAGGAAATATAATAGGAATATTTTTCATCTTTTATCTCATTATGTTTCTCCCTTCACAAATGAAAAATATCTTTCTACTACCACATATAAAATCAATTATTAAATGTTAGTTTTGGAATATATTACTTAATGTAACTTAAAAAATTAACTTACTTATATGTTTTATGTAACATTTTGTTAATATATGATATTATGTTTATGTAAAATAATTCTCAAGTTATTTATTACTTCTAATATTTTTTATTGTAGAATAATTAAATTATTGTTTCAATAATGATATTTTAGCACATTAATATGCATTGCAGTTTAAAAATAATAAAGTAGATATATATATTTTTATAGTATTATATATTTAATTTTTTAATTCATATAATAATTATATTAAGAATATTATTAAATTATTTTTATTAAATTATATTTAATAATAATTATGTTAAAATATGATTAAATTATTTATTTTTTTATTAAATTATTTTCAATAATAATCTTATTAAATTTAATAACAATAACAATAATCATCTACCTAAAAAAAAATTCTGCTAAGGGTATTCTGGTCATTTTAATTCTTTTCCTTATGCTATTACAACATCATTCCATTCAACCAAACACAAGAATTCTATTACAGCTCTATTCCATTCCATTCAACCAAACAATTGAATTACTTATTACAGCTCTATTCCATTACACCTCTATTCAATTACACCTCTATTCCATTACAACAAACCATGAACAAAATCTTTTTATTCAAACTTAATCCAAATTAGATGAATTGAACTAATTGAACCGTGAATAATTCTAATGTTCAAAATTCATCATGATTCATGAATTTTTTAGTCAACTTAATTAAGTCGATTAAGTCTTATCTCGATTGGCATGGGTGTTGTTGTCAATGCAGGAAGGCGTATGTTCAAGTGTGCTGAAGTGCATTATCCTCCTATTTATGAGTTTGGAGAGACTATGGGTAATTCTAGACATTATGTCAAAAATAACAAATATAATCGAAACTTATAATGAAATTGTTCAACAAATAATTTATCTAGAACACTATTATAATGCAACAAAATGTAATTACACACGGGCATTCAAAATTAATGGGTTTATATATATATAAAGGGTTGCTAAAAGCCAATATTTAAAGGGTTGAAGTTTGGTTAAATTATGCAATTAATATTTGTATTTTATGAAAATTGTGAAATAATTTTTTATATTTTAACTTGATTAATTTTAGTTTTTGTATGTTCTGGATTTTGAAATTTTAGTTTTGACCTAAATAGTAGTAGTTAATTTCGTTTGGTTAAATTTAATTATTAGTTCTGTATAATGCGTACAGTTGTAGATTTAGTCCACATTCTCCAATTTGATCATTTTAAGCCCATATACTTTTCAAATTTTAAAATTTTAGTTTTGACATAACATAACATTCATTAATTCATTATTTGGATATTTAGTGAATAATATATGGAAATAACAAGTTTACATGACATTACACATATAATAATATGTTTGTCGCATCGTATTTTGGAAATAGCACAACTTATTGAATTTAACAATTATCATTTGGTAATGTCTAAAATTTTAAAATTTGAAAAGTAAATAAACTAAAAACGACAAAATTAAAATACAATAATTAATTTCATAAAATTTATAAAGTATAGGGTCTAATAACATAGTTTAACCTTAAATTGTAACTTTTTTTTAATCAATTATCGACCATTTTAATCGACTTGCTACATTCATTTCAATTTATATGGATGAACTGTCGGATCCACTTTTTCAATTTTGCCTAATTAACCAACCAATCAAATCTAATTTTTTAAAGGTTAATATGCCAGAAAGGGTAAATATATATATTTTGGTAACTGAACTTGGCTTCAAGGTTCAAATTGATACTTAAGATTTTTTTTTTTTCATTAGATACCTAAACTTGGCCTCAAGGCTCAATTTGGTATTTAACTAAAACTTGGCTTTTTATTTAAATTTACCTGAACTTGGCTTCATATTAAGTTCAGGTGCCAATTCGAACTAAGAAGCCAAGTTCATGTGCTTGATTGGACCAAAATAGACTTTAGATACCAAATTAAATCTTGAAGTCAAATTCAAATACTTAATAATATCAATTTGAACCCTAAAACTAAATTTTGATACCAAAATATATATTTACTCAAAAAGACTCTTAAATTAGTGTGGTTTGTTTAAGTAAAGCTCTTATACACACTAGAGTATTAACCTTTCTCCAAAAGTTTGAATGAAGAAAAGTAAAAACTAATTTAAAAGGCTTATTTAATTAAAGAAAATGGATAAGGACTTACTTGAATAGAATGAACTAGTTTAAGGACATTTTTATCATATTACCCATTTTTAATCACTGAACAAAATTATAATCACTCTTGATTTCAAAGTTCCAATCCCAAGATCTTATCTTGAAAATCCCAGAGTCTAAATTGTTCTAATATTTGGTATTACCTTAAAAAAATTATATATAAATTCTTGGACCAGCGTATAAGATTTTCAAAGCAACACAATATTGACCAATTGATTTTGATATTTCATAAGCTGAAAAATTATTTAACAATTAATTTAAGACGCCAATATTTAATACATTTATTGAATTAAAAATATATTAATTATGAGTAGCATAAACATTGGTTAGGTCCCTATCCTTTCCCCTCCCTCTAATACTCAAAAAGTCAAAATCAAAATTTTGTATTGTATTCATATATTTATTAATATAAGAGTTAATTGCATCACACATCCCTAAATTGTAATCTTTATTTTAAATTAGTTCTTAATTTTTAAAATATTCTATCAATAAGATCCTTTCAATATTAAAATCATTAATTTAGTCATTAAATAAGATGTCAAATCTTATATAGTATAGCTTGAAATGAATAATTTAATGGAAAAAAATGAATTTTGTAAAAATGGATGATATAAAAATATTACTTTTGAAAAATTTTCGAAGCTTTTACAAAAACTTTTTAGCTCGCTCTCTCTTTTATCAATTTTACTTTATTTTTAGTTTTCAATTTTAAAGTTATACAATATGGTTACTTTTCTTTAATTTTTTATTTGAAATCATGTCATATAAGGTTTGGCATGTCATTAACGGTTAAATTAATAATTTTGTTAATTAAAAGACTTGATTAATATAATATCGATAGTTTGAGGATGTAATTAGAACGTTTTGAAGTTTAAGAGTCAATTTAAAATGAGGGTTATAGTTTGAGGATGTTTAATGCTATTAACTCTTAATATAATAATTCTTTTGATAATTGAGGGAGGAGAATGGGGTTGGTTGGGATTAAACTCAAACTTTTATACCTACAACATAACGTTCACGTCATTGGGTTAAGAAGTTGTTGGCAATTATTAATATAATAAATTTATTTAAAATGTTATATATTCATATAATTTTGACTAAATTAGTCATACATGAAAAAAAAAAGTTTATTAGCCAAACAAGTTGGTTTTTTGAAATTTTAAAAAAGTATGTAATATTTTGAGAGAGAGGGTGAAAATAAGTCCAACTGGGCGCGTTTTCCTGTTGACATGTCAGGAAATGCTCACCCAGATGCGTTTTCTTTGCAATTATTGAAAAACACTTCTAATTAAGTGCGCTTTCACACATTCTCTTAGAAAACAACTTATTTCTCTAAATTTTCTAAAGATCAACCTATTTATTTTTATTTTTTTGCATATTTGGTCAATTTAGCCAATAATTCTGTATAACTTAATAATTTATATTATATAAATCAGAGACAGATTTAGGGGTTGGCAGGGGTCTTGACCTCCCTAAAATGTAAAATTTTTATTTAAGTCCTTAAATTTTTTTTTTAAAATTTAAATTAGTAAAAGGAAAATTACACATTGACCCCCTAAATTTATAAAAAATTATAAATATATAGACTATAAAAAATTAAAATTTCATTCAGCCCCTAAAAATTTATTGTGGTTTCATCCCTAATATGAAGTTTAATTTTTTTATATTAGTTTTAATAAAAACATTTTTTAGATTGTGAACAATTTTAATGATCAAGTGTTTATTGGCATCCCGATTTAAACACTGTCATTGTCAACCTCTCGTCATTACTAATTTATACAAAAAATAATTTGTTTACGTTGTTGTTGCTACCATGTCCACTATTATCAGCTCTTGCGAAAAATGGCAACTTATATTTAATTTTAAAACACTATATTAATAATTAAATGTAAAATAATAATAACGTAACTGGTTTTAACTGACTAATTTCAATCACATGAAATTAAACGTTGTTTTATTATTATTTTTTTAAAGGGCGCAAACATTGAATTATGTTCAAAATTGACTTGGACTGTGGACTTATTTCAGTGATATCATCGGTTGATTTTTTTTTTCCCCCCTCAAAATATTAATATTAAAAAAAATAGTAAAATTTTCCTTCATCTCCCAAGGGATTTTCAAACACGTGCATTAAAAAGCAATAAAAGAATGAAGGAAAAATAATAATAAATCTGAAAAGTATACATAAATACAGGTTTAATGCGCAATATTAAATATCAGTTTTATTTTGGTGTAATTATATATATTAATTTTGATTTAATTTTTATATTTATTAACACCATTATTTATGTGGCGTTATTTTTCTATTATGTTATGTGAAAATTGTTAATATGACATTTTATTAAATTAAAACACGAATGAATAAATTTAAAGTATATTTTCATGTAGATTTTAAATATGCATATTTTTTTTTAATCTTGAAAATACATGTTTATTATTATGAAAATGGGAAAATAATTAAATTTATATGAAAAATAATTAAAATTATTTTTAGAAACAAACAACATAATTTAAATTTACATGGAAGTATTAAAATTTACTATTTCATTTTTTTAGCTTAATAAAGTTAATAATCGATTTTCACCTAACTTATCAGGAAAATAGTGTCCCATAGAATAAGTTGTTAGTATTACATGAAATTAAATAAAAAATTAAAATTTTATATATAAAATATCAAATCAAAGTTCGTGCATGGTATTGCATATTAAATTAAAATTTATGTATAATTTTAAAATTAATTCCTTATAATATAAAAAGTAAAATACTGAGCAAGTGATTTGGAATCTTCATAAATATATAATAATTATTTTAAAAAGCATCTTATCTCAATTTTTAAAAAATTAGTTCTATTTTTTAGTAAAATAAAAATAATAAATTTTAATTAAGATGTTATTTTAATAAAATGTTAAATTTTATAAAAATAATTTAAAATATATTAAATGAAATAATTTTTAATAAAAAATCGGATTAATAAATTTTACTAAAAATAAGATATCAATTTCATTAACTAATATTATTATTTTAATATAATATTTAGTTTTATTTTTTTAAATTCAAATATAATATTAATTTCGACATCTATTATAGGTGTCACGGATATTGTTTTAGGTATATAACAATTATCTCTCAATTGTATCAAAATTTTGGCAGGCAAATGGACTGTTATAGAGTGGTTGATTGTATAAAATATTGTTTGGGGTCCTGTCATTTTCCCATAGTTTTTGGAGCCAAACTAGTTGGACTAGAAATTGGTCGGGGTATCGATTCGAAATAAGAGATTGGATCAATTGGCCCGTGAATTAATATAGACAAATTGAATTGAATTTTTTCAATTTTATAAATTTTTAATTGAATAAATCAAAACAATCAGACCGATGAGTTAATGACTTGACTAAATCCAGCACGAATTTATTTTTAAAAACGTTGCCTTTCCCGTGTCCTATATTCAAAATCTAATATTTCATGTGTCCTATATTCAAAATCTAATATTTCATGTATTTGTAATATATAGATGATTTTTTTAGTATGATAATTATATTAAAATATTTTATATTTATATTTTATGAAATTTAACATTTTCATATATTTGTATCACGTTTTAATAGTTATTTCAAGTTGTTTTCATATCTTGACCAATACTATTATCTTCGATAAAAAAATACGATTTTTAATTTATTAATTAAATATAAAAATAATATTTTTTAAAAAAAAATAATTATTAAAACGTTTTTAAGTGACTAAATTGAATCGTACGAAATAAAACGTTGATTTTTTTATATAATTTTTGGGGGTAGGTGGCTATTATGAACATGCCAACATTGAATCATGTTTAAAATTGGACTTGTCTGCGGAATGTGGACTTATTTTAGTGATATCGTGGGTTGGTTTTTTTCCCCTCAAAATACTAATATTAATATTTTTAGAAAACTGTTCTTTTATCTCTCAATGGACTTTCAAGCACGTGCATTACAGATGCAATAAGAAATTGGTAAAATTCATCTCCAATCCCTCTTAATTTTGATATTAAGCATATTGGTCGATTTTGAAAAAATTAAAGCAATTTAATTATTTTTGATTTTGAAAGTGATCAACTAAAGATAATTAATCACAACATTAATATTTTTGTCAATTATACATAATTTTAATTGGTATGATAACAAATTAAGCCATTAATAATTTCACATTTTATCAATTTGATCTTAGTTGTAAAAAATCATCTAAAAAGTTTAAATTTTCAAAAAAAATAAATAGCTTCGAATATACATATCAACAAACAAGATGTGTAAACTTTGAGGGCTAAAATTGTTACTATACCAATTAAAATTATGTACAATTGACTAAAAACGTTAATGATGTATTAATAATTGTTATTAATTGCTCACTTTTGAAATTGATGGTGGTTAAATTGCTTTGATTTTTTTAGAGGGAGCAATATGCTTAATATTGAAATTAAAAGGAACCAAAGAGGACCTTTTTACCAAAAAAATTAAAGAAAAATTTAGTTAATTATGCTTCAAGTTTACGTACTCTTCGTACATTTAGAATTTATACTTTTCGGATTTAATAATGCAAATGGAATTGTTAACGCTTTTAAAATTATTCTATTAAATTGACGTTCATTATAACGTAATATTTTTATTACATAACTACTAGATGAGTGCTTTTTTTATTTTAAAATATCACATTAGTGGATTTAACGAAAGAAATTTAACGAGGTTAACAATCAAACTTGAATTTTGAAATCTAAAAACACAGATATTGAAATCCTAAAAAAAAGGGTTAAATTCTAAATATGTAAAGAGTATAGGGGTTTAGTGAATATTCTATTTTATTTTTTAATTTTAGTATTTACAATGTTAGAAATCCTATAGAATACTTTTCTTTTTAGGCAAAAAATCCTATAGAAATGTTTTTTTGGTAAAAAATCCTATAGAATATTAAAACTCAATTTGTAGGGAAAAGTTAACCAGTTTTATACGTAAAAAGTAAATCTTTATTTAATATCTTATTTTTTTCTTAAATTTAAGAAAATAACATAAAAAGATACACAAAATCATAAATTTACCTCTAAAAAGGTTGGAATTATTGAAGAGAATTTCTAGAATTTATAAGACAAATTTGGTAATAATGGTAATTTTTAATCCAACCTTTGTAAAATTCATGGGAAAAAAAAATACCATTTTTACTTTCTTTATTTGTAGTTTTTTTTTTTAGTTTCGATTTGTCCCACTAACTAATTATTTTTCTTCAAATACTGAAAAAAAATATTATATTCCCATTTCATTTCAAGAAAATTCTTCATAAATACTAGAGTTTTAAGCTTTGATGAAAAATATTTAAAATATTTATTTTTTAGAAAATAGTTTTTATTTAAATTTCTAAATAATGAGCGAGGTGAAAAAAAGAAAGAAAGAAAGAGATGAAGACACTATTTTAAAAAATAAAAATAAAAACACCTTAGTTAAAAGGTAAGTATAAATAGTTTTTGGGTAAATTGCCTAGCTGGTCACCCAACTTTTAGGGGGTTGTCAATCTCTTATTGCGGTAAACTATACATGCCATATCACGTCAATGCTTTCATTTTGATCAACCTTGGACCCTAAACTCAAAAAATATTTTTTAAAGTATTGATTGGGGTAAAAGAATAAGGATTAAAGTGAAAAAGTGGTAGAAACTAAAATAGTACACAAAATTTGTCAAATTGTACTTGTTTAGTTGTTTATCCATTTTGGTCCTTGAACATGGATTCTGTCAAGGTTTGGTGATGTGATCTGTGTTATTGGAACATGACTGGACCGACTAGACTGAGAATTGATCGATATAATGATCTGAACAAAAGGGTTGAATTGATTGACTCATAAATTACTTGAAATTAGAAAAGCGGGATAAAGATCAATAGTTGAGCAAATGAAGTCCATTAAATAAATTTTTTTATAAAATTTTAATTATTGTTGGTTTGACAGTTGAATTGGACGAATCAAGAACTGGTGATCTGACCTGTTCAATCATCAATCTGGTTATTTAAACACTAAATCTGACACATTAAAATTATACCACATCATCACATGAAAATTTATATGATTTTTAAGTGATGATGTGCCAATCATCAAACTTTTACATTTTTTCAAGTTAAAGGATCAAATGTACCTAGTTGTCAAGTTGTTAAGTTAAAGTGTCAAAGTAGATAAAAAAAGTACAGGTATCAAAATGAATCTACTTGCCAAGCTCAGGGGCCAAAAATTATATTATCCCATTGTTAATACAAAGAAGAAATATCCCAAAACTGAAAGTTGAGAATCACGTGCAAGCTAGTCGCGTGGGCATGGCATCAATCTTTAAGTGATAAGAAAAATTGGGAATAGAACAAACAAACCAAACAAGGATAGGAATTTAGGTTGATTTAAATGGCGCGTAAAGTACCATTTCTTTTTAACTCAGTTTTCTCCGCCCCCACCAAATCCAGCTTCCTCTGACGGCGGCGTTATTTAAAGGGCTTCCTCGTCTTAAGCCCACTGCGTCGACGAGCTCCTTCGTTTCCTTCTCACTCACTGATCCAACCTTCGACACCAAATTTGCTCCCAAATTGTAACTCAAATCATCAACTAAAAAAAATTCAAATTCAACATTTTTTTAATTTAAAAAAAAATGGAGGTAACTGCCAGAGCTCCAGGGAAGATCATTCTCGCCGGTGAACATGCTGTGGTTCATGGATATACTGCCGTTGCTTCCTCCATTGATCTCTACACTTTTGCCTCTCTTCGTCTTTGTTCTGGTAGCTTTCTGTTTCTCTTCTTCCATTCATTTAATTGTTATGTATTTTTTTTAAAATGGCGATTTTCGGGTTGAATTTTATGAAATGAAAGTTATTTTGAGTTGGGTTGTTCTTAGATTGTGTAAAATGTTTTGGTAGTTTCCTTGTTTAGCCTATATGGAGTTTTATTCCAGTTTTCCAAGCCTTTTTTTATATGAATTTGTTGCTCAAATAATTTGTTTTTGGTGTTTTATAGGTTGGAATTTGATGTTATTTTAATTTTTTTTTTATTAGGTTAGCCGTTATTTGGAAGATTATGTAGGTTCAGCAAAATTTTGAAGCCATCAACATTATTTGCCTTTCTTGAAGTTTTGTTTGCTTCAAGTATTTTTTAGTTCTTATATTTTGAGCAAACTATTTTGGAATAAAGTTTCTGAGATTGAGATGTGATTATGGTTTGCTTTTAATGAGGAAAAAGAGATTCATTTTTGTAGATATTGGTTTTTATCTTTTGAACAATCTAAGTATCTCGAAACAAGGTTTCCGAGATTGAACTCATTATGAGGATCCTATAAATTGGATTTAATGATTTGTTTTGGGGAATCGATCGTGCGAAGATATGTTTGTCTTTTTGTAAATTTTACTTTGGATGTGTTTGTTGGCCATTTTTATCTTTCAACAAAACTAAATATTCAGGAAAAGTGATTCTGAGATCGCTTTGATTATAGTTTGCTTTTAATGAGTTACGGATTTTTGATGTTTTTTTTTGGAAGACAATCGTGCAAAGGTATGTTTGATTTTTGCATATGTTGCTTTGAAAGGTGTGATTGTTGGTGCTTATCTATGAATCGACCAAGTATTCGTGAACAAAGTTTCGGTGATCGAGCTGATTATAGTTTTCTTTTAATAACGATCCAGTAAATCAGATTTAGTGGTTTGTTTTCTGCTAATGTTTCTTTGGATGTGTTTACTGGCTCTTATCTTTTGAGAAAACTAAGTATGTGAAAATGATGTTTCCAAGATTGAGCTGATCTATCTAACACACCGGATTTGATAAATTTCAAAGTGTGCGGTTTATTTTATGGGGCGTGTCAAGCTTGTGGGAAACAGACAATCTTTGTGAACTTTCTAGTTTGATAAGTGCTTATAGTTGGCTGCTAACTTACTCATTTGCATGAACTAATCTGCAAACGGTCCCTCTTGCCATTTCCGGTATTTACTAATAATATCAATGTGTTTTTGGTAAATGTTGCTAGGAGTTTAAAAACCATAAGTTCCAGTGCATGAGTAGAACTAAAAAACCTTCTCTTTTACGATATTTCCTTCTTTGATCACCTACAATCAAACTATATGTCAATAATGACACGCTGTCAAGCTTTGATCGAAGTATCCTCTCTTGAATTTTTATAAGTTGAAATTTGATTTTGTCATAACAATTCTTGGTCAATTGATCCATTTTGGTTTCTTATTTGTATAATCTTTGGCACTTTGATAAGGTCCGTAACATTGTCTTGCAATCTAATATTTGTATCTTTGTTTCATTTTTTTTGTATTTGTTTTTTCCATAGAAGACGACGATACAGTAAAACTTAAGTTCAATGACTTCGGATTAGACTTTTCATGGTCAGTCAGAAGAGTCAAGGAAGTGCTATCTCACTTAGGTTCTCCATTTTCTTCGACACCCACATCATGCTCATTGGAGACCATTAAATCTCTCGCCACTCTTGTTGATGAGCAAAGTTTCCCCGAGACAAAGATCGGACTTGCTTCTGGGGTTTATGCTTTTCTTTGGTTGTACACCTCTATATTAGGGTATGTATCCAGTAATGGTTTTTTATTTTAACTAAAATTTTCTTCTTGATGATCTAGTTTCTGACATATTGACTCAATGAGCCAGGTTTAAGCCGGCTACAGTCACCGTTTCTTCTGAGCTTCCTGTGGGTGCGGGTCTGGGTTCATCGGCTGCATATTGTGTTTCACTCTCAGCAGCTCTATTAGCTCTTTCAGATTCTGTGAAATTGGACGTAAGCCAAAAAGGATGGTCTACGTTTAAGGAGACCGAGGCCGAATTGGTGAATAAGTGGGCTTTTGAAGGGGAGAAGATAATTCACGGGAGACCCTCTGGAGTTGACAACTCAGTTAGCACATTTGGTATCCAACTTGTTTAAATAAACTCACTAAATACTTTTTCTGCCTTCAAATTCTTTTAACAATTAACTTGTGGTCCCTCTATCATATGCATCACTATCCTGGACCAACTATGATCGGAACAAATTTTAATTTTAGACCCAATTTGGTAACATCGGTAATCTAAAAGGAAAGGTTGGATAGAGTGAAGACCGATTTATAGTAGCATAAGCAAATTGTGCTGTATTACCTCGTAAATGCATGATATGTTTATCAATATCTATGTGATTTAAGTAATTTATCGTTTCCATGGAACAGGAAATGTGATAAAATTCAAATCCGGTGTTATGACCTGCGTCGATTCCAATATGCCACTGAGAATGCTCATTACCAACACAAAAGTCGGGAGGGATACAAAGGCTTTGGTTGCTAATGTTTCGGCAAGGAAATCAAGGCATCCTGATGCCATGTGTTCCGTGTTAAATGCCATTGAAGCTATCAGTGATGAATGGTCTACCATCATCCAGTCGCATGCTGTGGATGATCTATATTTATCTGCCAATGAAGAGAAGCTCGGAGAATTGATGGAAATGAATCAGGGTTTGCTCCTCTCTATGGGTGTTAGCCATGCATCTATAGAAAATGTTCTTCAGACATCAATGAAGTATAAGCTAGCTTCCAAGCTGACCGGAGCTGGTGGCGGAGGTTGCGTGCTAACACTCTTGCCAACCCGTATCCTTTTTACTGTTCTTTTAAATTTGTTTATTTATGCCTCTGCCTATTTTTTTTTTTTTTTTTACTTATGACTGAAGGTTTTGATGAGATAAACGAGTTTGAATTCGTTTCAATAAAATGCTTTCCCTTGCGTCTCTCTGCCCGTAGAAATGAATATTTTGATCTTGTTCCCCACCTAAAGGGGCAGAGGCTAGGATAGGGTTTGATAAGAAACTACTACTCAGATATTTTGACTTTGATCCGTTTTTGTTTATAGTTTCATCAATAGTTTGCTGCTTTCTGTCACTTGTTCCCTTGATGACATGAATCAGATATATCAGGAGAAGTCATCGATAAACTAGTGGAAGAGCTCGGATCATTCGGTTTCCAGTGTTTCACAGCCGGAATTGGTGGTAAAGGTGTCCAAATTTCCTTTGATCATTCTTCCTAATTTTCCGTCCCCATATTTTAGTCGTAATAAGACTCTCTTCGAATAACAACATGAAGCACATTATATCGATGTTGTAGTTATTTCCCTTCCCTTTCGTTTTCTGTACACTTCATTTTCGGATTAGCCGTTTTCTAGTTAAACCAGAACGAAGAAAAACTACTGCTACAGAAAACAATGTTGTAGCTGTTTCTATTCTCCTTTGTACATTAGTTTACTGCATCAGTTTATGTTGTCTTTGCTGTTGAAAGTTAAAGGTCAATGAGGTTTTAACTTTTAGCCATTATAACATCAATGCTTTTCTATACTTTTTTTTTCCTTTAGATGTAGGAAAGTTTGTTGGATGTTATGTTTGAAGAGTAATGTTACTTGGATGCGAGTGTGAGCGGGGTGGATAGAGTTGATAGTCGGTCTGGTATTTGTATTTTTTATAAGATTCAAAAATAAATCAGAATATGTTTGGATAATGAATGTAATTAGTGGATTCCATTCAATTGAGTGTAATTGAAGCACTTCAAATACAGTTTCTAAGTAAGATTTGGGATAGAGTGTCTTTCGATGTTACAGAGTAATTAGACAGAAAGAGTAATTATTAATGTAGTAATTGCACCCTATTATAATTACAATATATGTGTGATTGATAGAGTATAATAACATTGTAATTCTTTATGTCATGTTTCACAATATAAATTGGATTTACACGCTTATAATTTTAAATTCCCAAAAAATATTAAATATTATAAAAAATATTAATAATATTAAAAAAAAGTCTAAACAAGTAACAAAACCTAAAGTAAAATTATTATAAATAATATTTTAGTCCAAGAAAGTAGTTGAGAATACGAGTATTAAAAAATAAAAAAAATATTCTATACAATTTTATCTTAATATTTTAGTATTTCATATTGTTAGATTGTTTTCTAACATTAAATATATACTCTTTGTTATTATCAAATGATAGTTAACTAAGTATAAGTAATTAATAATAAATATTTTTTAATAAAAACTATAATTTATATTTATAATTATAATCTACATGAAAGCATGAGTTTCGATAAACTTTTGAATCGATGTGAATACTCTTGTCATTCTTTATATTACTAAATTGATATTATATAAAATATAATTTTTTATTATTTTTAAATAATAAAATTTTTATTCAACTATATAAACGAGTTAAAGTTGAAATTAAAGTATTAAGAATAAGTAACAATTAAAATAATTTATTAGCGTGTTAGTAATTATTATGCAATAATAAAAAAAGTAATATTAAATTAACTGTTAATGAATGTGATGGATATGTTAATGTAAAATTAATGAATTCTGAAATATTTTTTTAAAAGTTTTATTTAAAAATATAATGAATTATTAATTAATAAAAAGTTCAAATTTATAAAATCATCAAATATTTTTGGATAAATTAATATTTTTATAATTAATTTTTTTATTAAATTAATAACTTTTATCTATAAATTATTTTATTTTAATATAATAATAATTAAATAATTTTAAAATCAATTTTTATAATTAATAAAATTAAATGCATGAAATTAGCATTATATTTCAGAAAAAAATATAATATTAATTTTCTTTTAACTTTTAAGCTAATTTTGGAAAGTTTTAGGAAACTTTGAGAAAAGAAATCAATGGGTTTTTAACCATGCAAATATTTAGGAGAGTTATAACAATTTTTTTAAGAATTAGAGTGGTAGTTGATTTAACTAATATGATTAGTTTAAAATATATAAATAATTAAAATATAAAATTTAATTCAATTAATTTTTTAATCTAATTCAATCAATTCATATTAATTTACGGATCAACTGACTTTTTTACCTTTCTTTGAATAGGTACTTTGATCAGTTCTTAATTTACGTGACTTGATCTAGTCCAAACAACATTAACTCTAATAAGATTAATTTGTACTCCCTCTGTTCCAATAAAAATATGACAGTTAGTTTTTTTTAGTTAATTTTTTTAAACTTTTGACTTATAATATTTTAAATATTTTAATTAATTAAATTTTATGGGCTACTTAAAAAATTACTTCATTGAAAATTTTCAAAATATATCTTTTTCAAAATTTTATCAAAATTAGTCAAAGTTGAGAAGATTTTACTTCAAAAAGTCAAAATGGGACAACTTTACCGGGCGGATGTAATAATGTAATTTGGCTAATTTTAAATTTAGTTTAAACGACAATTAATTTGGTTGGATTTGAGATGAATATGGAATTTCCAAATTAGTAAATCTAGATCGGTTAGATAATAAGCTTGGGCTAATAAAAGTGTTACAAAATGGTGTAATTTTAGGATAGGCATTGTAATGTAAGGGTGGAAACACCTTTTTCAAGCGTAATCGTACTCTCGAATATAAATTAATAAAATAGATTCAAATTTATTCATTTAGAATTTCTTTAACTCTCAAATTTAAAATGATTCATGTTTAATATGTCAAATACTCATTCGACATATTATAACAACTTTTCTTGAGTGACTTGAAGGGTTTGGGGCGATTGCAATCCAACTATAATTGGTTATCTCTAATTTTCTTTATTTGCAACACAATGAAAAGATTAAAGGGTCAAAAAAATCCTAAGTGAAAAATAATAAAATTAATTGAACCTTTATAAAAAAGAAAAGAAAAGAAATACACTCAATTGAGCCTCAAGGACCTAAATATCAATTGACCCCTTTCATTAACTCGAACCATCGATTGATTAATTTGACTGTTAATTGTGTTGATGGAAGCTACTATAAGCTACCACCACATCAGCAAAAATTAAAAAAAAAATTAATAAAAATGTGCATGGAATGAATTTGAATTATTAATAATTTTGAAACTTTTTTAAGTTTCGCATTTATTTAAAATGAATTTGGAGAAATGATTGTCTAGGTTCAAATGAATTTCGACAACCATTTATCTAATTTTTTCCAAATGCATATTAATGTTTCTTTTTTTTTTTTTTGCAAACATGGCATATCATGTTAGCATGCTACCATGTGGTCATTTCTTGTGGCTTCTGTCAACCATGTTGGTGCGGCTACTGGTCAAATCAGTTAATTGACAATTTTCATTAATGAAAGGATCCAATTGATATTTTCTGGGTCACTGAGGACTTAATTGGGTGTACTTTTTTCATAAAGTCTCAATTATTTTCTGATTTTTCATAGAGGACTTTTTTTTGCCTTTTTGGCCCAATTAAAATTACATCGAAGTTTCCCTTTTGCAATCTCACCTTATCTTTTTGGATTAATATACATAGAGGTACCTAAACTTCATAATTCATACCTACTTGGTATCTAAACATTTTTTTTGGACCTAATTGGTACCTAAACTTGGAAATCGTAAGTCAACTTGATGCTCTTTTTAGGTACCAACACCATTAAAATAAACTAACATAGCATTGGCGACTAATAGTATGGTGACATGTGGTAACCTCACATTTTAACCCATGGTAAAATAAAAGATTATAATTTTTTAATAAAATTTAAATATTTTTTCTTTTTTAACTTTTTTTCATGTGCCAAAATGTAAAGATGCCACGTGTTATCATACTATTGGTCGTCAAAGCCATGTTAACGTATTTTAATGGTGTTAGTCAAGTACCTACAAAAATTACCAAGTTAGCTTACCATTTTCAAGTTTAAATACCAATTAGGTAAAAAAAAGTTAAGAACAAAATAAGTATAAATTGTCAAATTCAAATACCTCAATATATACATTAACTCTATAAACAAATAAAGAATGAATGAATGAGATTCTTTAATTACCATTTCAAAATAATGCAATGTTGCCGACGTATACACATTGGATTTTGAATGCTTAGAATTATTAATAATTTCTCTTCAACTATTTAATAGGAGAATAATTGCACTTCAGCATAATCGAATTCACATTCTCTTACATAGACAACAATATAACTATCAATCAAAAGTTAAATAAATTAAACTAAAAATATCAAACAAAATTAAAACATGAAATTGTACCATTTAATCAAATGGGACCAAAGTCAGTATTTTGCCTCGTTGGTTTCGCCCCTAACTATAGTCACATCAAGTCTAATTATTAAGTTCTTGGGAAAAAGAAAAATCAATTCATTTTCTTGGAATAATAATAACATATCAAATTTATATTTTATCTATAATATATATAAAAGCATGAGTTTAAAATTTTTGAATTAATAAAATATTTTTTATTGTGAATTATATTATTAAATTAAAATTAGAGTAATAATTTATTAATATTATCATGTTGATAATAGTAAAAATAATATTAATTAATATAATAGTATATTAATGTGAAATTAATTAATTTGGTGATATGTTTAAAAATTCTACTTAAAAATTAATGTAATATATTATTAATTAATTAAATTATAAATCTATAAAATAATTGAATAAATTAAAAAATAAAAAAAAACCAAATTTTTAATTAAATAAATAAAATATATATTATTTTATTTTAAATGATAATTAATGATGTTAAAATCATTTTTATAATTAATAAAAATTAAATGTGTGAGATTAGCAAAAATATATAAAAAAGATAATATTAATATATTGGTAATTTAACCTATAATGTATGAAATTATTTATTAATGTTCTCGTTGTCAATTTAATAGTTATTATCATTTAATTAGATTTTGGATCAATATTAAATTAAATTAAATTTATTATTTTAGATTAATTCTCACTTAATCAGTATTATAGTTATATACAAATTTAAGTTAATATTTTGCACTGCATTTTCGTTCAAAATAAACAAAATAAAATCTAAAAAATTATTGGAATTACCATGAGTTATCTTCCACCTCTTTTCATTACTTTTAAAATATTATTTTATTCTCTCAATTATTTTTCAAAAAAAAAATAGAATTTTATTATAAATTAGACCAATTTTTATTTAATTAGAAAATATATTTGTAATAATTATGAAAATACATTATTTAAAAAATAAATACATAAATAACGTGCGACACACATGACATGGGAACTAGCATATATAAAAGCATGATTTGAAAATAAATTATATTGATGAGAATACCCTTTATTTTCCATCATATTACTAAATTCACATTTAAAAATAAAAAATAGGAGTAAAATAAAAGTTATGATAATTATGCATTAAAAATAATTATAATTTATTTGAATTTGAAGTTGTGAGAAATACACATTTAAAAATAATTATAATTTAATTTACAATTAATGGTTTAAAATGTTATGCTAAATTGAAAATAGAAGTATTAATTGAATTGAAATCTAAGCATAAAATATACGAAAAAGTTAAATGTAATTATAGTAAAAAAAATTGGTGAATACATTTTTAAGCCTCTTAATTATTACTTAATTAATATTAGAGTAAAAATTTGATTAAATATTAAACGTGTAAAATCACATATAAAGCATGTGGTATTAGAAGTTAGTAATAATCAAAAGCATATTTTTTTGGCGATGATCAAAACAATACCTATTAAAAAATGCTAAAATATATTTTTTAGATGCTATTTGAACGAAAATGTATTGCTAATACATTTATTTATAGTATTAAATAATATTTTTAATTGATATATAATTATAAATGGTAACATTAATCAAATGATAATGTAACACCCCTAACCCTTATCCGTCACCGGAAAGGGATTACGAGGTATTACCGGACTTAACTACTAATTTGGGGCATAAAAATTAAAACTGTCCATCCGTGTCATGATGACTAAATTGATTATAAATCGAGTTAGGAAACTCAAAATTTAAATCCGTAAATTTTCCTTGAAACTAGACTCATATATATTCTTACTATAATTTTTACATAATTTTTGGCTTAGCCATTTAGTACAGTTTATTCATTAAAGTTTCCTCTGTATCACTGACCAACTGTTCTGACCTCTCTTAACCTAAATTCGAATATCTCATTGTACAGTTTTCATATGTTGTTCCCACTTGTTTCTATTGAAAATAGACTCACTAAGAAATCTATAAATATAAATTATAACTCATAATTCATTTTGTACAATTTTGAATGATTTTTCCAAGACAGAACAGGGGACCACGAAGTCATTCAGAACCAGTCTCACTAAAATTTAAATATCATAGAATATAAAATTTATTTGCCTACTCTGTTTCTTTTATATAAAAGTAGACACAATAAGCTTTAATTCTATATCTTATTCACTTTCTAATTCCCTTTCTCTCATTTTTGGTAATTTTTCAAAATCCGTCACTGCTGCTAACCAAAAACTGTTTCATTGCAAAATATGGTTAACTAGTTTATAACATATTTACTCCATTTCATTTAAACTCTATACATTAACTTTAAGAACAAGCCATTTTCGCATGGCTATATATATATATATATATATATACAATTTCAAAACCAGTAATATCAAAACTAGTCTATACATGCCACGTAACCAAGTCTCCAAGCATTAATTTACCGAAGCAAAAATTGGATAGTGTGATGAGATCTCCTTCGACTTCCAACCCGAGCAAGTCTTCAAAACTCTATAAACATAAGAAAATTACACAAAGTAAGCTTGAAAAGCTTAGTAAGCCATAAGCAAATAATTCACCATAGAAACATATATAATTCAATTCAAATAGGCCAAATTTAGTTAATCACATACACATATACAATTACTTTTCTCATATAATCTATGTTCCTCGTTAAGTAACTTCACTTACCTTATTTTTCATTTAACAATTAAACCTCATACGTACCTGAATCATTTAACTCAAATACACAGTCAGTCACCAATTCATTCACGGAAATATCATAATCATGCATATATTCCATCTCATAATTTATATCTAATTCACCTACTCATAATTCACTTACTCATAATTTATCATCTGTAACACCCCACACCCGGCCCATGCGTTTCGACCAGATCTGGTATGCTACGGGTTATACATGGAAAACTTTTGCTTTGTTGGTTTCGAAAATCATAAGTTAATTAGACAATATTTGAATTAATAGGTGACATTTGAAAATAAAACCTTGTATTATTATTATTTTGAATAATTAAACGTTTGACAAAATTTTATAAGTTGCAAATATCAAAAACTATGTAGTGAAATATAAACCATGGGGCCTTATTACATAAATATTCCAAAAATTAAAATTTAAAGAAAAGCCGAAATAATCTATAAAAAAAAAAACTTGATGGCCCCTCGAGTCCGTCTCGACTCCCATGTCCACGATCTACTGCTCATCTGAAAGCGTTATGGAAAAAAATAATAGGGTGAGTCACCAAGACTCAGTGTGCAAATCCCGAAAACACATAAAAGGCTTGGGCTCACAAACACATTTTGAGCCCTGGCCCAAACATAAAGGCAACAATCAGAATCATATGATAAATAATAAATGATGAATGGCCCAGCCCATCCTAGAATTCCATCATCTACACACCAACCCGTACCAACCATCACACCTTGGGGATTTCTACAATCAACCCACCAACCGCTACACACCATATCGACAGCTGTGCTGCCTGTCTTAAAGACCGATCACTGTGTGACCTATGTGGCAAAGCCACCGATCGCCATGCGATCTTAATAATACATCGTAGCATTTCGACAGCTGAGCTGCCTGTCATAAAGACCGGTCACTATGTGACCTATGTGACAAAGCCACCGATCGCTATGCGACCTTCTTCCCCTTCATCATATCAATCCCATCCCATGCATACATACATGCAGAATCAAACAATGTATTATCTAAGAGATTTCAGTTTATCGCATACATCGATACACATAGAGAGATTTTTATGATTACGTACCTCACATCCTTTGCCTACCCTTTTTGGTAATACGACTGTCTATACAGCCTTTTTCCGGCTTTTAGCCCATAACATATATTTAGTACAGATTACTATACAGCCTTTTTCTGGCTTTTAGCCTATAACATATATTTAGTACAGATTAATTATACAACCTTTTTCCGGCTTTTAGCCCATAACGTATATTTAGTACAGATTAATTAGTGTGTTAGAGATCTACACACCTGATTACCGTTAGAACCAGACCCTCTAAGTCAACGCTATCCGTAGTCAACACCACCGCTATCTGCCTTGAAATCCTGAAAAGTGATATGAGATTCAGGGACTAGTATTTCCGGCTTTTAGATCTAAGAGATCTACTTCAATTTCCGAATGTCGCCCAACAAGAGAATACATAGAACCATTAAATCATTAGCGTTTCGACTTTGTCTTCCAAAACCCGAAAGAGAAAGTGAAGAGATAGGGAAATCGGCACTCACCTTAACACAAAGAATTCGACTACCCCTTAGAGATTTCGGCTTTTTGAGAAGATCAGAAAAAAAGATGATAGGAAAGAGTCTATGTAGATTCGGCTTTTAATGAAGAAATCCAGGAAGAAGAAAAGAGAATTTTGGCAAATTACAGGTAGGTTCGGCTTTAGCAAAGATCAAAAGAAAAGAATGTAGAAAAAGGATTATGAGGTTTCGGCTTTTAGAAGAAAGAAGAGAAAAGAACAATGGAGTTTCAGCTTTTGAATCAAAATGAAGATGAGAGAATAGGGTTAGGAATTTTGGCTTTTACTCAGAGAAGAAGAGAAAGAAAAGATGGAAACCCTAAATGCCGAAAAATAAAGAAGAGAACCCTCACCTGACTATTTAAAGTTTCGGCACTCCTTAGCCATATCAGAAACCGATTTCTCCTCCCCCTCAGAGTTTGAAATTCGGCCACCACTTAGCCTTGCAGATAATTCCTATCTTTATCTTCCATATTATCAACTATAATATCTACATTATCCCATTCACATAAATCCTCCTATTTTTGAGCCTTGTTGCCGTCCACTCCACCTAACCCTAATGCCCAAAAATTAGCTAACTTAAATTAAAAGAATTGAGCTCCATGAAACTTAAATTTGGGCCCCTTACTCCCTTGTGTGGCGTCACCTCCTTGCTCTCTAAGTGGCGCCACTGACCACTGGGCCACAAGCCCATTTTGATATTTTAAACACAAATACCACATTTTAAACCCTATAGTGCCCAAACAAAAATTTCACCAAGACCTTGACCACATCCTGAGCCCAATTTGGACCCCTAACAGTTAAATTAACACATTAAACATATCCACACACTAAATGCATAGGCCCATTAATTCAGGATGTTACATCATCATTCATAAACTTTCACCTTTCATAGCCTTAAGGCCAAACACTCACACATTCAATAATAGATTTCACATCGATCTATAAATCGCTTTCTCAACTCAAAACCAATACATATACATTTGTTCAAGTATATACATATTAACTACTAAATTTTCTTTCTTACCTTTCAATCTATATAATTCACATACATTCTCCAATTGTATCACATATAACTAGTAACAAATATCAATTTACTAATTTACCTTATCTCCAATAACCAATAGACTTACACATACCTAAACATCGAGCTCATTTACTGAATTTAAGTTCCACATCATCAAGAATCTATTTAAGCATACACTTATAATAATTCACCGGCATAAAGCCTACTAGGCATAAAGCCCGATATCTTTCACTGGCACAAAGCCTGCTAGGCTCAAAGCCTGAATATCATATTTATAAAGCTGTTTCATAACCAATTCATATATCAAAACTTTTATACACTTCATAATCTTTGTACGAATTTTCAAACATCATATCTCAATCGAACTAAACTTAATCATATTAAATTATACCTTTAAAATAACAATCCATCTAAGCCATCCTTTGACATATATACTTAATTTCGAATGATAGGATCTCATAGTATCAACTTACCGAATTCAATCTTTGATATTACAATTGATCGCACACTTAGTGCTCTTTAGCCGATTTCGCACACATGGTACTCGGACATTTAATTCGCACACTTAGTGCATAACAACCGATTTCGCACACTTATGCTTGGTATAATAAAATTCGCACACTTAGTGCCAAATGACTGATTTCGCACACATAGTACTCGGACATTTAATTCGCACACTTAGTGCATAACAACCGATTTCGCACACTTAGTGTTTGGTATAATAAAATTCGCACACTTAGTGCCAAATGACCGATTTCGCACACATAGTACTCGGACATTTAATTCGCACACTTAGTGCATAACAACCGATTTCGCACACTTAGTGCTCGGTATAATAAAATTCGCACACTTAGTGCCAAATGACCGATTTCGCACACTTAGTACTCGGTGTTAAAAATTTGCACATTTAATACTTATCTCAAGCTTGCTACTTATTCACATTCATATATATAAAACTTAAACCTCAATTGCATATATACCAATTTGCTTATTTTATTTCTATGATCAACATCACATTCAATTATATCATTTCCATATATATGCATCACATTTAGTTATATTCATTCCTCAATTCAATGTCACATTCGGGTATATCATTGACATATATATACACATCACATTCGAATGAACCAATGACATATATATATGCCTCCCATTCGGTTATACTTTATACATATATAAACAATACACTCGGCTATATTAAAAATCAGTATACATACTTCCATTAAATTTTAGGTACATCAATATAGATAAATTCCATACAACATGATTGCTTAAAAACTTACCTCGGACAATGTAAAATGGAACGGGATGACTAGTCGACAACTTTTATTTTTTCCCAATCCAAGTCCGATTTCTTTTGTTCTTGATCCGAATCAAGCTTCCAAAGGTGCCGGAATTTCAAAGCTTTAAAGTTTTATTTTCTTCTTTAGTTTCGGCCAAGAAAGATGAAGCATGGCCATTTTTTTTTGTTTTTGTTTTATTATAACATTATACTATTATTTTATTATTATTATATTATTATAACATAAAAATATAATAAAAGAATTTCCACTCACTATTTCATGCAAATTGGCCGGCCACTAAGCTCCATTATGGCTAAATTATCCTATCAATACTTTAATTTATAAAACCATCATCAATTTAGTACTTACACAATCAACCACCAAATTTTCTTTTTATGAGTTTAAGCCCTTTTTCACAATTAAACACCAAAACGATCAAATTTTAATACGAAAATTTTACACACACTAATTCACACATATTAAACATAGGAAATAATATCAAAATATTTTTTCGAGTCGGATTCGTGGTCCCAAAACCACCGTACCGATTAGGGTCAAAATCATGCTGTTACAGATAATTAATCAAAAACAATAAACGTCATTTAATATGAATTCAATAAAGTGGTAATAACTATAACACTAATAATGAAAATATTATTATTCTATATTTATAATTTGTTATCGAAAATGAATGTAAAAACTATATATTAGTTTTATATTAAATATTATGGTAGAATTATATTAATAAATATTTTATTTTTATTTTATATTAAATTTATTGATTTTATAGATAAAAGAACATAACTAATACAAAATAATAATTTTTAATGAACTTTTTTTTATCTTAGTCTTTTAAATAGATAAATAGTTTATCTGGTTAAATTTTCTTTTAACACAAAATGCTATTCAGTCGATGAATAAGATAAGAAAAATTGTATGAAATAGTGACATCATATCATCTATATATCTTTTCTAATAGTTTTAATGCCACAATAACATTTTCATCCCGAAAAAAAGTAAATCCAAATGAAAATCTATGTGACATTAAGCTATTGGAAAAGGATAATGTCACAGTTTCATACAATCTTTTTTCTCATAAATAATATATATAAATAGAACTCGAATCTAACTGGCATAAATATAATTAACAAATATCAGTGTTGTATTGATATAGAGAGAGAGAGAGAAAGAGCCGGTTGAATATAAAAGCTTGTATTACAACAATATACATGAACATTATTTGCATGTTTATTTATTATACAAGTTTATACTGGTATTATCGAAAAAAGAGATGGATCTTTATCCATTTACATCTTTAATAAAAGCACGGTACCACTTTGCAGAATCCTTTGGAGAGCGAACGAGAGTTTTGAAGTCAACATGATAAAGTCCGTACCTGACCGTGTAACCTTCACCCCATTCGAAAGAATCAAGTAAACTATAATAGAAGTATCCTTTGACATTCACACCATTTTTTATTGCAATTTCGAGTTGACGCAAATGTTTTCGAACAAACTCAATTCTGATGTGATCCGTTTGTGACTCGGAGAATGGCACGCTGATGTTGCTTTTTTCCGTATAACCATTCTCAGTAATATAGATCGCAAGGTTTTTGCTGTAGTTTTCTTGAATAAACTCCAAAAGTTTATAAAGCCCTTCCGGATAAACGTAAATAAACATACTCCCTCCTGCATTTGGACCGATAAGGACTCCATCTTTGTCAATCGAGACATTTACATTTGGATCTACCAAGTAGCTAACTGGTTCATTTGGATTAGGTGGAATGTTTTTAGCATATCTTGAAGTATAATAATTGATTCCAATGAAATCAAAAGATCCTGTAACAAGCTTCTTTTGTTCTGCAGTGAAAACAGGTAGCCTATCTTTAACCAAACTTCTCATGGTTTTTGGGTATTCTCCATGCATTAATGGTTCCATATACCATCCCAACTCAAAATCCATGGCTCTTTTTGCTGCCTCTATATCAAGGGATGTGTTTGTATATGGCTCACAATAATGAGAATTAAGGGTTATTCCAATTTGTCCTCCTTGTGTTTCCTGGTACTTCTTTTTGTAAAGATCAGCAGCTGTTGCATGGGTAAGCAGAAGGTTATGGGAAACAATGTAAGGTTCAGTACCTGAATTACCATTGGCACACATTTTCCTGTCTGAACATCTAACCGGTGGAGCCAGTCCCATGGCATACCCCATTTTAGCCATAATTAGTGGCTCATTAATTGTAATCCAATATTTAACTCGATCTCCGAATGTTTTAAAACAAATTTCAGCATAGTCCTTGAAATCATTCACAATTCTATGACTTAAGAAGCTTTCATACTTCTTTTCAAGGGCTTCCGGCGGATCAAAGTGCAGAAGTGTCACAACAGGCTTGATGTCATTTTTAATCAACTCATCGATGAAACTGTTGTAATGGTCGATACCCTCTTGATTTTTTCCACCACTCAAAGTTCCATCAGGCAAAATCCTTGTCCAAGCTATGGAAAATCTATAGGAATTAACGCCCAGGTCTTTCAAAATCGATACATCTTCCTTGTAGCGGTTATATGAATCAGCAGCTACATCCAAGTTGCTTTTGTCTATTATTCTGTCCGGGTATTCTCGGATAAATTGGTCCCAAACACTTGGTCCTTTGCCTCCTGATTTAGCCGATCCTTCAGTCTGCGCAGCAGCAGTTGATGCTCCAAAAAGAAAATCAGTTGGAAAATCTGACCTTTTAATGTTGGACAGGGATTCTTGAGTTGATTCGCCATTGGAAGACAAGCAAGCAAGCAAAACAAAAACAGAGATCCTTACCAGACACTGAGTTACAGAAATTGACAACATTCTTAAAAGTTGTAACCTTGCGGATTCCGCAACACACAAAGTAAACAACAAAAAAGAATAATGTGCAAGGATACACGGAAGAATGGCATTTTATGGATGAGTACCCATCAAAACTATCTAACAGAAAACCTATTTTAAGTATAGTTCCTAAACCGTGAATGAGACAATATTTCCAATTATTTGTTTTAGTTAACTAATTGTAAATTGCTAACCAATTTATTTAAAATAAGCATATTTACTATTTATATAAAAATTACTAATTAACTAACATGTGGTGGCTTGATAGTTAAGGGTGTTTACCGCCCTAGATGTGTGGCCAGGGGCGGAGTCAAAGAAATTTTTTAGGGGAGCCGAAATGAAATTTTAATTTTTAATAGTCTATATCTTTACAATTTCTAAAGGATTAAATTAAATTTTCTTAATTTTAGGGGGGCCAAATTACAATTTTACTTTTATTAATTTAAAATTTTGAAATTTTCTAAATGACCAGAACAACAATTTTCCATTTTAAGGGGGCGAGGCCCCTACTAGCCACCTAGATTTGCCTCTGAGTATGGCTTGAGTTCTAATTGCGTTAATTGTTCAGGCTTTATCTTATTATTATAATTAAAAAATAATAGCGAAATCTCTTTTAGAATTTGCCAACAATTTGTACCAAAATCATTAAACCAAATAAATTCATCCACTCTTCAAATTCAATCTAATTATTTAATCAAATGTTTTCTTCTTCTTTTTTTAATTTAAAAGGTTTAATTCACGAGTTGGTCCCTAAAATATATTTAAAATTTCACTTTAGTACTTAATTTTTTTATCCCAATTAAATATTTGAAGTATCCAAATATTATATAGTTTAGTCCAAAATTTAACTACATTTAAAAAAAAAACCTTATCGGATTAAATTATGTCATATGTTTAATAGTTAGAAAATGAATCGAAAGGATTAAAGGCCACTGTACAAATTCCAAAAATCATAACTGAATTTATATTTTAACTTACCTTGTAGTATCCTATTCCCACGATCATAAAAACAACTCATAATGGTAACATTTTCATTAATTTGATTTTTATTTTTTAATTGAATTTGACCATTAACTTTTTTAAAAGAAATTTAATTTGGTTCTAAATAAAAATATTAATAATATTATTTATTTTTAACGATGTTGATGTTACAACTCGCATGACAATCAACGTATAATTTATGTTAACGTTACATTATTTGTCTTACACGTCACATCTGTTGGGAAATGTGCCCATATCGTAATAAAAATGTAATTGTTTTTTACATATTTGAATGATGAATAAATAAATAAAGTTAATTTCATATTTTACTATTATGTTTTTTGTGTTTCTGTATTTTATGTTTTACATGCATAGCAAAATTGTGACAAATAAATATTGGCTTATTAATTGTCTAAGTTCAAACGGATGATAAATAGCATTGTAAGAATATTTACATTGCGAGAAAGATAACTTACTTCAGTAGATAATCTAGACGAATCCGTAATCCCGTAAAAAATCAAAATAAGTATTTTATTCAAATACTCAAAAGGATTATGTCGTCTACAATTTCGATTTGGGAGATGGTTAGTTTTGACTATCGGAACAGTTGACTCCACAGGTAGAGACTAGATGAATTCATTGAAAGAATGATATATTTGACTGGATCCAAGATAAATTAATTCTAAATCCGTTCGTAAATTAATTTACTTGTGACGTTAATGGTGTAATTTACCTAAATCTTGAATTAATTAATAACCACGCGTATGTAACTCAAGTGCTTCGATATAAGTGAAGGCTTATACCCTAAAGAGATCAAACAATAGTCGATATGTTGAATACATGACTTGTATATAATATGACTTTACTAGCAATAATAGAATTCATAACTCAATTAAAAAGTTAACGATATCCTTTCGTTGGCATTATGTGGATTAATAAATATGAAACTTGGTTACGGGTTGCTTTTTCTTGAACAAGCAATTTATCATACACATTTTTTAATAGTGATAATATTAATTATTAAGAAAATACAATAATGACAATGAGATAAAATAGGATTGTATTAAGTGAATGAATTTAACTCAAAGAAATTAAGGATATCATGTGAGAGTAGCACATACATGACAAAGTCATTGGATAAAATAGTTGGATGAATTGTTTTCGTAAAGAGTATACAATAAGGAGTTTTTAATCATGATACTTATCAAATTATCAGAATAATACTTCTCGACATAATTAAAATTACTAGAGCTTAATTATATATGTCTGATTGGTCCCTTGGCTAGCTTAACAATAACTTGATGGGACTGCATTTGAATTAGCAGAAAATTTTACAGCTTTGAAAATAATTTAATGGAGTCGATTTATTCAATATGAAATTAAATTGGGCAGTCTTGATAATTATTCAACTAAAGAAATTGATTAAAGAATTTTGTTGAAAATTTAATTTTGAAAAATTTAATAATTTTTGGGAAAATTAATTTTGATTAAGCAAAATTAAATTAATCAATTTGATTAAAATAAATATTATATTTTTAGAAATTAATTTTCAAGTCAAATAATTGGCTAAATCGTTAATTGGACTTGAAAATTGGACCCAAGAACTCAAAATAGAATTGAGACTCAAAACTGGTTGAACCGAGCCTAATATATGAAATCAAGTCGACGGTCCAATCGGTGGCTGGATCGGACCGGTTGGGTTATCATTATGCCTTAACTGAACCGACAACAGCCGAATGGTTCGGGGTGTCGTGAGTGTGTCACACCTGTGATGGCACCATCGAACATAGCGGCTATGATGACGACATTCCGGTTGTCGACGGATGGTCGATAATAGTAGTTCTTTGTGGTTGAGCAGTGAAAAAATTACACTTTTGCTGATACTCTACCAGTTAATTTGATTTCAAATTAAATATGCCAAACATAATATTATTTTAATAGTTTTAATATTAAATTAAATTTAATAATTATCTCAATAATAAATTTAATATTTATGTTATATATAAGTATTCTATTAATTTAATAGATTTAATGTTAAATTTATTCTAATATTTAATTATCTTAATTTAATATTAAAGTGATTAAGTTTAATAATAATTAAATTTTATAAACCCTCCAGGTTCGGATCAAGATAAATTTATAAAGAGAAAATCTGACTCGACAAAAGTATTTATTGTATTTATTGTAAAAAACAATTAAATTCTTTTTAGAAAATTAATTATTAATTTCAACTCTTTAGAAAAAAAAACTAACAAAATCTAAAAATTAGATTGACAAAAATTAAACATTAAAAACTTAATTTCTCATTATATCCACCCTATTTAATTACCTGTCTATCACAGTTATTTTCAATTAATTGAAATTAATCGCATTGTTTATCAAAATGAATCTTCAATTTGAACAGCCAGGATCGTCCCAATGGAAATAGGCCACTCTCCATTTCAAACAAATAAATTAAAATAAACAAAAATATACTTAAAAATTCTATAATTCTTTTTTAAGGAGCGCTTCCACCGCCACCGCCGCCTCTCCTAGGGTTTTCGGCGGCCTCTCTCCGCTACCAACACAGTAAACCTCCCTCTCTTATCCACCTCAATAGTCAGGTTATTTACCTTCATGCCCCTCTCTTACCCCTTACTTCCATATATCGTTTCTCAAAACAAAATTTTTGCCCTCCATCTCACTTTTTATTTACGTTTTTGACACTGTAGCTTAGCTGTTTTCACTTCACGTTCTTCCATCTTCGATCAACTAGGGTTTTGCTTTGTTTTTTTTTTTTTTCTTTCATTTGCTTATTAGTAATTTTTTTATTTTTAGTTTTCAATTTCTGAATGGCTAAATCTTCGAATCCGGAAGGGAAGCCTGGTGTGCGAATCGTGGTGGCCGGAGACCGAGGCACTGGAAAGTCGAGCTTGATTGTAACAGCCGCCGCCGAGACTTTCCCGACAAATGTGCTTCGGTTGTTGCCGCCAACAAGGTTGCCGGAAGATTTCTACCCCGACCGTGTCCCCATCACCATCATTGATACCTCCGCTAAGTATATTTCTATTAATTATTCTCTACATTACTTGCTTTTTTCATTTTTGTTAATATTTGACGCAATTCTAGTGTTTTTTGGAGCTGTAATTGTATTTTTTAAATGAATTTATAGTGAGAGAATTGTATATTTTGCATAACAGCTTTAGCTTCGACTTAGTTTAGCGCATTAAAGAAGCAGAATGTGATAAGATAAAATCTTGTTTGCTTTGATTATGGCCATGTTTGCAGTAATTGTAGCATTTTAAGTGAATTTGTAGTGAGAGAAGTGTTAATTTTTCTTTAGCTTCGACTTAGTTTAGGCGTAGCATTATTAAAACGCAGAATGTGGTAAGATAAGTTCTTGTTTTCTTTGATTATGGTCATGTTTTGTCTTAAGTTATTATTATTATTATTGTTTTTCCTTTCTAGTCCGGAGGATAGAGGTAAACTAGCAGAAGAACTGAAGCGAGCTGATGCACTAGTGCTTACTTATGCGTGTGATCAACCTGAAACCCTTAACAGATTGAGCACTTACTGGCTTCCAGAACTTCGGCAATTAGAGGTTTTTATCTTAATTTGCTTTTGTACTTGTGTATTTGTGCTAGTTTGTACTTTTGATAGAAAACATGTTAAGGTAAAGTAAGTTGTCAATATCTTTTTAACAGTGTTCGGCCTGCTATTAATTCTACTTCATGTGCCTGTGTAGGACCCATAGCAAACTCTAGAAGGCTGATGGTTATGAGGAAAGTGACCTTATGGATATAGGGAAAAATCACAAAATATCATCATGTTGTTACTTTTTCATATTTATAGCATTTGAACCAGTTTCAAAGGAATTTAAATATGCTTTCAGGAGGCCAGTTGGCTCAGTCAGGATTTTATTATACTTAATAGCACATTATCTTTTCTTAGTACACCTTGTAGATCACATGGATATTTTTTTTTCTTTCATGAATCTACTTTTGATGAAACTGAAGTAAATTTTTGTTGAGTAGGTGAAAGTGCCTGTTATAGTAGTAGGCTGTAAGCTGGATTTAAGAGATGATCAGCAGCAAGTGAGCTTGGAACAGGTGATGTCACCGATAATGCAACAGTTTCGGGAGATTGAAACTTGTATCGAGTGTTCAGCTTATAAACACATTCAGGTATGGATATATGTCTTTTGTTTCTTTTGGAGGTTAATTCGAAATTCTGGTGCTATATAATGCTGATAAAATGTAGACTAGTTTTAGCACCAATTCCCGGTTTTCGCTTCTTGATTGAATTGTTGTCAGATTTGCACATATGTGACAATTGACATTATTATAGTTAGCTGTGTGACACTAGTTGATATTAATGAACACATCAATACTATCAGAGATTGAACTTTTAAAGTTCTCCTTTTTGGTAGATCCCTGAGGTTTTCTACTATGCACAAAAGGCAGTGCTTCATCCAACAGGCCCATTATTTGATCAGGAATCACAAACTTTGAAGCCACGATGTGTGAGAGCCTTGAAGCGAATTTTTATTCTCTGTGATCATGACAGGGATGGTGCTCTTAGTGATGCTGAACTCAACGATTTTCAGGTTCCTCATTTGTTCCTTGACTTATTTTTGTCTTTTATTTTTAAGGTGGTTAGGACCTGTTTGGGTAATGGCTTCAGTGTTTATGAATAATGATTGTCCTGACCAGCTTTGACATTACCCAAACACTGCTTGATGTGTTGAATGCTTATAATTTTAAGCTCAAAACAAAATATTTTCTCAATGATAACTTAAGATATCTTGTACTTAAGCATCTAAAAAAATCTGATAATTTGTTGTAAAATAGGTCAAATGTTTCAATGCTCCATTACAACCTTCGGAAATAGTTGGTGTGAAAAGGGTTGTGCAAGATAAAATGGTTGAAGGAGTCAATGAGCGCGGTCTTACATTGACCGGTTTCCTATTTCTTCATGCACTATTCATAGAAAAAGGCCGCCTTGAGACTACATGGACTGTCCTGAGGAAATTTGGATATAACAATGATATCAAACTTTCAGATGATCTAATTCCACATTCTTCAGTTAAACGAGCTCCTGATCAGGTAATGCTTCATAGTAAACATTATTTTTATGTGAAAAACTGAAGTAAGCATTTATAACTGTTATTCCTTTGGTGTTTGTGTTTCCAACTAGAATTGATTGACACATTGTTTTTGCTTACAATATTGTACATACGAGAATTGGTAATAATTCGATGTGCTGTAGGGTGAAATTTTACTATGACTGGATATAACCATTTAATAATCATACATTTGATTACCAATGGAATGCCTCGCTGTATTTAAGATGAGCAGTGCCTAATTGGTTGATATTAGATCAATTTTTGTCTTATTTCAAATATAATGTACTATGTTTGTTATCATATACACTTTATTGTGCCATTTTTTAAACTTGACATTATGATTCTTTGCTCTTCTCTTTTTTAATTTGTGTAGAGTGTGGAGCTGACAAATGATGCTATTGAATACCTGAGGAGCATCTATGAATTGTTTGACGGTGACTTAGTATGTCTCAGTCTTTTCTCACATTTATTTTAGTGTGATGTACCTTGCCTTTCACATTGTCTGGTCTACAAATATTAATGCCCTAACTTGTTCTTAAAGCTTTTGAAGTTCTAACAACTTGAATATTGTACTTTTTCAGGACAATAACCTTCGTCCAGTTGAAGTGGAGGATGTTTTCTCAACTGCTCCCGACAGGTATTATGGTTCCCAATTGGAAGTAATATTAGTTCATTTTCTTTTTATTAAATTGCAATATGTGCCCTATCGAGAAGGCAATTTAAGGGCAGGAATGTCTTTTCCGTCCCAACTTTATCCCTTTTTTTTTTCTTTTACTTTTGAGTGTGGGTGAGCACACCAATTTGGTCTGTCAAAAAAAGTAGGATAACAAGCTATTGCTGACTAAATAGAAAGTAAAGAAGTTGCTTAAATGAGGGGATTTTATTTTAGAAAAACAAGTGTTTATAACCATGTATTTTGCACATATAGATAATCTCTATTATTATAAGTTAACAACAGGACGCTGTTGTAGATAATGCTTGACATTTTTTCTGTTTAACTTCAGCCCTTGGAATGATGTACCGTACAAGGATGCTGCAGAAAAAACTGCACTGGGAGGGCTATCACTTGATGCATTTCTGTCAGAGGTATTCATGGTTTCCTAACTTCTTGAAATGGGAATATCATACTTCATGCAGTCTCATAAGAATTAACTCATTGTTGACTATACTATGTCTGAGGAAACTCTAATGCCTATTATCTTATGAAAACTTTGACTTGTTCTTGTTTTGAGTTTTGCAGTCCAACCATTAATTCATTATTGAAATAATGAATAGCAACCCTATGAGCATTTGTGGCTGCTTATGAAAATGTTGTACTGCGGTTTTTATTTCATTTCGGTGGATTGGCTTTTGGGGTTGATCATTACTTCATATTTTGGCTATTTTATATGTCAGCCTGTGCTTGTAATTTATTATTTTATGTTGTGCGCTGCAGTGGGCCCTTATGACACTCCTAGACCCAGCTCGTAGTTTGGAGAACTTGATATACATTGGATATCCTGGTGATCCTTCATCTGCTATCCGTGTGACTAAGAGAAGGCGCCTAGATCGAAAGAAGCAACAATCAGAAAGAAATGTTTTCCAGTGCTTTGTTTTTGGTCCAGCCAATGCTGGGAAATCTGTGTTAATAAATTCTTTCCTTGGCAGGTATTCATCAGAACTTGTTTCCTATTAACTAGATCTCTTTTCCCCAAATTGAAAAACTTCATTCACTGTAATGTAGGCCCTATTCTGATACGTATTCTCCAACTGTTGATGACCGATATGCTGTGAATGTTGTGGAACTGCCTGGGGTAAGTTCCATTGAACTATGTGCCATGTTTTGGGATTGTATGTTGAAAGCGGACCCCTAACTCAAAACACAGGGATTTTTTTTATGTCCTTCCAGAGGATTGGGGACTTAAGCTGAAGTAACTTGAACTTTAGCATATATTCATTTCTTGCTCTTCTAGATTCTATACCATAAAGCATGTTTTCACGGGTATACTAGAAAAATGTTTCATAAGGTTCAGATGAAATAATTTCTTTGAGATGGTAACCTATCAGAACCCACATGTTCCTTGCAGTATCAAAGCAATTCCTCCTGGAACTTTCGCTTATAAATGCTTATTGTTTCCTTGGCATATCCTTCTGGGCATTTAGTTAGCATAGCAATTACTGAGTTATATATAGCTAGGTTGATAAAATTTTGAGCCTTGGTTAAGTTCATTGTTGCTTTGATGTGTTGATGTTTCAGCTCTTGTGCCAAGTATAATTTTCTTTTTCATTTGTAGGGCATAAAGAAAACTCTAGTCTTGCGAGAAATCCCTGAAGATGGAGTTGCAAAACTACTGTCTAGTAAAGATTCTTTGGCTGTCTGTGACATAGCAGTATTTGTTCATGACAGGTAAATCACAGGCATGCTTAATTCAAACTAGGGTTTCAAATTTAGAAGTATCTGCTATTATAAGTTAAAAGATTTCAGTATTTGATCCTAATTACGCAAGGTTGTTCTCTTATGGGTTTGAAGTGTACTCTTTTTATGTTAAGTAAAGATAGTTAACTTTTTTTGTTCCACGTTTGAATTTTTATAAAAATTCATTTAGATGCATATCCACATGTATTTGTTCCTTTTGCTGAGTGCTATGTCATGATTGTCTGGCCTTTTTCAGTTCCGATGAGTCTTCATGGAAGAGAGCAACTGAATTGCTCGTGGATGTTGCCGGCCATGGTGAAGACACTGGTTATGAGGTGCCTTGCCTCATTGTTGCTGCTAAGGATGATCTGGATTCATTTCCGACCGCAATACAGGATTCTACTAGGGTATTTTGCATTCCTTTTTTTTCTTTTTTTGGTCTAAATAATTTAAAGTTCTTACATGGTTAAGTGAATAAGTAGAATGTCTTAGAGGACTCATAAAATTCTAAATTTTGTGTTCATTTCATTTAGACCCAGCAATATTAGACTTGAGACTGAAAAAATAACTAAAACATTAATGATACTAATATAAAAATGCCTCAAAATGAATTATTAACGTGTCAAAGTTAAACAAAGATAAATTAACTTAAACACAATTTTTGACATAGCAAAATGCACGAACACAATACAGATTCACAGATTTCAGGTGTAATGTCATTGAAGAGGTACAACATGTGTTTATGTCACTGTTTGCCTCACCGTATAGGGTAATTGCTGAAGAAGTCCTTTGCAGTTTCATCTTGAAGAACAGGATTGAATGCATATCGTTGCAAATTTTGCTTTTGCAGGTTAGCCAGGATATGGGAATAGAGGCACCTATACCTATCAGCTCAAAATTGAGTGATTTCAATAACATATTCCGAAGGATAGTAAAAGCTGCTGAGCATCCTCATTTGAGCATTCCTGAAACTGAGGCTGGCAGAAGTCGGAAGCAGTACCATCGGCTTATAAACCGATCTCTCATGTTTGTTTCAGGTACGCTGATAGTCTGGCATCCCACAACTGTTTCATTCTTGATGCACTCAGAGCTTTGGGTTCTTGAAACATGGTTTGCCATGGTTAGATTTTCTTATGACTAGCTGCTGTACACATTCATTTTTTGCGATACCCTTGTCTGAAAGTCTAATGTCCAATGCATATTTGGACATGGATAGAGGATAAGACCCTCCGAAAGATATGAATAAACTTTTAAAAAAAGATTTGTGCCAAACACATACCCGTATCTAACTCTTACTCCACATCCAAGTAACATAAGTCAGGGGCAAGTACTAATGTGTATCTCCTTTTGTGTTTTGAACTTGGGTACGGTGTGCACTTTAAATCCTTGACAATATCTAGTTAGGATTCTGTTTAAGCCTTACGCAGGATGTTCAGACACTTCAGCTTACTGCTCCTTGGCCGTGCTTTTCTTGGAGGATTAATGTGCAAGCTTTTGGAAAATCGGAGACAATACTCCTTGTATTGCTTCAAAGTTGCTTTGACATGAATGTCACTGCTTGTTCTTTTTTTTTTTTTTTTTTTTTTTTTTTTTTTTCTTTCCTCTGACTTGCCTTTTTTTAACTTCTCTCTTTATATTTTATCTCAATATTCACATTCATGATGCTGAATTGTTAATCATTTTCAATGCCGTGTGTTGCCTTTTACAGTTGGAGCTGCCGTAGCCATTGTCGGATTGGCAGCTTATCATGTATATGCTGCAAGGAAGAATGCCTCCAATTAAGGATGAAGATTCTCCTATCTCTTACACACTAAACATGGTAATTTCATCTTCTTAGAAACATCTATTCCTTGCTTTTATCAAATTTCCACACCCTCATTTCCGTTCACATAAGAAATCCTTATCCGTAGAAAAAAAAACCTGCAAAAAATCTACTGTCGTTTTAATGGTGGAAGAGTTTGATGTGTAGAAATACTAGGAGGAAAAAAGGAAAATGGTTGAACTGAATTGTGTAATGAAAAAATTTTGCTTAGATTTTTAGCCATTTTGTTACAATGTTCATTGCTTGGTTATGTTTTTTTCTTGAAATATTTGATGTTTTGTCATATTTTCGGACATGAGATAGATCTCTCTCCAAGAACCCTCCGAAGGACATACTTGTTTTCGAACAACTTCCGTGTTAAAACTACAATAAAACCAAAGTTTCAAAATCGGACCGATGGTTGAATTGGTCAGATAATCGGTTTTCGGTTCAATCAGTTCAATTGAATAAATTACAAAAAAAATGTATTTAATAAATAGAGAAAATTGGTTTAACCGATTCAGTAGTTGGTTTGATGGTTCATTGATCAATTGGTCTGATTCCTTATTTTGAACTGGTATCTTGACCAGTTCCTGGTCCAGTTGGTCTTGATCAGCTTGTCCAATCCAGTTATGAAAACAGAAGAAAGCTGGCATAGGCATTTCTAGCCTAGTCTAATCTCTCTTTGAAGTTGTGCCTTGTTGATACTTCTTAGTTCCGTTTGTTTATGTTAGTCATCTCTAAGAGGGGATTTCAGTAACTTGATTAGATAAATTGATCTAAATAAGTTTATTTGGTCGGTTTGTAAATTTTTGTTTTTTTTTTTTTGTTTTTATAATCAATTGATAAACTTAGCCTAATTTTTAAAAAAATGGTTGTATTTTCTAGAGAAAATTTGTATGTTTTTGTTATAATAATCATATCCGAATTATAATCCAATTACCTGATCTCATAAATTGATTCCATGGGCCAAAGCAAAGTAAAATCTATCCTAATATCAATGTTCTCAAAATCGGTTAGATTATTAGTTGAATGAATTTGATCAGTTTAACTCGTTGAATTGAATAAATTGTTAAAAATTTAAAGGATAATATTAAACGAAATGAAATAAAATAATTGAAAAAAAAAGTTCTTTTTCAAGTGATAAGTAATTTTTTATCTACTTATTATTTTTCACACCTTTTATTTTTATTATGGATTATTAAACTTGCTTAAAATATAAAATTACGAAAAATATTAATTTTTAATTGCTTTATTTTTTTAATAATTTATCAAACAAGGTTTAATTTTGCCAATAAGGTCTTAGCATTGTTAAAAAAGGCTAAAGCCTAGGGACATAAGTACTTGAGTTTCATTATGCGCATTTGCAAATGTGTAGGATGTGTGGCTCTCCAGTTAAGGTGTTTATGGGTTGGGTTGGGCTTAAGTATGATATTTATTTTATATTTGTGCAAATTTGACTCAATTTGATTTTTGTAATATTTACATTATAATATTATATAGGGTAAAGTGCAAAAATAATCTCTTTTTCTTTGCCTGAGATTACATTTTAGTTATTTATGTTTGAAATGTTACGTTTTGGTTACTTATGTTATTGTTTTGTTACAAAGTGGTCACTTTATTGTTAAGTTTCGTTACCTCGCTAGTGGTGGTCCTACGTGATAGTCCAAATGAGTTTCAAATATCAACTTGGATGTCATTTATGGTAGTCCAAATTAAATTTATTTAATTAAAAACTTATTTTCATCCCAGCAACTGGACATTCAAGTTGGCATTTAAAACCCATTTGGATTGTCACGTAGGACCACCACTAGGGAGGTAACGGAACTTAACGATAAAGTGATCACTTCGTAACAAAACGATAACATAAGTAACCAAAATGTAACATTTCAAACATAAGTGGCTAAAATGTAATCTCAGGCAAACAAAAGTGACTATTTTTATAGTTTACCCTATTATATATTTAGTCTTTACTAGTTTCTAGTGTCACATGCAAGCTTATGCATTTAATATTAAATCAAAATTTTAAATCTTTTTAATTGCAAATAATTAACAAAAAATAATATTTCTTATTTGAATTGTTAAATATAAAATAAATTAACTTATCAATTCAAATATTATAATAAAAAAATTTTAAATCATAATTTAAGCATTTTTAACATAGTCAACATACAATATAATTTTACTTTATGTAATTAATGCAAAGTAAGATTATTTAAAACAACAATTGATTAACATATTATTTAAAACAACAATTGATTAACATAATATTAATAAAGAAATAATTAAGATGTTTAGAATTCTATTCAAGTAATAACTCTATTTTATATCAATGAAAGTAGCACAAAATTTTTAAAATAAATTTAGCACAACTTCTTTTTCACATCGAAATTGTTAATTAATAATTGTAATTTAATTACCACAATTTTCCCTATATTTGATGCATAGAGTTTCATTTTAAGTAATAACCTTATTTTAAAATTAGCACAATTTTTAACTAATAACTGTAAATTAAATTCAAATTATTTTAAATGTATAATTATCACAACTATTTTACTTCAATACTTTTTATCTTTAAATGTGATTTTAGTAATATAAAAATAAAATGTATTTTTTGTCTGTTAATAAATTTGTCTAAACTTGTGCTTTTATATAGTATAAATATGTTATAAATTATATAATACATAAAATAACGTAATATAATATATTATAAATATAGAAAACGAATTAGGCCAAGTTTGAGTTTTGGATGTATAAGTTTGAGCTTGACCCATATTTTAAATAGGCTTTAATTTTTTTAAACACGTTTTTCATGTCTAATATTTTTATTCAAACCTTCTCAAAATTTGAGCAGGCCTTTGATCTTAGCTGAGTGACCGAACCTTTGAACAAATCTCGTCTTCAGTCTCACCATGCACAATTATCATGTATGGGCTTATAATTGTATTATATTTGTGGTTATATTGTATTTATACTTATAAATGCTCAAAAATATTTAGTGTAATTAAACAAATTTATAAATAAATTAATCCAGTTAATTTCGTCTTGAGTAAGATAAATGTTTGTACATTCAACAAGTATGCTTAAACTTGTCGTGTTTAAATTTGTCATATATACAATTAGAGGTGATCATGGGCCGGGCCGGGTCTAGACAAAATTTTAAGCCTGTTTTTAGGCCCGAGCCTAGCCCGAAATATGGGCCTAAAAATTTGTCCAAGCCCGGCCCATATTAATTTTTTTTAGCCTTTTTCATTAAATAAAAAATTTTAAAACAAATATTAAAACAAAAAAAATATGTAAATTTAAAAAGTATATTTGATTTTTTTTTTGAATAAAATATCAATTGGATTTATTTGATGAGAAAAACAAAACATTGGGACAATTAGGCCCAACTCCTAAAGAAACAAACAGATGCCCATAATTAGGCCCAACTCCATTAATCTGACGTTCCGAGTTCCCAAAAACCAACTAAGCACTGATAGCGTGATGAAGAAACATCCAGAAATGCTATCTCTTCTCTTTGGCACCACTTGTGTCTCTCACCCTGGATCCCACGCTTCATTTCTTTCTCCATCTGTAAATGTATGGTGTTCCAGATTAACCTCTCCATTTTGCTCCGCTCCTTGCTGCAGACGACTTAGAATTCCATCAGTCAGATCTTGCATCTCTCTTGGCTGTGGATGGCTAGAGCCTTCCCTTTCCAGAACCAACGCTTCATCTCCTCCCCCTCCAGACTGAGCAGAACCAGATCTTCCTTTCTCCGGTAAATTTCCTCATTAGTTCTTATGGTGTCCGCTGCGATGTTATGTGCTTCTCCATTCTATGTTCTTTTAACAAATCGAAAATAACATTGTTGAAAAAGCTGTTTATGTCTCTATATATCACTGATGATTGCTCCTATCACCGATCTACCACTGTCTGTTGAGTTACATTTCTTAATAACAGTTTTAGAATCACCGATTATTGTAACTGTTTGAAATCCCATCAAGACTCCTAGCTTCGCAGCCTGTAACCCTGCTTGCGCCTCTGCCATAAATGAGGACACAGTTGCAGAATGTAAAACTGTTTTTGAGGCAAGCCATTCATTCTCCTTCCCCCACACCACTAAACCAGAAGTCGATTTGGCATTTCTACTGTCGAAAGCAGCATCGAAGAAAATAACATCCTCTGTTACCATCCTCTCCTGACACTGATGAATCTCAGACCCAAAGGTATGAACTCTTTCCTTAGCCCTGTCAAATTCTTCAATAAGGTTACTCGCTGTGATAAATCAGCTCCTGTTATTGTTTTGTTCTCATGCACTAGCTTATTCCTGGAAAACCATAGCATCCATATGGCATAACAAAACAGACGGCACTGATTATTGCTTCCTCTGTCAAACACCCAGGTAAACCAACTCCATAAATCTGAAATATTCGAAATTATAACCCAGGAAAGATTAATTCTTTGCCATAACTCAATTGATTCAGGACACTGCCGAAGAACATGATTGCTATCTTCTTCCGTATTTCGGCATCTGGGACAGACAGCAATATTAACAACCTTCCTTAGCTTCAAATTGCTGAGAGTTGGCACGAAATTCCATGTAAATCGCCAGATTGTAATACCAATTTTTGCTGGTAGTTGTAGGTTCCATAATTTCCTGTAGAAGTTTTTACTGTTGGCCTGTAATAATAAATCATTAGGATCCGCATCTGCTTCCTGTAATAGTTTATAGGCACTCCTTACTGTAAATTCCCCTGAATGCTCTCCTCGCCAAACTTGAAGATCGTCATGTTCAACTTCTGCTAGAGGAATTTGGAGGATTTTTTGCGCTATCTGCTCTGGAAAGGTATTCTTAATCAGCCCCCTTTTCCACCTTCTAGTTGTTGTGTCAATTAGCCCCGCAACTAACTCAATTTCTGTATTATTGTCTCTTTGTCCAATACTAACAGTGTCAATACCTGGAATCCAGCGATCAGTCCAAACAGAAATACGATCACCTTTACCAACACGCCAACACATGCCCTCCTTCAAAAGTTTTTTTGCTGCCCATATGCTTCGCCAGGTAAGAGAAGGTGAGTTTCCCAATTGAGCATGAAAAAAAATCAGAATTTGGACAATATTTCGCTTTCAAAACTTGTGCTAACAATGAATCGGGATAATTAATAAGGCGCCAACTCTGTTTGGCCAATAAAGCGATATTAAACTTGTCAAGACTACGAAAACCCAATCCACCTAATTCTTTCGAATCGCATAAGTCCTTTCAAATACACCAATGTATCCCCTTCTGACCATGCCCTTTCTGCCACCAGAATCATGTAATAATACTTTCAATCTCAGAACATAACGTTTTAGGCAAAAGAAAGCAAGCCATCGTATACGTTGGGATTACTTGAAGAACAGCCTTAATAAAAACCTGTTTCCCACCTTGAGAAAGATGTCTTACACTCCAATTATTGATTCTTTGTCTAAAACGATCTTTTAAAATCTGAAAAGCCTCCTTTTTCCTTTTGCCTACCATATTCGGCAATCCGAGATAACGCTCTGGATCATTAGAACTCCAAACACCCATCATACGTGTAACCAGATCTTTATCAGCTTCTGTTGTGTTCGAACTGAAAAACACTGTGGACTTATCAAAATTAACATGCTGCCCAGAACAGGCCCTATACTCTCGCAACAATCTCTTTAATAAACCAGCCCCCCTTTCTGTTGCTTCACCAAACAAGATACAATCATTAGCAAAAAGTAAATGTGAGATCTGTGGCCCTCTTCTGCTCGCTTTCACTCCTCTGAAGTTCTCTTCACTTTGAGCCAGTCTCATTAAGCTGGATAATCCTTCACCACAAATCAAAAATAAAAATGGGCTCAATGGGTCACCCTGTCTAAGTCCTCTTGAAGGATAGAAATTGTTCCCAATCTGCCTATTTAGTATAACAGCATAAGAGACTGTAGAAATGCACCGCATAACGAGGTTAATCCAACCTAGTTCAAATCCCATTCTATCCATCATCTTTTCCAAAAACGTCCACTCTACTCTATCATATGCTTTACTCATATCCAGTTTAACAGCCATTAGCCCTTTCCTCCCAGTTCTTTTCTTTTTTAGAGCATTTAGAATTTCATAAGCAATAAGTGCATTATCAGATATTAATCTACCAGGCACGAAAGCACTTTGGGCTTTATCTATACACTTCTCCAGGACTCCTCTAAAGCGATTAGCAACTGCTTTTGCCATTATTTTATAAATGACATTACATAAACTAATAGGCTTGAAATGTGAAAGGTTGGTTGGACGAACCTTTTTGGGAATAAGCACTATGTGAGTAGAATTCAATTGACTAACCTCCATTCCACCGTTAAGTTGTTCGAGATAAAAGGCTGTAACCTCATTACCAACAATATGCCACAATTTCTGAAAGAAGATAGCTGGAAGACCATCTTCACCTGGAGCCTTTGTAGCTCCCATACTGGACAATGCTTCCCAAATCTCCTCCTTTGTAAAAGCCATTGCAAGACACCTATTGTCGTCATCTAAGATGCATCGTCTAACCCCTGATAAGATATGTTCATACTGACCTCTTCCTTCCGTCTGAAATAAGCCTTGGAAATATAATCTAGCTATCCCTGCCATCTCTTGTTGGTCCTCTGTCTATCTGCCATCAGCATCTTGAAGCTTTTGAATACAATTTTGTCTCCTTTTTTGTGAAGCTATACTATGAAAAAACTTTGTGTTTCTATCCCCAAGTTTGAGCCAGTTAACTCTAGCACGTTGTTCCCAATAGCTCTCTTCCTTATCTATCTCAAAGTTTAATTGCAATTTTGTGTCAATCAATTCCTCTAGATTAGAATCTGTGCGTTCTGCTTCCATTAGATCTGCCAATTTCGAGGAAAGGAATTTCTTCTTACGACTCCTAGAAATCCTCATCTGCGCAGCCCATTTCCTCAACTCTGACTTAAGATATTCCAACTTTTGTAAAAGATTCCCTGTTGCTACCGCCCATTTTGCTTCAACTTCAGTCTCAAAGGATTCTTCCATTAACCACCACGCTTCAAATCAAAAAGTATCCCATCTTTTCATGCTACCCTCATTAGTTGTAGTAACTAAAAGAGGGCAATGATCAGAAGTTGAATGTAGAAGATGTTTAACATTGGTCTCAGGAAACCTAGACATCCAATTAACATTGGCTACTCCTCTATCCAACCTCTCTCGTATATTTGTTTCTGGCAAATTCCCCCTTTCCCATGTAAACCAATGTCCAGAGTAGCCTAAATCCATTAGACGATAATCTTCTAACACATTACGAAACGCTTCCATTCTCCTTTCCTCTCTAGGCAGCCCACATATTTTCTCAGATCCGTACATTATTTCATTGAAATCACCACATACCAACCGCGGTTGTTCTGCATTTTGCCCCAATCTACGCAACAAGTTCCACGAATCTTCCCTTTCTCGAGCGTAGGGAGAACCATAGAATCCAGTAAATCTCCATTGGTGATCTTCATTTTGATCAGTAGCTAAAACATCAATGTGTCGTTTAGAAAAACTTTTGAGCCCAACAGATACTACTCCTGTCCATGCTAAACATAAACCTCCTCTTGAGCCATCAGAATCTACCTCAATGCCATTAATAAATCCTAACCTCCTTCGAACTCTTTCCATCTTAACCTTGCTAACGTTAGTCTCCATAAGAAAGACCAATTGAGGATTGTGTGTCTTCAGCGTTTGCCGAAGTCGTTGAATAGTCCGTTGGTTCCCCAAACCACGGACATTCCAACTTAAGATTTTCATTGTGACCGGTCGGCTTGCCTCTTGGCAGCCGCCGATAATAAAAGATTCCTCTCTGTCAAACTTCTGCTTCCTGCTAAACCACTTTCACTACTCTCCTTGAATGAATGACTTATGCTTTCTCCACGCTGTCTCTTTTTCCCTTCTTCCCCAATTAAAACCCTATCCTCCAAATCATGATCCATCTCCGATAATGTCTGTGCACCTATCATGTTCGCCTTTCCCTGTGTTGTTTTTGACTTATTACCTTTAAGATTGATACCCAATACTGGGTCTATTGCAACCTCAGATTCTGTTGTAGCATTTCCGCCCCATAGCCTACTAACATTACCATTTCGCCTTGGTCCATCTTCACCTTCCTCCCGTAGCCAGGCACTATTCATAACCATTGCTCTTTTAGATTGCGCTCTTAGAGATAAATCTCACCCTATTGTTGCAACTTCCATCCCCAAAGCCATTTTTGCTTCACAATAAGAATCATTATGACCGAGGCGGCCACAATAAAAACAAAATAAAGAAAGTCTTTCATATTTAAATCTAATGTATGAGCATTTACCAGCAAAAGACGCCTTTTTTCTCCTTTTTAATGGTTGCCTCACATCCAGCTGAACCCTTATCCGCATAAAATTCCTTCTCCCCTTCCCCAGATCTGAAATATCATATTCAAGAAATTTCCCCAAAAAATCCCCTAATTGCCTCGCAAGATTTTCCGATAAAAAATCCATTGGGATGTCATGGATTTGTGCCCATATCGGAGAATAAATTAAGGGAACTTCCAACGGATCGTCTCCCTGTTGAATCTTATGAAGGATCAAAAGATGATTATTAAATGTCCATGGAGAGCCTGTTAGGACTCTGTCCATATCCATTCTGTGAAAGAATTTAAATAAAAACCTCTTTTCCCCAAGATCTTGAATTTGTACCCCCTTCACCAGATGCCACAGATTTGCCATTGTGCTTTTCATCGCCGGGAAGTGTATAACGCTTGCTGTCAAGAAACAACCCACCAAATTGAAATTTTGCTCCTCTGTTAACGTATCATGCTCAGGCTGGAACTGCAAAATTTCATCCTCCTCTTCATCTATGGATAATCCTGCAAACTCTTTGTCCATTTTGCAGATTTAAGAAGATAGCCCTTTGGTTGCGCTAAGACTCTACGAAAGATCTGCAACAGTACCCTTGCCGCTGGAAGAAAAAGACAAAAAAACAAAAAGTAACAAGAACCAAGAAACAATAAAACCCTAATTCGTGCTAGAGAGGCAGACTCCTACTTCGTGCCAAAGAGGCAGACTTACTTCTAGTTATATTTTAGACTTGAAAATAAGTAAAATTTGATTCTATAATATTATAAAAGTATATTTGATTAAAAATAAAAAATATATTTAATATATAATTCGGGCCGGGCCGAGCTTGGGCCAAAAAAGTTTTACCTGAGGCCCGGCTCGTTTTCTAAATAGGCCTCGTTTTTTGCCTAAACCCATATTTCGGGCCTATATTTTTACCCGAACCCTCCCATTTTTCGGGCGGGCCGTCGGGCCGGGCCGGGTAGCTCAACCCATGATCACCTCTATATACAATTGCACAAAATTAAATTTCATACACTATATTACAAATTGAACTAATATATATAATTTTGAAATTTATCCCACTAATATATAATTTTTTTAAAGTAATAATTAAAATTCTTTGGTTTGATTTATAAAAAAAACCTTAATCAATGTATTAAACAAACTCTAATTTTCTAACAATCTAGATCTTGGTATTATTGATAAAGGTGAAAGTTATAGATTTTGAGTATCTAAATTCGAGACCCATAATACTTAATCAAAATATATAAATTTTTGAGTTCTACCATAAATTGTTGACACGTATGAGTTTTAGTTTAGTTAATTAGTTAATAGTTTGGATTATTCCAATTCGAGAAGTGTATTTGTACTGTAATGATAAACTTAAAAATAAAATAAAAACCTAATTTTCCGCGAAAAACCCTAATTTAATTTAATCGGGTTAAAATTACCCAAACCCAAACTTTTAAAAACCCGAGGCACACGCTCCTTATAAAAATACTATATATAAAATAGCCGTTAGAAGATCCAACGGCTCAAGTTATTCCATTTTGAATCCAATCAAATAAAACGAAAACCCTACCCTCCCTTTCAAAATTTAAACTCAACACTTCAGTTTAGCTCTCCCTCTCTCTCGCCAATTTCTTTACTTTTTTCAAAGATTCTCAACCTAATATCTTTTCTAATCTCCTAATTTCTCTTCCTAAATCGTTTAATTTTCCCCCTTGATTTTTCTTTTCTTTTTTCTAATAATCGAGATCTTTTTTTTTTTTTTTTTTTGTAATCAAATGGTTGAAATGTGCTCGGAGAGTTGCGATCAGATCGTTCTTGAAAAAGGTTAGCGCTCTGGTTTTTTTCTTTCTTTTTCTTCTTCAATTATTTATCAAGTTTTCTGATCTGTGAAAATCTGTGTCTTTTTTACAGATCAAATGGTGGAGAATGAATCGAAGCCTTCTCCGAAGTCTCACATTGGTTAGTTCATTTTCTTGTTCTTTCTTTCTTTACTTTGATGAAAGCATTTACGCAAATTTTTATGAAATATTATCTAAATTTGAAGAGAAAAATAGCAATTAGGGATGATCTTTACGTGTTAAAAACCCTAGAAAATTCCTATTTGGATTGTACTTGTAATGTGATTGATGAGTCTTGAGTTTTATCTTGTTTAGTTTAGATATTCTATGTAGCATGTATTAAGTTGAATTTTAAGCATTTTCTTCCATTGGCTAGCAAATGTGTTGCAATGCTTCTGTTTTTCTTAACTTAGTGGTGCATTTGCATGTTGAAATGATCTTATTTGGGAGAAAGTATGTTGTTTATGTATTTTAGTAATTAGAATTTTAATTTGAAGAATATTGGCTGTTTCTTTAGAAATTTTAGAAGAGAATACCGATTCCATGGATGAAGATACTATATCCAACATGAACCAAGAAATATCTTCAGCTCAGGGGCCAACTCTTCCAATATTACAGAAAGTTATTAATTTGAGTAACAGTGTTCAGGTAAAGTAGAGCAGGATACTGCTTTTCATAAGCTTGATATGTATAATTTTTTTTACTTGTTTATGTCCTCATTAATGGTTCAAGGAGTTGACTTTGATTAACTTAATGTTACAGAATTTGAAGAAAGAGCATGAAATTCTGTCTGATCAAGTGAAGTCTTTTCCTGGTCACGACATTGTAGGAACGCTTCAGCTTCTCAGTAAGTGATCACAGTATTGGGTCTTTTTTTATTATTTTTATTTGTTTTTATTTGAATTGATCTTTTACTTACTTTTTGGTACAGATAATGAATATGACCTTCTGAAGAAGAAGTACCTGCATGAGTCATCAGAGAGGAAGCGCCTTTACAACGAAGTTATTGAGCTTAAAGGAAACATCAGGGTTTTCTGCAGATGTAGACCTCTAAACCAAGTTGAAATTGCGAATGCTTCCTCCTCTGTAGTTGAATTTGACTCATCCCAAGATACTGAGTTACAGATAGTTTCTTCTGATTCTTCCAAGAAGCAATTCAAGTTTGACCATGTATTTAGACCTGACGATGGCCAAGGTAACCCCTAAGATCTCTTAACTGAGTTTACACACCAGAGATCTCTTTAACTAGTACTGTAAATGTTCTTAATTTTGTGTTCCTTTAACAATGCAGATGCTGTATTTGCACGAACTAAACCCATAGTAACTTCTGTATTGGATGGTTATAATGTTTGCATATTTGCTTATGGGCAAACTGGAACTGGGAAGACATTTACTATGGAGGGAACACCAGAAAATAGAGGAGTTAACTACAGGACATTGGAGGAGTTGTTTAGAGTTGCTGGAGAGAGAGGGGGTGTAATGAAATATGAACTATTTGTCAGCATGATGGAGGTCTACAATGAAAAGATAAGGGACCTCCTAGGAGAAAGCTCCAACCAGCCTACTAAAAAGTTAGTTCCTAACACTAATTTATATATGGTTGGCCAATTTAGTCTTGTTGCAAAACAGACACTTACATGCAATCTATTTACTTATATCTCCATGAAGAAGGAAATCCGTTGACACAAACTTTAATAACTATTCCTAGGGACAATAAGTAGAGAAGATAAATTGGAAGATAAAATAAAGCTCATAATTTCTAACCGGTCTCTGGTTAAAGTCCTAATTTGAAGTCCTTCATTATGTTGATAAAGGCTGGAGATCAAGCAAGCAGCAGAAGGGACACAAGAAGTTCCAGGACTTGTTGAAGCCTGTGTTTACAGTACAGAGGAAGTGTGGGAGCTACTAAAATCTGGAAACCGGGTCAGATCAGTTGGAGCTACCAATGCCAATGAATTAAGCAGTCGTTCTCACTGGTAATATATTAGTTTCTATTTGTTTTGTTTCTGAATTATGTTTAAGAAGCTAGACTTTTAGTGATCTAATAGGAAACTTTTACTATTCAACAACTCTAGCTGAGAAATAATGGTGCATTTAACTATAATGACCAGAATCTCTCTCTTTGCAGCTTGTTGCGTGTAACTGTAAGGGGAACTAATTTGATAAACAGCCAAAAGACTAAGAGTCACCTATGGCTGGTAGATTTGGCTGGCAGTGAGCGGGTCGGAAAAATCGAAGTTGAAGGTGAAAGGTTGAAGGAATCCCAGTTCATAAATAAATCTCTCTCAGCGCTTGGTGATGTAATTTCCGCCCTTGCATCCAAAACAGCCCATGTTCCTTACAGGTTTCACCCTCTCTCTTTCTTTTCTAACACGCACAACCAAATAAAAAAAAATCAGTACGTCTAACATTAACACTTTTTCTACTTTTCCATGGAAAACTAGGAACTCAAAGCTCACACACATGCTACAGAGCTCTCTAGGTAAGCTTTATCTCATCATAGTACCAGTGGAAGTTGATTCCCTTTATTCGAAGCTAGCTTAGTAGCCTAATGGAAAATCATGAAATAATGCAGGAGGAGATTGCAAGACCGTGATGTTTGTACAGATCAGCCCGTCTAGTGCAGACCTTGGTGAGACCCTTTGTTCATTGAACTTTGCTAGCCGAGTTAGGGGGATTGAAAGTGGTCCTGCCCGCAAACAGGTGGACCTTACCGAGCTTTACAAGTACAAGCAAATGGTATAACAAATCATTGAAATATAAATGTTTCCCTCCAACTTTTCCACTGGATTCAATTTGTTTGACCTTTGGTTATTGATTAATTAACAGGCAGAGAAGTTAAAACATGATGACAAAGAAACAAAGAAGTTGCAGGACAATGTACAGTCCTTACAGTTGAGACTTTCTGCCAGAGAACATATATGCAAAAGTCTCCAAGAAAAAGTAAATCATACATTAAACAAATCGAACCGGTTATCTCTGAGTAGAACCGCCTTTTTGGATCATAAACGTTTTTTCCTCTTCGTGTTTGATGTCAGGTTCGTGACCTAGAAAATCAGTTAGCAGAGGAACGGAAAACCCGATTAAAGCAAGAATCCAGAGCTTTTGCTGTTGCTGCTTCTACTAGACCATCTCTTAAACAAGCGACGGAGAATACCAAAACGGATAAAAAGCCGCCACTCGGTCCATCAAAACTGAGGTTACCGTTGCGAAGAATCACCAACTTCATGCCCCCAGCATCACCTATGGCCACAAAAGGAAAGGCAACTAGAATGTCCATGATAACAGCACCACCATCAGATGACAAAGAAAACAACTCCGAAACCGTGATGGCACCACCAACAAACACGAAAAACCTTTTGAAACCGAGACGTACTTCCATTGCTGTCAAACCTCCGGTCAAGACACAAGTTTTTCAGCCTAAAAGGCGAGTATCCATCGCTACCCTCCGTCCAGATTCCCACATGACAACAACACCACTCCGTCGGTCTGCTTCCGGTTTCAACAATGTTGGTACAATGGAGAGACCGTCATTGGCGCGTGATCCCAGGAAAGCAAGGTATTCTAGATTGTTTTCTCCATTGCCAGAGTTTAGTAACCCATCAGAGACATCACCTGCAGCCATGAGCAGCAGTAGCAAATTCATGGGGAGCCCTCCAGCCGCGCAAGCGGGTTCATTGAAGCCAAGACAAACGACCGTTGTTGCTTTACAACGGAAATCGTTGGTGTGGAGTCCGCTAAAGTTAAAAGGTATGCAAAGTAGTTACCGGAAGTCGTCGTTTTTGCCTTTACGACATTCTTCCGATAAGGAATGAAGGTTTGAATTCGACTCACTGTTGCTACCCTGTTAAATGGATTAATTACCTGAAGTGAACATGCTGTTCTCTATACATTCATTCTTCGATTATTGCGTTCCATATTTTCTGTGATTTCTAGACCAAGGAGGCTCCTTTAAGAATCGTATACTTACATTCTTGGATTTTGGCCCTAGAAGTTGGATAAAGTTTACAATTTCCTCCCTTTTTTTGCCAAAAAGGGCTACAAATTCTAATTAGCATAGTTTTTTTTTTTTTTTGTCATATTGAGTATGTTTTTTGCCCACGAATTCGCCTAGCTTCAATTTTTATATAGTTTTAATTATATTGTAATAGATGTTTATTAAATTTTAATATGTATTTATTAAAATAATTATAATTACTTATTTTTTATTAATTAAATATAGTTAAAATTTTTTTTTAAATCACAAATTTTAAGCATAATTTGTATAAGATAAATATCAATTTGTAATTTGATTTAATTTATAATTTGATACATAAATTTTGATTTTGTGCAATTATACACATTTAAAAAATAAATACATCAATTTATTTGTATATTGGATAAATATTAATTTATGTATGTATTATATAAAAAAGTAAAAATGGTCTTACATAGATAATGTTGTTAGTTGTTTATGAAATTGAATCTAATCAAAATGCCATATATAAAATTACACAAATAAAAGTTCATATACAATTTTGCACGTCATGAATTTATTAAAATAATTATAACACTCGTATTTTATTATTAATTAAAAAATCCTTAAAATTATTTTAAAAAATTCATCAAGAAATGACAAATGATTTCTTATGTTAGAAATGTCAAAATAATGTAGGTTAAAAATGTGTTTTAATAAAAAAATTATGTGAACATTTTAATCGAGATAGTTAAACATATTAAAAATGTGTTTTAATAAAAAATTATGTGAACATTTTAATCAAGATAGTTAAACATATTTATGTTAAATTAATTAATATTATTATAAAAATAAATAATTAAATTATGTCAAATAAAAAATATAATGACTAAATATTAAATGTGATAGTAAAGATATAAAAAGAATTTATTATATTTAAAATATATTAAATATGAGTAGGGCTAATCTAACCTGAAGCCCAAAAATAATTCTTCAAGGTGTAGCCCGAATAAAAAGAAAAGCTTAAATTTGGTTCAAGCTTATCTTTTAGAGATCATTCTATTTTTCTAAACTCTTGTATTTTAGGCTGGTTTTTAAGTTTGAATTAACACAATCTTGAATAGGTGAATTTAAATTTAATGATTAAGAAAAATAATTCTTTTAAATTTTATTGAAAATTTTATTTTTAACACATCTTATTTAAATTGTTCATACGATAAATATACACATATTTACAATTTGATCAGTGTGTTTTGAATATATTTCATATTAGATTTAAATTAGTATTTAATGCTTAAGTTGACAATTAAAATGATAAAAGAACTTGATTGATATAATATTAATACATTAAGTACTAATTAGAACATTTTTTAAGTTTAAAAATCAATTTAAATCTACTTGATAGTCTGATGACATTTGGTGTAGTTAACCATTCTAAACAAAATAATTTTGGAAACATTCGGCTAAAATAATTTATAAAAGTTAATTGCATCAATCGCGTTTAAACTATGACTTAATATTTAAATTGGTCTAAAGACTTTAAAAATTATTCTAACTGAATATTTAAAAATTATTCTCTCAATTTAGAGTTAAATACCAACTCAAATGTAATATTCGCTGTGGGATACTTGTAGAACACATGAATCAATTTGTAAGCATGTTTATATGGAGGTAACTTGGTTTTACCATGAATGTTTTGGGTTGATTACCTCTCTCTAATCAAAGGCGGATGGTATCGGTTCCCCGTAAAATTTTTGAGTTTCCTTTTAGAAAAAATTTAATTAGGCCTTTAAAAAAATAGATAAATATTTTTAATTAGATCCTTTCGAATTTTGTTAGTTGTTATTAAACTTTTAAACTTCTTTTAAACTTTTTGAAAGTTTTAATTGAACTTATCAAAATTTTAAAACATTCTCATTAACTCTTCCAAATGCCTTTTTTTTAACAAAATAAAAAGAAAAATCAATTACGAACTAATAGTAGCAGTAGGGTTGGATAACAGAAAGCGTCTGCATCTGACCATCAACCAATGAAAGAGCAACATGAAAAATTCGAACACCAATAGGAAAACCTTTTATCAAGACAACCAAAATATTAGAGGCACAATTCACCTCCCTCGATATTTGCTTAATGACCACCCTCCACTCGTTTTTGCATAGTTCTTGGATTTGCATCACCAAATTTCTATTTGAATGTCCTCTAATATCACCATGGATACCTTTGATAGTTAGAGTACAATCAATCTCAACAATAACATTTTCCCAATTAGCCTCCCATGTTACTTGACAACCATCATAAATAGTCCAAAGCTCAACTTACTGAACACTATATCTACCAATGTTTCTTTCAATTCCCCACATCCTTCTACCATGCTCATCATGTGTCACTGCTACTAAACACGCAAGTCTCAAACTCGGATTTAGGTAATTAAAGTCTTAACTTATAAGTTTTTTGAGTCTTAAGATGTCACATGTCAAGTTATAATTAAGGTTTAGGTAATTAGGTATACTATAAGCGTATGTAAGCTAGCCTTATAGGACATATTCATTGGATTGACTCAATTAATATAAAAAAAGCTCTACCAATAATTTTATTAAACGAAATATTTTTTTTGTCTATTAAAAATTATTACGATATATTTTTAAAAGAAAATAAAACGAGAAATTAAAGTGAAAAAAGTGTTTAGACTAATTGTTTGGTGACCAGGTATGACAAAATTAATTTAAAATAGAAGTCATTAACTAACCCTTCATAAATACAACCCAAATTATAATTCAAACCCTCAAGTCCATACAATATTATAATTTCTAACGTGCACGGTAGACGCAATGATCACGTTAGCATCATCCACTACCTGCTTTGAAACGCTCACTATTTTTAAAGTAATAAATCTCAAAATAGTGAAAGAATAAAAGAAGAAAAAAAGGTTATCCTTTAACGTAAGATTTAAGAGACACGTCATCGTCAGCCACCTTGTATTGAAAAGTGTGCCCATCCGGTTTTTTTCTTTCTGAATATTTATATATTTTTCCAAGTACTTAAAAACCCCCCAAAAATAAAGTACAATTATTTTTGCAAACTTTTGCCTCTCTCGTTACGTTACCGACTTTACATATTCTTTTTTATTTCATTTTGCCGCTGAAAAAGAAACCGCCGTGAAAAATGGAATCTCCAGCTCAACGCCGCCTCAACGCTCTCCAATCTCACCTCCTCCCTTCCGCCGTATCCGCCGCCGAGGATGAATCCTTGATCGGACGTAATGTTACCTCCTCCTCTTCATCTCCACCGTTCTTTGTTGGTAGGTACTCTGCAAGTCACTGAACGTATACATGATCGTACATTAAGTAAAGTTGACGTGATCATTCGTTTTTTTTGTATGTATTCCGAAGTTATATATATTAAGGAAATGGAAATGTTTTTATGTGTTTGTGTATTGATTGATTGGTTGCTTATTTTGATTTGATCATCGTAGCGTCTTGATTAATCTTATTCTTTCTTTCGTTCGTACGTCACTGGTTTGATGTATTCCTTTTTTTAAATTTCGTTGTTAAAAAGCCAGAAAATTGAAGTTTTTGATTTGATCATCATAGTATATGAGTTGATTAATCTTATTCTTGACGTCTATACGTTGATTAATCTTATTCTTCTTATTTTATGTATTTTCAAGTTAAATATTGAGAAATTTTCTGGTTGATGGCTTAGTTTGATTTGATCATCATGTTATATGAGTTAATTAATCTTATTCTCTTTTATCACTTTAATCTTTGTTTTCTCATTTTTTTGGCTTATAATTGTTTTTGTAGATCAACAGTACAGTGTGGTTCTTCCCGAGAAATTGCAAACTGGAAAATGGAATGTTTACAGGTCTCTGTTTCTTGCTACACTGCTTCTTATTTTCTTTTTGAAGTTTTTTTTTTTTTTTTTTAATGTTGAGTTTGCTTCCGCAGATCAGCTCGGTCTCCGATGAAGCTTTTGAGTCGGTTTGATGATCATCCTGAAATCGGGACATTGCATGAAAACTTTGTGTGAGAGTTTTTTTTCCTGTGATTGCTCCTTTTAGTTATAAAGTACTATACGCTTATTATATGTTTTTCAATGATCGGTTACTTAGACATGCTGTGGAGACTTATAGAGATTACAAGCACTTGGGAACGCGGATTAGGGTGGATGGAACAGTTGGGGAGTGAGTTATATAAGTATTTTGTTTTAGAAAGTTTAAAATTCAATTTTATTCAGAATTAATACGGGGATTTTAATTGTGTGATTCTGTTAATTATGCTTTTCATATGAAGGTATAAGTGGATGACATTTGGAGAAGCAGCTACAGCTCGGGAGGCTGTAGGTTCTGGTCTTAGGTATTATGGTTTAGAACAAGTAAGTTGCTTCGAGGAACTTGGTTTCCCTTGTTTTACAGTCCATCTTTATCCAGCTGTGGATTTACTCGGAACATGTTAGCTCCCTACACATAGAATTTCTTGCTGTTCCAATGTTTAATTATTGATATTGTTAAGTCATTTTTGACTTTTTGTGGTTCTGGAACAGGGAGCTTGTGTTGGACTTTATTTTATAAACCGACCCGAGTGGATGGTGGTTGATCATGCTTGTTCAGCATATTCGTATATTTCAGTTCCTTTATACGATACTCTAGGTATGCTTTTGACTGGTTAATTAATTTCTCTTAATTCTTTGTAGCCCAATTCTAACAGTGTTCTGCTCTTTTGCAGGTCCTGATGCAGTTAAGTTTGTTGTAAACCATTCCGGCATTAAAGCTATTTTTTGTGTCCCAGAAACCTTAAATACGGTCAGTTGCATTTTTTAGTGCCATAAAGTTGTGGACCTATGTTTTGCACCATACTAGTTTTCAACTTTCTATAAAACCTTGTAAAACTTATTGCATTAACTTCTGATTTAAAATATACTGCTTATCTCATTTTGTCTTATAATTGCAGCTGTTGAGTTTCATATCTTCTATTCCATCTGTTCGTCTCATAGTGGTATGTACTTATAGAATCTCATTATAGAATCATAACAAAACTATATGTCTGTCAGGTGTTTATTCCCACTAAGCATGTTTTTTCTATTGGCACTTTTTATTATGCAGGTGGTGGGAGGAGCTGATGAACACTTACCTTCACTCCCCTCAACACCTAGCGTGAAGTTCGTATCATATTTAAAATTACTTGGTCAGGTATAAAAATAGTTCTTTGTGTTTTTTTTTAAGTTAAATCATTCCATCTTCAATATGCTGCTTATATTTTATGTTGCTACACGTGCTTTATGTTGTTGTATGACTGTTGATACAAGATCAAGTTGTTTTTCAGAACCTATATTTTTTCCTCAAATTATTTGGAATGTTGATAGCTGTAAACACTTTACCTGATTACTGACTAAGTGGTTGTATTATAGCACAGGATCTATAATTAGTTTATCAAGTCATCTAACTGAAATGCGACCGAAATTGCAGATCTGCCTATTTAATTTGGCTTCTAGTTTACATCAACTTATTCTAAATGATTTTCTTTTAGGGCCGCAGAAACCTGCAGCCATTTTGCCCTCCTAAGCCTGATGACATTGCGACAATATGCTACACCAGTGGTACTACAGGGACACCAAAGGTAAGATTCTTATGATAACTTTGATGTTGGACTTCTCCTTCTAGTTTCCCTTGCAGGCCTTCATTTTCTTTGCTGCCTAACATATACTGCTTGTTTTCTCTGCAAAGGGAGTTGTCTTGACACATGGAAATTTAATTGCAAATGCTTCTGCTTTCTGCCGAAAAGTGAAATTCTATCCCTCAGACGTGTGAGTTCAGTGTTCAATTTATCACCTGATATAATGCAAACTTACAATTTTTTTTGGTTAAGATATATTGCTTATTGTTTCTCTATTAATTAATGTTCTCATTTTATAGTTACATATCCTATCTTCCTTTGGCGCACATTTATGAACGGTCAAACCAAGTCATCTGTTGCAACAATGGCGTTGGGGTTGGCTTCTACCAGGGGGTATGTGACATTGTTATTATATTATCTTTACTTGTAAACCATAATGATTCTTTCCTTTTCAATTTTGCATCATTCATAAATAGCAGATAATGGGATAAAAGTTTAGATCTGTAATATCTTAAAAGTTAAGATAGGCAGCTGTCTGTTTGTTTCTCTTTTTTCTTTTTCTTTTTTTTTTTTTTGGGGGGGGGGGGGGGTGGTGGTGTATTTCCGTTGGTGTTCAATTCAAAACTTTGGTCCAGGGTAAAACAGATATAATTTTCTTCCCAATTCTGTATTGCTCAAAATCTGGTTTGGTCTTCATACAAGTTTTATGAAGTCTATGCCCCTCTTGTTTGCAGGACAATTTGAAACTGATGGATGATTTAGCTGCTCTTAGACCAACTATATTTTGCAGTGTGCCTCGATTATATAATCGAATCTATGCTGGGTATGATAGTGGTTGATTTTGGAAAATAAATGGATTGCAAATTTTTTGTTTATCAATTCTTATTTAAATCATTTCGCTGTACAGAATCACCAATGCTGTCAGCACTTCTGGTGCTTTAAAGGAGAGGCTATTTAGAGCTGCCTACAATTCCAAGAGGCAAGCCATCATGAAAGGTATCCAAGCTAATAATTGAGTTTTCCTTTTTTATTATATCGTAAATTTTCTCAATAATTTTCTGGTACATCATATTGATGATCAAAGAGAATGTATATAGAGTTATAATGAGAGAATGTGAAGCATAAAACAGTAAATTCTATCAGTATGCTCACCTCATGTTTAGCTATCCAATTGCTTGTGCCTCCTACAATTGTTCCAGGAAGGAATGCGTCGCCAATTTGGGACAAATTGGTCTTCAATAAAATAAAGGAAAAGCTTGGAGGTCGAGTACGTATTCTGGGATCAGGTGCTTCCCCTCTGTCTCCTGATGTAATGGACTTCTTGAGAGTGTAAGTCAATTTTCTTAGATGAGGCAATTGTACATGACTGCTGTCTCTGAGCATTTTGTTAGCACTGTAGAGGTCCATAGGCCATATCCATTCAAATCGGCAACACTGGTACGATTTGATTGTGATATGGTAAAGATAAAAACTGAATTGGCGTAGCTTTATGTTCCTCGTCTTTGATATGAAAGTATTTTGCAGGTGCTTTGGCTGTATGTTAATTGAGGGCTATGGCATGACAGAGACTTCTTGTATCATAACCTTGATGGATGTAGGGGACGTCTTAGCTGGTCATGTTGGGTCTCCACATGCTGCCTGTGGTGAGTATCCTTGATTTCTTTCAGGTGAAAACTTTAAAATATGGATAGAATCCGTATATTACTTTCCAGGTGGATAAATTGGAAAACATTAATTACCAAATATTACAAGTTGAACTTTAGGGACAGCTGAGAATCTCTAGCTTTAAATTCTGGATATCTAAATGCTAGTCATTTTAAAATGAAGGACTTGTTGGTTAGAGTTAATCTGATTTTGGAATTTTGTTATCATCATGAATCTTGTTTCATTTGATCATCAAGGTCCTTTATATTTTGTTAAAATCCATTTTTGTCTTCTCAGAAGTGAAACTTGTAGATGTTCCTGAAATGAATTACACCTCTGAGGACGAGCCATATCCTCGTGGGGAAATTTGTGTGAGAGGTCCTATTGTTTTTCAGGGCTACTATAAGGATGAAGTCCAAACGTAATCATCTTCCCACGTTGTTATATTTTGTTGCCTTATTTAGCAGCAAATGTTTAATAGACTCAGTTGCCTTGTTGGTTGAACAGGAGAGAAGTATTTGACGATGATGGCTGGTTTCATACGGGAGACATTGGTTTGTGGTTACCCGGAGGTCGTCTCAAGATTATTGATAGGTCATATTTGTTTAACCTTATTCTCATATTATACGAGGTCTATATACGAATAACACCTTGATCTATTATCTAGATTTCTACATATTTTTATATGAGACCGTGATTGTGCTTTATTAGTAGTCCTGTTTGTGCATGTTTTGAGTGCGTGAGCCTTTTTGAACACTTGAGAATAATGTTGATCTTCTTCAGTGATGAACCATCTGCTTTGGTCATTTTTATCCATGGCAGTTCAACTTTTTCTGAATCCTTTTCTGACCATTTTCATTAATTCGTTATAGGAAAAAGAACATATTTAAGTTGGCACAAGGCGAATACATAGCACCGGAGAAGATCGAGAATGTATATGCAAAATGCAAACTTGTTTCACAATGTTTTGTATACGGTAAGGAAATAGATTCTAAACCGCGACTGAATTTCACAAGTGTACATTCTCCTGAATGCTTAATATGTTCATAGGTGATAGTTTCAATTCATCTTTAGTAGCGGTAGTTGCAGTGGAACCTGATGTTCTAAGAGACTGGGCTGCATCTGAGGGTATCCAGGTGTGTTCTTTTCTCTTGTCCTTTCATATTTACCTTCGGAAGTTCAAGACCCCAAAACTTACTTGACTCTTCATTTTTCTTATGCCCATGTCCGACATCTGTATACTGTACACATATTTGAACATAGGAAAAAGAGTATGATCCTTTACACGTATGAAAAATGTATAAAAAATTGAGCATATATGTATCGAGCGAATAGCTGCATTTGAAACTCCTCCTGGGTCTAAAAACATAGCTTTCAGGCCATGCTGTTGATATTTATATTCAAAAGACAAATCGTTATTATAAATATTATATTGAATAAAACAAACTCATGAGCTGAAGATAGATTGATAATATGGGCTATAATTTAGTTCATCAACGATGATACAGTACATAGCCCAGGAATATTGGATAGCAAACAGTTCAAGTTCACTGGGATTGTTTAGCGTAGGGATTATATGAACTACAAAAGCTATTACTCAACTTTTGAGATCATTCGTTCTACGTTACTAGGACTCACCTGTGATTGTTAGTCACAAGTATCTTCAATTTTTTCATGTATTTAGAGAATTCTTGACGGATCTATCTTTGGCACTCATGTGCGAATAATGAATATGCATCAAAGACAAAAACATCAAAAAAGAAAATGAAAAGTCAGACAATGAATTCTGAGTTTTTCTAATCGTTTTAATGTTCTTTTTAATGCATTTTTACAGTACGAGGATTTAGGACAGCTGTGCAATGATCCAAGAGCAAGGAATGCTGTTCTCGCTGAGATGGATGATGTGGGAAGGGAAGCACAGGTAATTTATTTTTAACCAAATAATTTTTTACCATCCCTTCTCTTAGGAAGCCATGTTAATTTATTTGAATTCCTTAAAAATATGCAGTTAAGAGGCTTTGAATTTGCTAAAGCTGTAACTTTGGTGCCTGAACAATTCACCTTGGAAAATGGCCTTCTCACTCCAACATTCAAGGTAATCTGCCATTCTTCGTTTACCGCTGTGTTAAGATTTATATTCAAATTTTTGGGGGTTCTTTCGTATGATCATAATTTCGTATCCATGTTGGAGTCTGTATCGACGCACATATTTTAAGAACTATATATAATCCTAATGGCAATATTTGCTTGAGCATCAATACTTTCTGAATGTATGAAGAAATTGGAATGAAACAGAAATAGAATCATGGAGCATGAATGAAACCTATTATCTATATCTCAACTAGTGTGCAGAGGAGCTGAGTGAAGCTCAAGTTGTATTGAAATTCGATGTTTGAAGCTTGATTGGGTTTCTTTTTGAAAACTTGAGATCTCTTCGAAATAAAGATTGAACTGTTTGAGCTCACTTGATTAAACTTGTAAAATTAGCTCGATTTCACATTCGGTTTCTACCTCAATTATTTGGCCTCAAGCTCTCAAGTTAGAGTTTAAATTTGAGTCGAAAATTTTAGATAAAATAGGAAAATATGCGTTTAAAAGAGTTGATCAAGCTTGGGAACTCCTTAAGTCGAGCATTAAGATACTCAAATTCGGTCCTTAATTTGACAATAATTGAGTTAAACCCGAGTAGAATGTCTTGTTTCTATCTTACTAATGTCAACAAGAAATCAGGTAAAAACTTTTACTCATTGAAAGCTTATTGCTGTTATTTATTTTTCAGATCAAGCGATCTCAGGCCAAGGAGTACTTTGCGAAAGCCATAGCCAACATGTATGCTGAGCTTTCAACTTCCGAACCGGCACCTTCGAAACTATAAATTTGGCTTTCACTTCAATAAAATGCAAAAACAGATTCAAAAAGGTAACAACTTTTTACCCATTCCACTTAATAAAACATTGACGTCGATGATTGTTGTAGTTTTACGTGCATGCTCGATGGCTAATTCATAGTCATGTTTAAAAACGAGTGTTTCAATGCAATTCTCTGTTGTAATGTATATTCATATTTATTACTAAATAATTTTTTTTAAAATGTAGATTTTTGGCCTTGTTTGGATTTTTATGATTGGATTGAAAATAGAAGCACTTAGCATTGTTCTAAGATCTATTGGCCAATTGGGTGTTAAAACATTGAAATCTAGACATGTGAATTAAGTGGGTTGGTTTTGGATTTCATCGATTTAAGTTATAAATATTTCAGGTAATTACGGTTCTTGGGCTTAGATTTGGGGTTGAGGGTTTTGGATTTTTCATGTTAAATTTTCTTTAGGTTACAATCATTTAGGATTACTTATTCAGATAATTTTGGATTTAAACTACTTTTGGATTGGATTTAATGAAACAAAGTTGTGTACTTTTTATATTTATGTCGGGTTCAGGTTAATCAGGTAAGATTTTCAAGTTTGGGTTAAAATTTACGGGTGTAATTAGATTAGATTGTTAAGTGTTGAAGCAATACTAATTTGGTATTTTATATTGGGTATAAAATTATTATGTTTGGAATTGATTTCAAATTTTAAAAGTGCATATTTCGATTTGTAATGATTATGGTTATAGTGATTTTAATATAAAAATATGATTTATATATTCATATTTACATTTGATAAATAATTTTTACTAATTGTTTAAAAAGTTTATATTTTACATATTATAACGAAGTATCTTTGTATTTTTATTATAATTTGTATTACGATAATAAAGGATTCAAATATCTATTTTTTTTAATTTTATAACATTATATCTAAAATAGATGATAATATCTTTCAACCGTAAAATATTTAAAATTTAGTGCAATCCTTCAACTGGTCCAACAATTTAAATTTTAGAACATTTACTAAAAAAAATTGATTGTTGGATACAATCTACAGAGAGTGAACTAAACATGTTTACTCAACTATTCCGTTTAGATCAATTATTAAAAGCGATTGAGTCAGCTCGGTTGGTACTATTATTACTGCAACAATGAATTGAAGAGCATGTCGGTGTGAGCGTGATTTTTATATATATCTATTAAAATTAATAATTTCAAATCGTCACATTTATGGCCAGCTATTCCATCTGGTTTCAAGTTATACATACCCACTAGTAGATTGATGCATTAGGGGGTCTCTGTGGTTACATGTATTGAAATGCGATGCTCTATACAAAGTGTAATAATCCCCAAATCAATTGCAATCGAGTGGAGGAAACAAACTAACGGGATTCATTTCTGGAAATTCAATTTTTTGGGGCTGAAAGCAAATGGGAAGACTTCAGTACTGGATTCACTGTTTGTGTATTACTCGTGTATTGTTCCATAGCCATTGACGAGCTGAACCTTCGACCAATGGAGAAACCTGAAAAAGACCACAAGTTACTTTCCATCACACGAGAGAGACGAACGTGACAGAATAACAAGGGAGTCTGTCGAAACAGAACAGCTAACACCTTTTATTGCAAACAGTTAGGATGAAAGGAGTGGAGTGTATAATGCATAGTCAAAATACCAACCTTTTCCCAGACTTGGGAATGGTAATTGTTGAGCCATTCAATTTCCTCATCGGAGATCAAAGATATGTCGACCAGCTTAACCTGCACTTCCAGATACGATCATGGTTAAAAAAAATTAAGGCTTTTATCCGTATCAGAGAATTCATTTTTCTTGGAATTTTATACTATTTTCAGGAAAATCACAGCGTTTCCTATAGAATCTCCTTCCCAGCTTCTAAAAAATTGATTTGGTTTAAAGCCTCCCCGGGTCCCTACATTAAACTATGAAAGAACCCGGAGTTTGTTTTGTTAAGGTATGGGTTTGAAAGCATGGAGTATATGGTGAAAATGTCTTGACGAATGTCACCATTTTTGCTGTCATACAGTAGCTTGCTTGTCCTTCATCGAGGCGGTAAAACCCAAATTCACTGACTTGGAAACAGGGGTCCTTCAGGGTTTACGTTTCCTATTAGCCCCTAGCAAGAGAAGGTGAAAGTGACCTGGCAGCTTTAGCAAAAGCTAGCAGAAAGTCAGTACTGGACTGGAGCAAGCTCCTCAACTGTTTGTCTATTTGTTTATGTAGGCTACCATCGAATATACTCCTCGACAGCCTTCCACCATGACTTCTCAACCTTGTACGCATGGGATACTCCTAAGTATTTCTTTCTTCTTTTCATATTTCTACTTCGTAATCAGTTTCACTCATGGAGTTCATTGACCATGACCGAATATGGAAACCAATGTCATTGACCATGACCGAATATGGAAACCAATGTCAAGCCTGTTAAGCGAGAATTCACAGAGTATTACTTGCTTGAATTTGGGTCTTTAGATATGAAGGGAATGATCATTTCCATGTCCTAATTTTTTATAAAAGTGCTTCGGAGATCGAATATCCCTAGCACTGAAGATGATGATGGTGATGGGCATGATCATGTAACGGTTGAGGTTTGTGATGAAGTGTCAAGCTCAGCCAATAGGAAAAACAAAGAGAAATCAGATTTGCCATGTCCACTCCCTCAAGAAAATGAGAACTGGTTCCAAGTTAGATCATGCCCGTCACCATCATCATCTTCAGTTCTAGTATAAGGATGTTCGATCTCCAGAGCACTTTTTATAAAAAGATTAGGACATGGAAATGATCATTCCCGTCATATCTAAAGACCCAAATTCAAGGAAGTAATGCTCTGTGAATTCTCGCCAGCCATTTTGCAACTGTGCCTTTTCATCAGTAATCTTTGTGAGTTCCACCTGCCATATTGCACCACTGGGGACCTCAAGGTTAACAGGGCTTGACATTGGTTTCCAAATTTTCTCACAAAATTTCTAGGAGTCCCCTAGTAATAACCATATATGGTCATCGTCAATGAACATCATGAGTGAAACTGATTACAAAGTAGAAATATGAAAAGGAGAAAAAGAAATACTTACGAGTATCCCATGTGTAATAGTTTCCTGAAGAATGACTTTGAAAAAATGGGGAGTTTTGGAAGTAAACATAGAACAGTCATCGTCTGTACAAGGTTGAGAAGTCATGGTGGAAGGCTGTTGAGGAGTATGTTCAATGGTAGCCTACATAAACAAATAGACAAACAGTTGAGGAGCTAGCTCCACTCCAGTACTGACTTTTTGCTAGCTTTTGCTAAAGCTGCCGGGTCATTTTCACCTTCTCTTGTTTGGGGCTAATAGGAAATGTAAACCCCAAAATACTCCTGTTTCCAAGTCGTTGAATTTGGCTTTGAATGCCTCGGTGAAGGACAAGCAAGCTGCTGTATGACAGTAAAAACGCTGACATTTGTCAAACATTTTCACCCTATACTCCATGCTTATGAAGCAATGACTGAACATAAACCCATACCACCTTAAGAAAACAAACTCTGGGTTCTTTCATGGTTTAATGTAGGGGCCTGGTGAGGCTTTAAATCAATCAACTTTTGCCATTTTTAGAAGCTGGGAAAGAGATTCTATAGGAAATGCTGTGGTAGCTTTTCCTGAAAATAGTATAGAAATCCCAGAAAAATGAAATCTCTGATACAGGTAAAATCTTTTAATTGAATCATGACCATAATTGAGGTAAAGGCATTTCCATGTAATAGAATTTGCGCTCAAGTTTGTTCAATTACAAATGGTATGAGTTCTGTTTGATTTGGTTTTGGAATCTAATTTTCTCAAGTCAAACCAAAACCAGTTGAATTCCGTAGCCAAATCGATCGAAATCATATGCCATAGGAAACTGAAGCGACCCAACCGAATACAATATGTCCGGATCAATTATTTTCATTGACCTTCTATATATTTCTTCGATCTGGAATCTAGGTATCCTAATACTCTTGTTCAGATATGTGTTAAACACGGTTTAGAGATACTTGAAGAAAACTGATGAATCCAAGACTCAGAAAGCACAGATTTCATGTATAATGGTACAAGGAAATCAATAGCATACCTGAATGGGGAAAAATGTTAGCTTTTCGAATCCAAGATATTCGATTCCTCCATAACGATTTGGTGTATTAATCTCTTGCACATGGAGGAGATTCTGCAAGATGAAAAGAGCCCATGTTAGTAAATCTTTATTAAACTTTGGGCTAATTAAATGTTATTGAACAAGCTTCTAAAACAGCAACTGGAGGGTTCCTCATAAAATAAACTATAAACTAATGCTCAAGTCTGATAAATATTTTTATTTTTAATCTCCATGTAATTCAAACAAAAGTATAGTGCATGGCCGTGGACCGGCTAAAATTTTGGTTTTGAAACAGTGATAAAATGAAGGGTTAAAACATGACATAATGCCCTGTATTCTTCATGAAATTGAAATTTAATTCTTGTACTTTTACTTTTAGGAATTTAGTCATGCTTTTCAGATTTCAAAATACAGATCTAATTGCTAGCAGTATTAAAATTATTTTTGTTAAATTCAAGTTCACTACAAGATCAGTTTTTTGGTTTCATGGCTATCATGTGATTTTTTATTTCAAAATGCCTCATCAACAGTTTTAACAAAAAAAAAAAACTGTGTTAACAACTAGATCTGAATTTTTAAAATCTGAAAAGTAGAGGAACTAAATTCCTGAAAATAAAAGTACAGGGACTACATTCCAAAATTCCAAATTTGTGAAGAGTATATTAACCAGCCAGAATTGTTGTAGCTAATGTAGAGTTTAAGGACAAAAAATCATGGCCAGATTACTTTTTACCTCAATCCGAATGCCAAAAGCATGGTCTTCATAATAACCAGGTTCGTTGCTAACAATCATGCCTTTCTGTAGGGGAGTTGTATTTCCATATCTATAGCTTATACTTTGTGGGCCTTCATGAACATTCAATGCAGCTCCAACGCCATGTCCTGTGCCTGCATAAAAGAGCAAGACAACGAAGTTATGATCAATTAATCAGCAATGCTTTTAATAGTGTAAGAATAACAGAAAGATGGGAGAAATACCATGGCGGTAATCAAGTCCGATCTTCCAAAGGGAAGAGCGAGCAAATGCATCCAACACAAAACCTGGAGTGTTTTCGGGGAATACTGCCTGGTCAAGTGCAATGTGACCCTGCAATTTGATGGTGTAACATGGAAAACCGAAATAATTTAAACCATAGCTAGGTACTCCTTAGAAGTATAACAGCAATGAGAATCATATCATGCAAGTAGGACGTGTAAAAATGATCAAATATCATGCCCCATTCATTTCTAACTGGTTTTACATTTTACAAAACGAAAAGTAGAAAGATGAGAAATAGAAAAAGAAGGGATTCTGAGAGATATAGGCTGTTGTGGTCTCACAAACTACAAGCAAATCTATCCTATATTACTCGGACCCGAGGGTGAGTGTCAGAACGGACATGTGTTCAACATTGGTACATTTATTTTTTTTAAGTTTTTCCATGTATTTAGTGGGTCTTTGGAGCACCATCTCTTCTTACCCTGGTCTAGATGTACAGTTACTTTTTAAAAAAAATGAAGAGTTGAAGCAACATAGAATTTACGATATTCTGTAGTATTTCAAATAACTTGATAGCAAATTTTGGCATATGTGTTAACCTCTTCTGTGACACATACAAGGGGCTTCTATGCTACCAACAAGATCAAATATAGAACCCACCTTTAGAACTCGGGTGAAGCATTCTTTTTCCCTGGCAGTTGGTTCACCAAAATGTACTGTTCTTGTTATGTCAGTTGTTCCATCAATATATTGAGCTCCACTATCCAATAAGAACAATTTATTCGGATCCACAACACTACAACTTCCTCTTTCAGCTCTGTAGTGTATAATAGCACCGTTTGCACCTGAGCCTGCACTGTCATACTAAATGTTAACAGTGAACTATAAACTAATAACCAGAGTCCATTTTTGGTTTCTAAATTTATTAGTGCACATATTCCCCTACAACATAAAAACTAAGCATGGCAATTTTACTTTTCCAGAATTCAAGAAATTAAAATGACCTTAAACTGGAATGTCTAAAGATGGAAAACAGGTAATCAAGATTAATATACCACTTATTGTATCAAAGCTTGTATCTAGGAAACCTTCTTTCTTTGCACGGAATTCAAGAAGTTTGTCTGCAACATCTACCTCTGTAAGTTCCACATTGTTCTGAATTTCCTCTTCCAGCCAGCACCAGAATTGTGCCAAAGCTGCTGCATCCCTGCATGTATATCATGATAAATGTAATCCTTGAAAGTTCTGTATTGACATATATCTTTTCTTGCAGACTATAACTTTTGGCTATGCTAAAGTAGACAGTTTTCATAAAGACAGGCTACAGCATGTATGTCTATAGACAAAGGTAGATGTCCTCTTTGCTCATAGAAGGAAACAGAAGATAAGAGTAGGAAAACATTGAGGCTTGTTAAAAGGAATAACCTCAATATACAAATGTTTCTTGGACTTAAACTTTCACCGGTAGTACTATTTCATGGAGAAATCAATTACCTTAAATGGCAATTCTGCATTCCTTCTAATTCAGCGGGATTTTTCAAGGCCTTCGCCAGGGAGATCGGGGATCGCATATAAACTCCAGAAGGACCTTCTGAAAGACCATTGGATTCATCATATCTCTTATTCTTTATTTTTCCTTTACTCCCATGGTTCGAACGATATTTATCCAAAGCAGACTTGTATGTCTCCACAATAGCAGCATTAACAGATGATGTATCTAGCCACAGTTGAGCGCCTTGAGCTGCAAGTCTGGAAAAAGAGCCCATAGTTATTTCCACAATAAGTTTGCCTTAGCAGGTCTGGCAAAATTGGCCAAGGTTAGATCTAATTGATTTTTTTTGCAATCTCGGATAAAATAAACATCATTGCTGGACTGCTTTTGCATTTTATATTACATATTTTCAAACAAGATAATCCATGAAGTCCAAATGAAAATGTACCAAATCTTGAGAAAATCTGCTCCAGGAAAGATGTGCTAGTTTCCTAGTGAACTAATTCGCAAACAAAAAATGATCAGTTCAAAAAAAAAAAAAAAAAGAGGCACCTAAAACATACATACCTCTTTATTTCATAAAGGATGGAATCATAAGGCCTTAACTCTACGCTTGCATTCTTCAAATGATCCATCACCTCTTTGGAGACTTTAGAATTATCAACAAATAACTTTGCCCCATCAACCTCCACAATTAAGTACGCATACATAACAGGTGAATGTGGGACATCACTTCCTCTCTGCAAAACAAGATGTAAGGTATTATTTGGATGGAGAATTTAAAGTTATAGGAATTACTGAATGCTGCTTTACTTGGGCTCGGGTGTGAGTGTCAGATAAGGTTTGGGTCTTCTTTGAACATTCTCTGTATATTTGGAGGGTTATATCACCCAAACCATGTCCAGGTATGCATTGAACACAAGTGTCAAATATGGATAGTTCAAGAAAATTGAATATCTTTGAAAGTGACAATCATTCTGACAAATCTTGACAAAACAAAGTCTGTCAGCATGCTTGTTTCTACAAAAATAACAACCACGTGTGAGTATAAAAAGTACCAAGTTCAGCAACCAGGCAACTTCATCGAGCATGGATATAACGATTGCAGATGCACCAGTGCCAACAAGTTCAGCCCTCAAGGAAGATAATTTGGATGCCACATCTAAACCAGTATACTTCATATCATGTACTCTAATTGGATTGTTTGGGGGTTTCGGCCTTGATTCTTTCCATATTTCATCCACGAGATTTAAATCATACAAGTAAACCAACTCGAGATTCTTCTTAGATATAGCCTCCTTCAGTTCTTTTGCGGCATCATGAGAAAAAAGAAACTGATCCCTTCAAATTATCAGACATCATCAGAAACAACAAAGCAAGAATAACGGGTATACCGATTGCAAATGATAAGCTAGTAGCAGCCATCTATGTTATTTGCACTCAACTGTGAATGTCGGACACAGAACTATTTCCATGTACTTGGATGGTCCTCAAGGGATCATATCCTCACATCCAAATTTAAATATGTGTAGGACACAAATGTCGTACATGGGTGCTTTTAGAAAAATGAAAAGTCAGAGCAACATTGGCAGCCATTTAGGAGGTTGAAAGATTACTTACAGGATCAATGCCGACTCTGCCACCAGGAGACAAAACATCATTAAGCCATTCACTAGTTGTTGGGACTCCAAGACTACCAGCACGCATGAGAATCCAGCTCGAGCTCAACTGCTTCTCAGCCTAAACAGTCAGAACAAAGGAAGAACTATTATCAACACATATTCACCCATAGTGCATCATACTAGATAGAAATCTGTTTAAAACGACTTTATGAAGCTTGTCAAAAAAAAAAAAGAAACCTGCAGAAAATATCGGCCATCTGTCCATAGAGCTGCTTTATCCTTTGTGACAACTGCAGTCCCTGCACTGCCAGTAAAGCCTGATATATAGGCTCTCCTCATGTAGCATTCAGCGATGAACTCACTCTGGAAACCATGCCGACAATCAATTAAATTAATTGCAACAGATGTTAGAATTGACATAAGCTTCAAGTGAGCCTAATCATCCTTAATGATGATACTTCCATAAAGGCTAAAAAGTGGTAAAACTGCATAACATTTGTCACACTATGAAATTTAGTGTGTTTGATAAACCATAAAATATAATTTTGATGATTATCAATGCATTTGATTAATCATTTTTAGAAATAACTTCTTTAAACAATCTGTTCTTTCCTTTTTAACTTCCATCAACTAAAAATATTTCCTTTAAAAATTCAATAAAAAATTTATTAAACGTTTAGCTATTCAGTAGCATACCAAACAATTAATCTTAAAATCAACACTTTCTTTAGCTTATCAAATAGTACAGAGTAGCACTTAAAATATGCTTTAAAAAACTCAAGTTAATGAAACCACCAAAATCTAGTCAAATTTGAGATCAACAGAGAAAAACTTACAAAAATACATCAAAGTGATGTCTATTTTGATGTATAAAAATGCGAAGATACATATGTAGTAGATGATGAAATATGGGACAGTTCATATCCGTGTAAGAGACCAAACAATGTTAATCTCATTTATCTAAGGTATAAATTTATCATCTAAATTCTGAAACAACATTTCACATAGCATTTAACCCCATACATATAAACTACTTTTAGTAGCTAAAGTACAAGATAATTGTACTCTTTAGTTACTCCAGTTTAACTTGAAAAAGGAAATTTTGAATTTAGCTTGGTCATTATCAAATGAGCTCAAGCAACTTCAGCTATTGGACAAGCTAAATCGAGCATCCTAAATTAAAAGAGCACGATAGCTTAATAGAGCCTTTTCTTTAACTAGTATTGAAATTTCTTAATTTAAACTTAAACTTGAGCTCAAACATAAATGACTGAGATTAATTCAGGCATGAGAATCAGAATCGAGCTCATCTTTTACTGGTACATAAGTCTAATTGAATGAGCTTGAGCATTTTTAGCTCAAATAGAGTTCGAACTTTAAAAATGAAGCTTGATCGGGACTTTAATACTCACAAGCTTATCGAATTTAGCTTTAAAAAGATCCAAATAGTAATTATCAAGTGAGCTCGACCTCTAGCAACTTTGACATTAAACGAACTGAACTCAAATATACCAATAATTAGCTTAAGTAGCTCTAGAGTTTAGTAGTTTTTAGTTCGAATTGATATTGAAAATTCTTAATTTGAATTAAAACTGGAGTTCCAGCATTAATAATTGAATTTGAAGTCTCAAGAATCGAGCTCAGATTTTAATCCTAATCGGGCGAGCTTAAGTATTTTTAGTTCGAATTGAGTTTGAACTTCAAAATCGAATCGAAAGCTTCTTACAACTTTGCAGCATTCGAAACAACCAAAAGCGGCATAAACAAAGCCAATCATGTCATTTTACGCATTAAAAAAACTACAGAAAAAATAAAGAGGAATCGAACCTGATGAGCATCCTGAGAAGGGATGATATAGGCATCAATACCAATTCCAGGCTTCGAAAATAACCGGCGAAGAGCAACAACCTTTTCGTCGGGTTCTTGAACGTCACGATTCCGACGAAGCTCCGAAGAAGCCTTGGCAGTTACAGAGCCCGAACTACAACATCGTAGCGTTAAAAACAAAGGAACTTTTTGTGATTTATTGTAAATTGAGGGGTTGATTTTGAATTTGTGGAAAATAGGGAGTGAGAAGGAGAAGAAAGGGAGACGAGAAGATGACAATGAAGCGTTGAGAGATAGAGGGCGTATTGCTTGCGATGGTACGGACTGCATAGTTTATTTGTCACAAATTACAAATGAAACAAAGGACCAGGGAAAAAAAATTCCAAAAATCAAATCTCGAGCAGAGACGATAAGGTATTCAGATCTGTGAAGGACGATAAATTTGAAATTCAGGGTGTTTGCTTAAAAGTGTGTCGTTTATGGAAGAATGATAATAACACCCGGTAACTAAAGAGGGTCATTTGATTGGGCGTAAGGTATCGGACTTCTCTCTATAGTAAACTATTTGTTAGTTACACTGTTATTTAAGAAATTGATTCATCCATAGAAGATATTAATCAAATGCTTAGCTGGAATTTTCACTTCTTTTTATTTCAATTTTTTTAGACTTTTCTTTTTTTTATTTATTTTATAAAATGACCCTTATTATTGTTGTTATCGTCATCGGATATAGATGCTTAATTTGAGCAAAGCGCCACTCTAATTTTTTTTCATCGCCTTGAGCGGTATGGTTAATTGTGAGAGTTACTTGATTTCGGTTTAAATTATATTTTTGAGGGGTTTTACATTTATTTTATTTTTTAAATTTTTATATTGGAGAAGAGAAGATGATACAAAAGAGGTGATTTGTCGCTAGAAATGAAGCGGCTAACGACAGTGATGATGAAGAGAGAAGTGACGATTAGGACTATAAGAAAAAAAGAACATAAGAGAAACTCGGTGTTGGCTAGAGAATTAGACCCCACTCAAATACGGCAGTAGCAACAATAACAAGAGGAGACTCCTAGGGTTTGTGGAGGGATGACTAGTTTGATTAGATCAATTTTTTTAATAGCAATGATTAAAATAAGAATGATTCTATTTAATGTGAGTAATGAAATAATTTACTCTATAATTTATATAAGATAATACTAAAATTTAAATATTAATTAAAATATTAACATTTATCAATTGTGCGGATAAATTATTAATTGAATGTATTTAATAAATAGTATTCAACTCGAATTTCGAACATAGCATGAAATTTAGTGTCTATTTTATCAAATAATTAAAATGAATTTATGAGAAAATAAAATAGATGAATGAGCTAGTGTTTTGGATAAAAAATTTAACAATAGTAGTTTTTTAGAATTCATTCAAAATATAGTAATAGAAATTATATTGTTTGGATAAATAACTATTTAAAAAATAGATTATTGAGATTTAATGTGATAAACAAATTATAAAAGAAAAATAATAATGTTTAATATATATATATATATGCAATATGGATATCAATGAATGTGTAAGAAAAACTAATAATAGAAAAAATTAAATATATATTTAAATTAAATAAAAATTATATATTAAAGTTTGAGTTTTTTTTAATAATGAAATAATGTATATTAAATGAAATAATAGTTTGAGTAATTTTAAAAAATTGCTTCTTAACTGGAATTTGAATAGAGACTTGAATTTTTTTTAAATATGAAAATATTAGATTGAAATTAGATCACTCATTCAAATCTTTTATTCATATATATCATTATATTTTTGTCATCATTAGGGTGAATTTGGATGAACGATTAGGTGCGATGCGATGTGTTTAACTTATTTTTTGTTTCACACTATAATATCTAATTTCACCGCCACCATTGTTTTTACATTAATCGTAATTAAAAGCACCATTCATTCATATCCACCCTTAAGCAATAATAAAACTAAAAACAAACTAAACTTGCTCCTAGAGGTGTTCGTGAAAACTCACTTTAGACCATTTTTATGCTTAGGTTTTTCAACATGAAGTTCGTTGAGATATAATATTTTTATCCTTAAGTTTAAATGAAAAGTATTTTTTGTTAATTTATTTTATTAATGTACTTGATGTGGGTTCAAATCTCATTATATACCTATATTTAGTAATAAGAGAACATTTGTATTGTGGCATTAGAGCTTATATTCAGTTCCTAGCAACCTCACCCCTACTCCCTACTCTCTCCCCACAATTATTGAAAAAAAAACAGAGAGGAAAAACTAGATTTTCTTGTTGGTCCTTCATTGTTTGGTTTGAACCCCCTGACATTTAGTCTATTGATCAAGGATACGGACAAGAAAGATTCGATTTGAAAAACTCAAAAAAAAAATCAATTTTTGAATTAAATAGTTCAAGTTATTCGGATCAACTTGAATAAAAAATTAAAATTTTCTATTTAGCTTAAATATGAATTACATAATTTGAGTTATCTGAAAATCCAAATAAGAAAATGTAAAACTATATCGTTTTGATAAATGTTTACCCATTAATTTAAAAGGCAAAATCATTATGTTGTTTATATAGTTAAATAATCTTATTTTTTGACTTGATTCGATTCGGAAAAAAATTCAAATTGAGTTCAATTATTAAAATAGAATTCGTCAACTCAACTAACTCAAAAATTTGACTTGACTCGATCAAATGCTCACCCCTAGTCAAAGATGTTCACCATATCCCCAAAGTCGTGAGAGTGATTTGCAAGTCATGATAGTATGGTAATTTAAATGCACTGGGTGTGAGTGTGTGAGTTTTAGATTCTATTATATACAAAACAAATTAAGGTTAAATGATCCCAAAAGCCATTGGATTTTTCAAAAAAAAAAAAATAATTAAGCCCTATATTCTTTTTCCACTCAACTAGGCCCTTAAATGTTAAATTTTCAATTAATTAGGCTATTTAAATGTTAAAGTTAACGATCAACCATTACAAAATAATGACAATATTTTTTAGGGTTGATTTCGCTACATGACATATTAGGATTGTACTATGTGGCAAAAATTAGTGTTTTATTTTAAAATCAATAAATAATAAAAACGATGAAAATTAAAAAAAATAAATTTAAATTTAAAACAATTATTTTTAATTATTTCAATTTTACAAATTTTATTTTCAATATTCGAGAATCAATTGTAAAAATTTCAACTAAACATATTTTCTTTAATTTTTCTATTTTCTAATAAAATAAAATTTAGTTTTCTGAAATCAAAAGTAGGCATAAATATCGTATAACTAATTTTGTAGAAGAATCTAAGGGTTGATATTAAATGAATTCGATTTTAATGTTTAATTTCATATACAAATTAAACAACATCATATGACTCAACAAATATTTGACACATATATTTTAATACGAAAATATAAGTACTTAGGCAAGAAAAAAATTAAATATCAAATTGAACATTAAAATTAAACTTAGGTATTTAATCGAGACAAAAAAAGCTCCAAGTATCAAATTGAAAAAACTTAGATATCTAGTTGCACATTAACCCAAAAGCTTAATAGGCCACGACCGGTTGGATTGGGAACCAGTTGAAGTAACGTCCAAATACTAGCTTTGAACTGGTTAGATCGAGAATCGGTATGGACTGGTTGAATCGAGTTTTTTGAAAAAAAAATTATTTAAAAATTATTATAATTTTTTAATCAAACTGATGACTAATTCGATCACCGATCGGATTTAAAAATGTTAGATATAAATTACAATCTAGTAATTTTTTTGATAAAATATTAATATTTAACATATAAAAATGAATAATAGTTGATGTTTGGAATGGATAATAACATCTCATTATCAAACTCAAATTTCAAACTTTCTCTTTAGGTTTCATTATTTTAATACCACAAGCTGGATAAAATCAAATATTCAAATTTTTAATCTCTTAATTTCACATTAAATATTATACCATTAGATCACATGTTTTTTATAAAATTAATATATAAACTATTTTTTATACAGTTAATAAATAAACTATTTAACTAGTATGTTGAATTTAATCATTAAATTATTAATTTTTTATTTAATTACTGTTTTTAATTTAAATATTTGGTTATTCAAAGCTGATTTGGGCTTTTTTTACTAGTTTAATAACAAATTTAGCTCTTCATTGTTTATATATTATATCAAATTGCTTCTAATATAAAATATTCAACAAACTTAGCCCTCAATATTTACAAAATTTGAAATTTTAGTTTACGTTAACTATAACTTAACAATATATTCCCCATTATTTTATTTTATGTTATGTTTTGAAGTTGGAGATGGCAACTTGAGCTCACTTTTTTTTTTCTACTTCAGGTATTGAATTTTGTTGTTTGGTATGTGTCGAAACCATCTTAAAAATCGATTTAGAAAAAAAAAATGGGATCGACTTTGAAAAACAAAAACGGGAGTCGCCACCTATCTTTTTTACTTAGGTGTGATTGGATCACCTTGTAAAGTGTTTTATTTTGAAAATATTCAATTTTGGTCCACAAAAACAAGAAAGCAGGTTCGGGAGTCGGTTACGTATGAGGAAGGGTTAGCACCCTCATAACGCCCAAAAATTAGTACCAAATCGATAAAATCATGTCCAAATGTTGAAAATAAAGAAAATTACGAAATATGACCCTTTTATTAGAAAGAAAACCAAGACTTACCTATCCCAAAGAAATAAAGTACTTTACCCAATAAGTTAAGGTATAGCACCTCATGACTTTGAAATTAAACTCGTCTTTATTTTGAGGAAATTCCTACCTCGAGACTCAAAACGTCGAACCCAATAAGTTAAGGCAAAACACTTTGAATTCCCAAGAATAGATTTTTTTATTTTGAAATTGATAAATCTCAAATTTCTTAGAAAAAGCAGATACGTAATAACTAAAGTTTCACGAGAAAAATCGAACCCAATAAGTTAGGGCAAGATTCTTCTCGAAATTCCCCAAATATCACGTATCATCATATTTTGAAAATCATTTGAAATAAATTTAGAAAATGAAGATATGTAATACCTAAAGTTTCACGAGAAAAATCGAACCCAATAAGTTAGGGCAAAATTCTTCTCGAAATTTCCCAAATATTACATATCACCATATTTTAAAAATCATTTGAAATAAATTTAGAAAATGAAGATATGTAATACCTAAAGTTTCACGAGAAAAATCGAACCCAATAAGTTAGGGCAAAATTCTTCTCGAAATTTCCCAAATATTACATATCACCATATTTTAAAAACCATTTGAAATAAAATGTGTCGATTCAAAAGATGTTTTTATAAAAGATTGATTTGAGTGAAACATAACATGAATATATTACAACATATATATTTAATAGCAATTTTACAAAATTACAAATAAATAATAAAAGGATAATATAACATAAATATATAACGGACTATGTTAAACAATAATAAATTATCTAAAGAATATAAATAAACATGTAATATAGCAAATATTGAAATTTTCACGAAATAACAAAATTAAATGAAAAATGGAATAACATATTTAAACATTTAAAAAAATGCGGTGACTTTTAAAATGATTTAATATATATACATTAAAAGTAAAAAAAAACTTATCATAAATATATACATAATTAGTAATCTAATACATGTATAAATAACTACATATAATAAAAAAATAATTAATAAATAGTATGTAATAATTTTTATATAAAACACACATATAATATATTAATCTATTATAACAATTTTTTTAAAAAAATAAAAAAAGTATAAAAATGATATGGATAAATAAAAAAAAGTTATAAAAAATGCATAAGTCAACCTTACTACCGCAATATGAAGATTCAACGAAATTTCTCCACCAAATCTAACTCGAACGGAAGCAACTAAAAAAACGAAGATGAGTGAAGAACAAAATAAGAACAAGTCACAGAAAATAAGAACGCAAGAGGGAGAGAAATTTGAGTGAATGCTCTCAAGAATTTTTATTGCTTTCCAAACTTTTCTGTCCTCTACAATGAAGGGAGAGGCCTCTATTTATAGTTGAGCCTCCCCAAATCCAACGGTACAGATCAATTACATCAACTGCTAAGATTAAAAGGTATCTACAAATTAAATCTCTAAGATTACAAAATCATATCTTTTAATATTACATACCATATCTTCTAAGATTGCATATCATATCTAAGATTGCATACCATAACTTATAGGATTGCATATCATATCTAAGATTTGCATATCATATCTAAGATTGCATATCCTTGAAGATTGTACTTCCATATACGTCAAGCTTGTAGATAGACCTTCAATCTTTAAATGATATATTTTGGACTGTACTTGGACTTTATTTTATTATTTCGGGTTTATTATTTTTTGTATGGGCCCGGGCTAAATTGGGTTCCTACAGCTGCCCCTCTTTGCTCATTATTGTGAAACAAGAATAGAGCAAAGACTATAAAAGGACCAATTTTGCCCGGTCTTGGCGGAACCTTGGCTTCTTGGTCTTCTTCAAATGACTTCCAATCCGAACAGCATTGGATCTTCATCTTGATTTCAGTGAGTTTGATAACTTCGACTTCATGAAGGCAATATCCACTATCTTTTGATTTGCTATCTTCAATCTGATCCCTGCAAACTCAGGGATCACCAGACTGACGTATTCGATCTGCTATCTTCAATCTGATCCCTGCAAACTCAGGGATCACCAGACTGATGTTTTCGATCTACTATCTTCAATCTGATCCCTGCAAACTCAGGGATCACCAGACTGACGTATTCGATCTGCTATCTTCAATCTGATCCCTGCAAACTCAGGGATCACCAGACTGATGTCTTCGATCTACTATCTTCAATCTGATCCCTGCAAACTGACGTATTCGATCTGCTATCTTCAATCTGATCCCTGCAAACTCAGGGATCACCAGACTGATGTCTTCGATCTACTATCTTCAATCTGATCCCTGCAAACTCAGGGATCACCAGACTGATGTATTCGATCTGATGTCTTCAATCTGATCCCTGCAAACTCAGAGATCACCAGACTGAAATCTTCGATCTGCTATTCTCAATCTGATCCCTGCAAACTCAGGGATCACCAGACTGATGTCTTCGATCTGCTATTCTCAATCTGATCCCTGCAAACTCAGGGATCACCAGACTGATGTCTTCGATCTGATGTCTTCAATCTGATCCCTGCAAACTCAGAGATCATCAGACTGAAGTCTTCGATCTGCTATTCTCAATCTGATCCCTGCAAACTCAGGGATCACCAGACTGATGTCTTTGATCTGCTATTCTCAATCTGATCCCTGCAAACTCAGGGATCACCAGACTGATGTCTTCGATCTGCTATTCTCAATCTGATCCCTGCAAACTCAGGGATCACCAGACTGATGTCTTCGATCTGCTATTCTCAATCTGATCCCTGCAAACTCAGGGATCACCAGACTGATGTCTTCGATCTGATGCCTTCAATCTGATCCCTGCAAACTCAGAGATCACCAGACTGAAATCTTCTTTTGATCTTCTTCCTACAACTTCAAGAAGATAAGATCTTCTTTCTCACCGATATTGCTACACCATCCATTGAGGGACATATCCTGTAGACTCGGTTTAATGTGTTCATGCTTTATGACTAAGATGCTATGATCAAAAATGAATCAAATACTTCTAGCTATATATATATATATATTATGAAGATGACTCCTTTTAAAGGATTAGGATGCAATGACCGAAATGAATCAAATGCTCCTAATGAAATTTGCTATGATACAGAAATGTTATGAGTATGATTCCTATTCTAGGTATTATTACTCATTTGTTTTTCATTTTTTGTTCATCAACCATGTTCTACTCAACCAGCTTGCCCTAATGTAATTTCTAAGTTAGCCCCGCTTGGATCTTGAGACATGAAATTGATATCTCCCACTACAACTTCAGAAGAATGATATTTGATTTGTTACACCATTCCCTGGGTGTAATGACCAGATGTACGTGTCTGAATGCAGGGTATCCCGATAATGATTCCCTTTCATATTTGGGTTGACCTTATTCGTCATTTGCTGATATGGTGTCACCAACGAAATTGTCTTACCCAAAAAGAATTTGAAGAAGTAATCATTTTTGATGTTTCCAGCCCTTAGGCTTGGTGAGTTCTGGACAATAGTCATGTTTCAGATTCCTCATATCATTTAGAAGCTTTTAGAGTAATATGCGAAACTCCTTTTATGAAAGTGTTATTAGTCCATTTTTTTCAATAAAATTTTTGAAAAAGATCACAACCATAAACATGAAAGAAATTAATCAGGAGTATAGCTCGAAGCAAATAAGCTAATCAAAGATAACCAAGGCAATAAATGAAAATTTGGTTGGTGTATCTTAAAAGAATAAAGTAAACAAAGATAGCAAAAGCTATAAAGAAAATTGATTAGGGTATTCCTTTGAAAAGAATAAAGTAATCAAAAAAAAATAGAAAATGGGTTAAATGGGAAACTAGGTGCCCCAGATATCGCAGTCTGAGCTTTTCTATTCTGATCTCTTGAGGACCATTTTAAACTCAATATGTGTTTAGGGGATCCCGAGTACTTTGCCGATGCCCCAAGGCGTAACATACTTCCTCATTGCTAATTCAGACGTAGCAAGACTACTGTATGCCCCACTTTTAATCAAAATTTGAGCCGCCCTTTTTAGGTTTTCAGCTCAAAACCCTTTTGGTCTCAAAGCGCCCTTTGCGGGTTTTCACCTTGGCCTCTCCTTTTTCTTTTTCTTTTTCTTTTTCTTTTTTCTTTTTTCTTTTTTTCTTTTTTTTTTTTTTTTTTGAACTCAAGGCACCTTTTGCGGGTTTTCACCTTGACCTTTTTCCCTTTCAGGTAAAATTCTTCTTGACTAAACCTGAATCCACCGGATTAGGCATGTATTCGCCATTCATCTCGATCAATATCAATACCCCTCCAAAATAGGCTTTTTCAACATAAGGTATTTCCCAATTCAGAATATGCTTTCCTCTAGAATCGTTTTGTAGAGGAAAAATCTTTTTCAACATCAGGTTTCGAATTCCCTAAAATGAACTCCTTTAACGTAAGCTCGCATCATATGACCGTGGTAGATAACTTTTAACCTTTTCTGACAAAACGCTTCAAATCCATAAACCAATGGGTAACATGTTGCCCCAGCGAAGGTTCTGGCCGATGTTCAATAAGACAGAAGGTAACGGTAGCTTCTTATGCCAATCTTTACAAGTCTTAGCCACCTTTTTTTTTTTGCAGCACTGTGATATGCTGCCTGATCTTTGGACAAACTGTAGATTTTGACTTTGTACAGTTATTTGAACGCGATCCTTTATGGCATTTGATCTTTTCCTTCATTTTTTTGTTTTTGTTTTTTTTTGTTTTTTTTTATGAATTTGATGATTTCGACCTTGTAACATTGGCATATGAAGCTACTTCCACTCTCTTAGTGAAGTAAACGATAACTATGCCGATGAGTAGATATTGACGAAAAACTTTTGACAAGGTTGGCCCCATCACATCCATGCCCCACATATGAAAAATTTGTGAAGAACTGAATCTTGTCTTCTTTAATTTCGTATTTACGGTATGACTGATGCAATCCCCTTCCATGGTGAATCAACAGTGCCCGATCCTCCTTGTTTAGCCTGCTCCTTATTAGCCAAGGCATGTCCTGATATAATTGTGCAAAAACATCTTTGAATTATTGAAAACAACTCAATGATGTCTTGCCTTATTTTTTGTGGTGAGCTAGGCTTCAGTCTTCCCCTTTCCTAGGCTCGCAATATCCATTGACCCTATGTAGAGTAAAGTCTATTTTTCATCTTGTTAAATCATTCTTAACAAGTCAGATGATATGTCACAATCTCTGTCTCTTCAAAATCCTGAGATCCCCTAGACTCATATTTTGTTCAAAAAGGGAATCAGTAACAACGTCGCTCATGACATTGATATCTGGATACCTAGGTACGAAGACGAACAAATCCAAAGAATAAATGATTCTAAGGATGATTATTGATATGGTCATGAATGAAAGAATAAAAATCAAAGAATGTACAGTTTAAAATAGAAAGAATAAAAGAATATGTGCTCAAACAGATGCATTTTATTGAAATAAAATTTTGAACATAAGCCTATTTCACAAAAGAATTCTTGTTGTCTCTAGGCCCAAGATAACAAGCCTGTTTTGAACATTACTCTAGATTAGCCCTAAAAGTACAAAGATTTCTTCCACAGTCTTATTATTCAAAATACTCCCAAGTACACAAGGGTTTGGAAACTTCGTTCTCTGATTCCCTCTTTGATTTCTTCAAGGAGCAGCAACTTTCTTGTCTCCTACCTCATTAAAGTGATCAGGTTTTGATGAATCATCAAATTTCACAACTCCTACTTTAATAAACCTTTCAACCAACTTTTTAAACGTATTGCAGTTTTCGATTGAGTGGCCCTTTATTCCCGCGTGGTACTCACATTGGGCATTCTCGTTATACCATTTTGGGAAGGGAGGTTGCAACGGTCGCAGATAATATGGGGACACCATATGCGCATCAAATAAACTTTGATATAGCTCCTTATACGTCATCGGAATTGGTGTAAACTGGAGCTTTCCAGAATTTTGCTTTGGAGAAGCCTGATCGTTGGTAATTACCGTCCTTGGTTGGTTCATTGTAATTGGCTCCGAATGGCTCTTGTTATATCTACCAGTTTTCTTTTCCTTCTTCCTTAAGGCCTTTGAGGTCCCTTCTCCTCTTTCTCTTGTTTCTACTAGAGCAACCGGTTTGGCTGAAACCATTGGAAACTTCAACACGGTCGAAGTATCCGCCTGTTCAATAATGATGGGTCCCCCATGCAGATGCGTGTCTGGTTGAATCGGGATACCCATTGGAGAATAAACGATGTCTTTCTCATCATCCTCATTATTGTCCACTGGGCTACTCCATTTTTCAAGTCCTTTGGCTAGTAACTGAGTTAGCTGGCCTATCATATTCCTTTGGAATTCCCACATTTCTTGTTGGAACTCAATCAATTGCCCCTGCATCTGTATTTGCATTTGCTCCATTCTTTCCAACCTTTGCTCCATATTTTCCAGGTTAGCTGAAATATTTTTTACCTAATTAGGGTCTTTGTATATAAGTCTAATGCAAATGATGCAATGTAATGCAAATGCATGAATGCAAGGAGGTATTGATTCTGATCAACTTCATTTTAGAAAACTTTATTAGAAAACAAAATCCTTTACATAAAACGGACAACTATATGCTTTCGCTCTAGGTCCTAGTGTTCTGACTTCCCTATACAACAAAGCCAACTCTTGACCACAATCTGGTCGTAACTCATACTTTGCGTTCAATGTATGCGCCTATATTACCCAAGTCGAATCTGGACTATTGCTTTACCCATGAGATAATTCCGACTTCTGACTCGACCGTGAGAATGGTGAAGTTCTTCTTTCCAACGCCCTTTATTTGTTTCAAGAAGATCAATCCGGAGTTCACAGTTGTGCAATGCCGATTTTATCATTTTAATCTTACCCTTCGTTTCATTGCTCTTGTTTAAGCTTTAACTCGATCGCGGAATGAAGGTAACCGTCCAGGCTTAGAATTGATATTCAAAAGAAGATTTGTAAAGTATTGATCATACCCTAGCTGGTATCATACACTGAGTCACCATGCCATACTCAGAAAGATTCTTCCACTTCCATGTCTTATAAAGATCAAAATTTTTCCTATCTAGGAGCAAACAAAGAAGGAATTGCGGAGCTCCAAGAAATTTAAATTGTATCTGTTCAAACATTTTTCAACTCTAACAACATGTGAAAAGCATCTATTCTAGTTTGTCTCTTTGAATCTATCAAAAGGAGGTCAATACGAATTCCTTTCATTTCTCCACAACAAATCAAATCCCTTGCAATGTTGTTTGGACCACAACGAGGAGCTGAGAAGTTCACAACAACCCATCTTTGAATCCTAGATGACTCCACCAATTTCTTGTTGCTAAAATTCCAACACCTATTCCTCGGAAAAAATTTCCACCATTGCCCCTTCTTAACATTGGTACTGGCAGAATAGTCCCTCCACTTGGGTGAAATTAGAGTTGATATCTCAAAATTTCAGCATTGGTTCAGCATCATAACTTAGACAAAACATCCATCTCTTCTTGAGGCATCTGCCTCAATTTTCCAACCAGAGGAGCTCTTTGGGAGGTTGATCAACTACTGGACCAGGTTGAATTATCATGGTAATTGATACATCAATATTTAGTGAAAGGCCTCCTTGAGTGGCTCTGAAACTTGAATGGAAACCCCTATAGCCAATGGCACCTCTTCCAATGTCTGTGAAGTTGTTCTGATTATCTTGAAAGATTGGCAAACAAGTAGGCATCCCTGTTTCACAACATGCTACCTTAAAATGACATCCAGTACCCTCAGTGTTTCTTGAGAGTTTTTATATTCCTGTCCGCGCCGAGCATTTTGCTTGCATGGGTATCCTCACAGCAAAGCTGATCTCCACTTTAAAGGTCTTTGACTGATAAGGTCGTTTAATTCTCTTACTGTCTTTCCCATTTAAGTCATCATGGACATTAGATCTTACATTCCCGTTGTATCTGTTAGATGTAACATCCGCAAATACAATTGTAAACTCATGCTTGTTATTGCCATAGGTCTCTTGCACCCTCTCTATCGCTTTTCTTCCAACACACTTGCCATCAACTGAGCAGCCATCTTCATATGAAAGAGAAATGTTGTAATGGTAGAAGTGCCCATCTGCACTCCCCATACTCTCTTTGAAGTGATTGGTAAGTGTAGTTACCCTTTAGCCTTTTAGTTCCGACACCATACCTTGCCATGAGGTGTCGTACAATCTTTTCCGCATCCGATTCTGCTTTGATCAGAACAATATCAGAGGTCACATGTGGCAGGGATTCTAACGTTGCCCCTTTTCTTTCTTGCTCTAACGAATCCATATCCTTTTTTCTCTAACTGCCTTTGACCATATATGAACGATTGCATTGTCTTCCACTTTATCAAGGAATCCGTTCTCCATAACCAGCTTTCTAACTTAGAAACTGATCGTGAATCGATACCTCTTAAAATATGTAATGATATGCATAAAAGAATAAAAAAACAGCAAGTTAGTACCATGGAATATAAAGCAAGTAAAATAAACCTATCTGGGTGACCACTAGAGTTCAACATAGTCCTACCTAAGATGGGCTCTTAGGGTTCACTATATGTAGTTTAGTTCTAAAGCTAAGGTACCCGAACCAGCAGATTCCTCGATCCTCACCCATTATAGGCTCATACAGATCGAGTTCGGTCCAGGGGAATACATTTCCCTATGGTTGCACGAAGGTGAAAACCTCACGAAGACATAGGTACGGATGTATCCCGAAAGCGATTCACTATCCTGCACGGAGGTGAAAACCTCACGAAGGAGTAGCTTCTCACTCCCACTTAAGGGTGTGACCACGATGGTCATGCAGTGCAATGCAGAGCAATATATTTAAGACCACATGCAATAAAAGGATCATATTTTTAAAATCGGAATTTAAAATTCAAACAAAAAGACATGAAATTATCAATTTTACGGCCTGACTCTCTTGCGTCCCCAGTGGAGTCGCCAAGCTGTCGAAACCATCTTAAAAATCGATTTAGAAAAAAAAATGGGATCGACTTTGAAAAACAAAAACGGGAGTCGCCACCTATCTTTTTTACTTAGGTGTGATTGGATCACCTTGTAAAGTGTTTTATTTTGAAAATATTCAATTTTGGTCCACAAAAACAAGAAAGCAGGTTCGGGAGTCGGTTACGTATGAGGAAGGGTTAGCACCCTCATAACGCCCAAAAATTAGTACCAAATCGATAAAATCATGTCCAAATGTTGAAAATAAAGAAAATTACGAAATATGACCCTTTTATTAGAAAGAAAACCAAGACTTACCTATCCCAAAGAAATAAAGTACTTTACCCAATAAGTTAAGGTATAGCACCTCATGACTTTGAAATTAAACTCGTCTTTATTTTGAGGAAATTCCTACCTCGAGACTCAAAACGTCGAACCCAATAAGTTAAGGCAAAACACTTTGAATTCCCAAGAATAGATTTTTTTATTTTGAAATTGATAAATCTCAAATTTCTTAGAAAAAGCAGATACGTAATAACTAAAGTTTCACGAGAAAAATCGAACCCAATAAGTTAGGGCAAGATTCTTCTCGAAATTCCCCAAATATCACGTATCATCATATTTTGAAAATCATTTGAAATAAATTTAGAAAATGAAGATATGTAATACCTAAAGTTTCACGAGAAAAATCGAACCCAATAAGTTAGGGCAAAATTCTTCTCGAAATTTCCCAAATATTACATATCACCATATTTTAAAAATCATTTGAAATAAATTTAGAAAATGAAGATATGTAATACCTAAAGTTTCACGAGAAAAATCGAACCCAATAAGTTAGGGCAAAATTCTTCTCGAAATTTCCCAAATATTACATATCACCATATTTTAAAAACCATTTGAAATAAAATGTGTCGATTCAAAAGATGTTTTTATAAAAGATTGATTTGAGTGAAACATAACATGAATATATTACAACATATATATTTAATAGCAATTTTACAAAATTACAAATAAATAATAAAAGGATAATATAACATAAATATATAACGGACTATGTTAAACAATAATAAATGATCTAAAGAATATAAATAAACATGTAATATAGCAAATATTGAAATTTTCACGAAATAACAAAATTAAATGAAAAATGGAATAACATATTTAAACATTTAAAAAAATGGGGTGACTTTTAAAATGATTTAATATATATACATTAAAAGTAAAAAAAAAACTTATCATAAATATATACATAATTTAGTAATCTAATACATGTATAAATAACTACATATAATAAAAAAAATTAATAAATAGTATGTAATAATTTTTATATAAAACACACATATATAATATATTAATCTATTATAAGAATTTTTTTTTTAAAAAAATAAAAAAAGTATAAAAATGATATGGATAAATAAAAAAAAGTTATAAAAAATGCATAAGTCAACCTTACTACCGCAATATGAAGATTCAACGAAATTTCTCCACCAAAATCTAACTCGAACGGAAGCAACTAAAAAAACGAAGATGAGTGAAGAACAAAATAAGAACAAGCCACAGAAAATAAGAACGCAAGAGGGAGAGAAATTTGAGTGAATGCTCTCAAGAATTTTTATTGCTTTCCAAACTTTTCTGTCCTCTACAATGAAGGGAGAGGCCTCTATTTATAGTTGAGCCTCCCCAAATCCAACGGTACAGATCAATTACATCGACTGCTAAGATTAAAAGGTATCTACAAATTAAATTTCTAAGATTACAAAATCATATCTTTTAATATTACATACCATATCTTCTAAGATTGCATATCATATCTAAGATTGCATACCATAACTTATAGGATTGCATATCATATCTAAGATTTGCATATCATATCTAAGATTGCATATCCTTGAAGATTGTACTTCCATATACGTCAAGCTTGTAGATAGACCTTCAATCTTTAAATGATATATTTTGGACTGTACTTGGACTTTATTTTATTATTTCGGGTTTATTATTTTTTTGTATGGGCCCGGGCTAAATTGGGTTCCTACAATATGTTTTTTTATTATAACTTGAACGGTTGATTATTGCAGCCTCTACCCGAGATTTGTAACTAACTTTGCTTCATCAATTATAATGTTTTAAATATCATTACTATATGATTTTTTTCATTTCTTCTTTCCGTTTTTCGTGTGTTGGGTCAGTAAATAAGATGTATAAGAATGATCTATGATAAAGACACGTTAGGAATTTTATATTGAAGTAGGATAAAAATATAAAATTTTGAAATTTAAAGCTAAGATTTCTAGGTTAAGAAGCTTAAATTATTAATTTCTATAAATGACCAAAAATTAATTTATTGTTTTTTTTAGAACTATAACTAAATTGGTAAATTTTGAGGGCTAATTTTATTGAATGTTTTATATTATTGATATAATATATAATATTAAAGGGCTAATTTTTTTATTAGACCAATAAAAAAACTCATATTTTAATTTTGAAAAGTTTAATGACTAAAATAAAAAAACAATAATTTAATAATATTTTGTAATTTACCCTAAAAATTGTGGGTAGTGTCACGCACAGTGAAAAATCATTATTTCGAGTCGAAATTGATGATTTTTTAACTAATTAAATTGATTATTTTATAATCTTAATATAAATTTAATTATTTTTTGAATTAAGTGAAATAAAATTAAGTTGATTGAATTTATTTAAGTTAAATTAAAAAATATAAGTCAAATTAAAAATGTAGATAATATGATTAAATTTTAAGCTAGAGTGGATAAATATGATAATATATATCTTAGAAAATTTTCCAATAATATAAAATAAGATAGTTTAAGATGATAAAACTTAATCTGCTAATTTATTTGTTTAAGTATCGAATTTATTATTTTGTTTTTAATTTAACATATATTAGAATTTTATATAAATTTTAATTTATAATCGTTATAAAATATTGGAAAGTTTTCTTATAATTTATTTGAAGATTATTTTGTATCTTTTAGATGGATCAATTTGTTCATTTTCAAATTTGGTAATAACTCAAAGAGCGTTTTCACCATTTTGCTATTCGATTATTCTGTTTTTTAAGTTGTTAAAATTTAATTAAATTCAAACTCCAAAAAAAACTAAATTACTTAATTGAGTTCATTTAAAAAGCCGAATCACTCAATTTAATTAACTTAAAATAAATAAAATTTTCAATCTTTTCAAATCAATTTAAAATTTGTTTACCCCTAGTAAAAACATCTAAAATCAAAGAACTAAAAAGGTCTATTTTTTTGTAAAGTAGAAGAATAATCACCCAATTATGAACTTGTTTCTATTTTCGTTACCTGATTATTATTTTTTTCGATTTAGCCCTCTATTTTTATAAAAAAGATTAAAATGATAAAATTTGTAAGTATTGATGGTCAAATTTGTTAATTTTTTTTTTTAGATTTAGGATTGAGTTGATCTACCATGTAAACATTGGAGGGCTAAATTTATTATTAGATCAATAAATGGTCAATGTTAGACTTCCATTACCAGGTCAACAGAAATTAATGAGAGAGTGATTAAAATATTTAAATTTGAAAAGTTGAATGATTAAATTCGTGACAAAAATAAAACCAAGTATTTATTTGACTACATTTGTCATTGCCCCCTTGAATTTGACTAAAAGGGAGCTTAGAGTTTAGTTCGAGTTCACACAGAGGGAGAGAAGCGTAGTACATGGTTCGATTGGATGAGACATTTCTACTCAGAAAACTTATATTTTAGGAGATATTTCAAGTATCTACAAAGTCAAGAGATAAAATTTGATTCGTCTAGAAGACTATACCAAGTCGTTGAGAAATCCGTTAACTCTGTAGGGATGGTACTTTATAAACTTCTTCGAAAGAAATTATTCTCCCCTAATAAATCCAATTATTCATTCGGTTTAATAGATCTAGTGGTAATTGAGCTCAAACAAAGTGAATTTTAATTAAAATAACTTTGGCTTGAAATAAAATATATTAATATTAATATAAAATATTTTTGGAATTTAAATAATATATTAAAATCTTATTCGGGTTAGCGCGAATAGAGATTGGATAAAATCTTCAAAAAGAAATTAAAATCGCATCTCAATCTCACTTTATCTATAAATACATTTTTTGCCTTATTTAATTTTAGATGATTTTTATATATTTTTTAAATATTAAATTAATATATTATTTTCACCTCTAAATTTCTCCAATATGGTGAAAAATTCGAAACAATAATTTCGGATGGGTGTCCTAAAACAAATCAAAAAGCAATTTAAATTTTAAAAATTTTCCGGCAGCTAAACAAAAGTACACATAAAATAAGGGACTGATTTGACAATTTAGCCTAAAAGTGCACATTCAAACTTAATCCCCTATAATCATCCACATAAATCCAAGCCGATAACCTCAAATTCAACCATCCAAAATTCCCAATTCGATCATCGTGCCACGTGTACGGTGATTTTCACCCCATCCATAGCCTTCAAAAATCACCCCCCTCAAAGATTCAAAGTGAAAAAGGCCAAATAAAAAATAAAAAAATTAAATTTTTTTAAAAAATGATCTAATTGGCCAAACCACCTTTATATTCAAGTTTCGCGGCAACGCCACCCTCTCTCTCTCAAAAATTTCTTTAACATATTTGTATTTTTAAATTTTTTTTTTTTGAAAAACCTCTTTCTTCTTTTTGTTTGGGTAAACTTTGTACCTTTCTCCTTCTAAAACCCTCATGTTTATCTTCATGGTTTAGCTCAGATCGAACAAGGCTGTAATTTGGTAAGTGGGTTTGTTTCCGATCTGTGAATTAGGGTTTAAAAGCTGAGATTTTGAAACTACGTGTGCCTTTTGGAATGTTATTAAGACATATTGTGTTCAAAGTATGAATCTTTATGGTTTTTTAAAAGTGTTTTTTGGTTTTTCTTTACTGGGTTTGAAGCAGTTTTTCGAACCATTGGCCATCCTTTTATACTGAATTATAGATTTTGGTTTTTGAGTTCCTGCAATTTGGATTTTTTTTTAATATTTGTTCTTATATTTTCTTTCAGAAAAAAAAGGGTGATGGTTTACAGAAGCTCTATAACGGATTCTTTTAGATTTAAAAAAAAAATATGTATTTTTTGAACAAAATCTTGATCCTGGATTTGAGGTGTTCTAGTGTTATTTTTTTTTTCTCTTTTAATTAATTATTTAAAAATTTAAACTTTTTTTTTAGTTCATTGTTGACATTGATTTTAAATTTGCACAAACTTTTATATTTCCCCCCTTTTTAAGTTGTTTTCATTTATTAACAAAACAAGTTCCAAATCTAAACTGTGTTAAATTCTGCACTATCATTTGCTGCTGGGGTCTTTGATCTGTATTATATTTATCAACTTTTCATATATTGGTTGGCTAAGAATTAAGTTAAGAAATCTAATTTAGCTAGTTTATTCAAGTTATGGATAATATTTTTGGGGGGTTTATGTTTGTTAATGGAATTTTTCAGATAGAGAAAGGTGTTGATGGCCCCAACAAGGAAATCTAAAAGTGTGAACAAACAGTATTCGAGTGTATATGAAGTATCTCCTGATAAAAATGCTGGGAATTCAAGAAAAAGTAAGGCAAAGGTAAGTGTTTGAGTAATTTCTCATTGATTTTTTTATAATATGTTGGTTACTTGGTTAATTTGGAGCACTTTATTTGCTAATTTTGTGTTGTTTTGATGTGTGGAATCTACAACATAGAAGAAATTAACTGACAAGTTAGGAACTCAATGGAGCAAGGCTGAAATTGAGCAATTTTATAAAGCTTATCGAGAACATGGGAAAGATTGGAAGAAGGTATTGTTATTTCTGATACATTTACTGTAACTTTGAGAAATATCAGAAGAACTAAAAAACAAAAAGGTTTTCTTTGTAGTTCTATGCATTCTTTTATATTGGGATAATCCCATCGTGGACTGTATAATTATAAACTTAATTAACAATTTTTTTTCTTTTAAAACTTTGTGATTTATTATGTTTAGGTGGCTGCTGCTGTGCATAATAGGTCTGCTGAAATGGTGGAAGCCCTTTACAGTATGAATAGGGTATGTTTAGCTTCGAATGTAGCTTTAAGAACTAATATTGCTTAATTCTGTTCTTGGATGCTTCTAGGTTTATTGATTATTGTTTCTGCACTACCCAAGGGATTGTGTAAGAAAGACTAACTATTCTAAAAAGATCAAAAAGGGGGAAAAAAACACTGAAACTTCTTAGTGAATGCCATTTCTTAACTTTAACTAGGCTCCTCAAGATTTATCCAGTTGAAATTGGATGAGGATTGTGCTTAGAAATCCATGCACCGCTATAGTGTAATGTGAACGAGCAGTTTCTAAAGTCTTCGAGAGGTTATATAGAGTCATGTGCTTCAGGGCCTGTGAATGTAGTTTCATTTGGGCCTTTATATGTTGGATGAAGCATTGCTTTCGTTTGTCCTCTATTTGGTTATGAATATTGTTAACTTGAGGTCTTTTTATATTAACTGTTTTATTTTCAGGCATATTTATCCCTGCCAGATGGAACAGCTTCTGTGATTGGCCTAATAGCAATGATGACTGACCACTATAATGTCCTGGTGAGTTTGGATTTTACGTTTTGAATATTTACAAGGAAATCTGTGATATTTGCAGTATTTGTTATGGCTCATCTTTTATTTTCAGCAAATTTTGTTCCCCCCTCTTCTTTGCTGTTAATACTGTTAAATTTTAAAGCTATTCCAGAAGCTTCATTCTGCAGTCTGCATTCTTATCAATAAAAGTTTTTCTTTTTGTTTGTTTTTTCTTTTTTTTTTTTTGTTGTTGTTGTTGTTGTAATTGTTTTTTTTTTTTTTTTTTTTTTTGTGTAGTCTATTCTTTAGGCAGTATACTTCCTCATTGTGCTCCTTTTTTTTTTTTTTGGCAAATTGCATCTTTTCCATTTTAGGATCTAAAATTTTGCACCATCTCAACCAACAGGGCGTGAGTGATGGCGAAAGAGAGAGCAACAAACCTTCTGACATGTCAGAGAAAGTTCAAAAGCGAAAGCGAGCTAAGGTTCATCTTGAGTCCTCAAAAGAGGATGTTGTTCAGCCCCGATCCATTGCATCTAGTGAAGGATGCCTGTCTTTGTTGAAAAGGGCAGGCCTTAATGGTAAGATGCATTGTTCTTGTTAGCACTATTGCGTCTATCTTCAATTTAGTTTCTTTGTTTATCATAAGAGTCTTTAATTTTTCTCTCCCCTAGTTATATCTCTTTTTTGGAAATTAAGGCAACTAGGAGACTGAAAAGGGAAACAGACAAAATGGTACTATTTGTCCAAATATATGTTGGAAGAAACGTAAAGAATTGTGCTTGAAGTTGTTTTTGGTTTGTTGCATAGCTGAGAAGTCTAATAATACGAGAAAGAAATGTTATCAATCAGAAGGGGAAAAATACATAAAAGGTTCCACTGGTGATTGTTTGGTCTGCAGAAATAACACAAGAAGAGAAAACAAAAGCTTTACTTGATGATCAATTAGAATAAGTGGAAGATGTGCAGATGCTTTTGTGAATCAAAATTCTTTTAGGAGGATGTCTAATGTGGGAGATACACTGGCAGGCTAATATCGGAGCTTTCTTTCTTCCTCCTTTTGATATTTTAAGGCTTTTTCTGCTATTATTTGTATATATATATATTTTTTTTGCAATCCATGTTTACTTGCCTATCTATAGGGAATCCAAGTGTTTGCATTTAGCATCATTATTAGTTCAAAGATCAGTGGAGACTGTTCATGATCTAGGAAAATTCTTTCAGAGTCTAGGGGACCAATTGTCTTTTGGTATAAAATTTGGTTCTGTTTATGCGATCATAATTTGTTCTTAGTGTTTTATGTATTTAAAGGGGAAGAATGCCATGTTTCAAATCTGTTTGCCAAGTATAGTATGTCAATGCTGGCAAAAGTTTATTATAATAATCTCCATAATTTGATTGAGGTCCTCATTTGGTTTCCGTTCCTTTTAGGTATTCTTCCTCATGCATGTCGGAAAAGGACTCCTCGGGTCCCTGTTTCCTATTCATATAGGAGAGATGACACTGAAAGTTTCGTTCCACCAACCAAAAGAATCAAGAAGTCAGAGGTTGATGTTAAGGATGATGAACATGTTGCTGCATTGACATTGACTGGGACATTGCAGAAAGGAGGTTCCCCTTCTGCTTCTCGTTCACCTTATAAAATAACTGAACGCAGAAGATCCTCACCTGTTCGAAGCTATGATAGGATGGTATATTACCTCTGATTTAAGTTTATAACTTCGTTTTTGTTGTCTTGCCCTATCTGTACAATAATTTTAATGTTTATTTTTTCTATTGACATGCAATCAGTTGCCACAATCAGAGACAAGTAAGGCTGAGCTTCATGATTCTTCGTATGAATGCTGGATGGAAGGTGGGCCTGGAGGCATAGAACTTGTAAGTGGAACTTATGCCAGAGATAGAGGCCCTTTGATGGATATGGACGGCATTGGTACTGTCGAAGTTCATCGAAAGGGGAAAAAATTTTACAGGAAGAAAATCAAAGTTGAAGAGAGCAAGAACAATCTGTCCGATGATGGTGGAGAAGCATGTAGTGGCACTGAAGGAATTGTAGGTAATGATCTCAAAGGGAAAGTTGATATGGAGATTTCTAGTGCAAAAAAGAAACTTTCACCATGTACTGAGAGGAAGAGAACTAAGAAGCATGTCCTCGGAGGTATGAACTTGAGATCTGGGATTGCATGATGTCATAGTTCTACTTAATCAAGGCAAAAAAGTAACAATAGAAAAAGAACAGGAAAATCAAAGAGGAATTTAACGTTGTTACATTGTTTAATGTATAATGGTTTCTTGTAACTGTATTACTTTTGGATTTCATAGCACATACAAGCTCAACAACGGATTTTAATTCTCTTCCTGTATGTAGATCAAAGCTGTGCCCTAGATGCTCTGCTGGCATTGGCCAATTTGTCTTCTGTGGTGCCAACATCAATAACGGAATCTGGTAGGTATCAGTTGCTTATATTTCAACTCTTTTCTTCTTCAGTGTACCATATGATATCAGGTTCCCGGACACTTGTTTTAGTTGCTCATTATATGTTTCTTTTTTCTACTCCATTTACTTAATGCATGCTAGACGGATTCATTTTCTTATTCTTTCTGTTGTTACCATGTTTGCCTAGAATCTTCTGTCAAACTGAAAGAGGATAGAACTACATTCGAAGCTGATGACCAGTCTAGTGTACCTGAAGCCGCATCTATAACTCATCATAGAGATAAAATAAAGCAACCCAGGCCAAATAAAAAGGTGCTCAACTTGCTCAATGGAACTGAAGATAATACCTCTCGAAAATTAGCAGTTTCTGAACCAAAACAACAGCAAGAACCTTCAAATAACTCAAGGAAAAGAAAACAAAAACCTTATGTTTCAAAGGTAGGTGTTGAATATTTTTTATTGTAACTATTTTCCTTCCAATTATGATTTTTGACAATCTCTTGTTCTAACTTCAGATATCAAACTCAGAGGCTCCAATGGATTCTCGTTTGAGAAAACATTTTGATAATGAGGTAGGTGAATCTCGTAATGTTTTATGTACTTGTTTAATGCATATTAAGAGAGCAAGTAACTTCCATGTTACTTTAATTACATATATTATCACCTGGTTGATGCTGTTTTGTCTTGTAGGAAATGGCTAAGGAAGAGAAGAAATATCTCATTAAAAGTAAATGTGCTTCTCAGCAAACATCATTCAGAGTTCCAGAAGGTTCTGTCGCTAATAATGATCCAAAAATGGCTGGAATTGATTCAGTGGTGTCGACTTCACAAGTTCCTGCCTCAGATCCTGTTAGCTTACCAACTAAGCATCAAAGTAGACGTAAAATGAACCTAAAGAGAGCTTTACTTTCAACACATAAAAACTCTTCTGTTTGCACACTAAAAAATCAACCAAACAACCATTCTGTTCCACCAGACACACCGAAGGTAGAACCTGATCTTCCACCATTCATTTCCTTCCTGCAAAAGAATTTTCAAAACTTTTAGAGTATAATTTATGGATGTTATTGGATTTCAGGAAATGCTTTCTTCCTGCCTATCATCCAATCTTGCACGAAGATGGTGCTGTTTCGAATGGTTTTACAGTGCTATTGATTACGCTTGGTTTGCTAAAAGGGAGTTTGTGGAGTACTTAAATCATGTCAGCTTGGATCACATTCCAAGGCTTACCCGTGTTGAGTGGGGTGTCATAAGGAGGTAAGTCCGTCGCTATCCCTAGTGTTGAGAAATTTGGAAAAAGAGAAACATCACAATGCAATTGCTTGTTAATACAGTTCCCTTGGCAAACCTCGGAGGCTTTCTGAACATTTTTTACTTGAAGAGAGGGAAAAACTTAAACAGTATCGGGAGTCTGTGAGACAACATTATACTCAACTTCGTGTTGGTACTAGGGAAGGGCTTGCCACAGATTTAGCACCTCCTTTATGTGTTGGACAACGAGTAATTGCCATTCACCCTAAAACAAGGGAAGTTCATGATGGAAAAGTACTTACTGTGGATCATGATAGGTGCAGGGTTCAGTTTGACAGTCCAGACTTAGGAGTTGAATTTGTCATGGTAACTGCATTTTTATAAACATATCAGTGTTATAGATTGTTAATGTTCTTTCATTGCGAATGTCACACGGGCATGTTATTGCAGGATATTGATTGTATGCCACTAAATCCGTTGGAAAATATGCCAAAAACTCTTAAGAAACAAAATCTTGCTTTCGATCAATTTTCTTTGGCACCCAGAGGGGCCCAAGGGAATCGACATTTAGAGCTTGGTGGGCCTGAGGTATTCACTTCTTGTGGGTGCGTGGAAAATGCGACAAGCCCTGTGAACATAAACCCGATAAAAGTAAGAATGCTTAGAAATTGCAAATACTAATTGCTTTTATTGATTCTAGATTTATTTGGTTTGATTTAACATGTTTCTTGTTAATCTCTTTGTTTTATGACTTGAGATTTCAACTTAACACATCGTTTTTGAGGACCCTCTTTTTCCTTCCCCCAAAACCTTCCCTTTTTGCACATTATTTTTTATTATCAAATACTCTAGGTGTTCATAATTAAGTCTAGAATTAGAATTTTTCTAGCAATTATTTTAAATATTAATCCATAACCAATACAACATATATGGGTTTTGTCCAGGTTGATGCAAAACATACTCTTTTGCATGGTAAGCCAGCTCTTCCGCATGTTGTTAGTGCACATCAAGCAGCCTATGATCAGCCCCTTAGAATTGCACATATTCAAGGGAGGGAAGCTGATATACGAGCTATGTCTGAATTGAGTCATGCTTTGGACAAAAAGGTTATTACACTACTTTTAGAGATTCATTGTTTACACCCTTTTCAATTCATCTTAATGCTCTTTGATATTTTCATATGAGTTTAGCATGCTCATATAGATAACTAATTTGCTAGCGGATACCTCCATCTTCAAAAAATGATCTCTTTGGATTAAGTAGATTCATATTAGACATATCTATGTTACTCGGCCTTGGGTGTGATTGTCAGTTATAGGTATGTTCAAGTTTTCTAAGTTTTTGATGTATTTAGAGGGTCATATCCTCATACCATATCCAGATGTGTGTTGCACACGAGTGTAAGACATTGGTATTTCATAAAAAAGGATGAGTCCAACTAATATAACGATGAATGTACCTAAGAGGTCCCTCTATTAAATGGATCAATTTAGTCTACTATTAAAAAGAATCAAACAAGGCAAAATTGGAATGGAGTTGACATTTACTGTTAAAGAAATATCATTTACTTTTTAATAGAGTTAATATTTTAAAAGTTTTTGTGGTTCTGTAAATGAAATCTTTCATTTAGAATTGAATTGCAATTGAAAAAATTAGTTTCAAGACATTTTTTAAATGGTAAATGTTAACTCTCTTACAATTTAGAATTATTTGATTCTTTTTAATAGTATAGGACTAGATTGATCCATTTAATAATAGGGGGACTAATTTGATCCGGTTCCTATAATACAGGGATCTCCCTGGTACTTTAACCTATATCTATATATCCATATTTGACACTTACCCTGAATCCGGGTAATATAGGCTGAATTACGTGAGTGGGGCTGATCTTTTTCATGTATATATATATAAAACATTGCAGGAAGCTTTACTGTCAGAGCTCAGAAATACAAACGACATAATAGAAATCCAAAATGGAGAGAGTTGTTTAAAGGTATCTGAACATTTCAAGAAGCATATTACCACGGTACTTGTACAGCTAAAGGAAGCCAGTGGCCAGGCATGTGGCTTCCATTAATTGTTAAAAGAACTGGTTAAATTCTTTTCATTTTCAAGTTCTCTTCTTTGACAACTTCTGGTTTGATTATTTTCTCTGCAGGCTTCTTCTGCATTACTTAACTTGCGACAACGTAATACTTACCCCGCAAACCCTCTATTACCATGGCAGAAACACCCAACTAATCTTGATTTCTTAGGTAGCTTGACAAGTTGTTCATTTGATAGTTCACTTATTTCACCAGAAGCAGGGTGTGTTGTAGGTGACATTATTAATGGCTCGAGACTAAAAGCATGTGCCATGGTTGATGCTGCTATCAAGGTACATCTTTTCATTCTTTGTATAAGGCTTATGGTCTTACACAGATTTGGATATGAGTGTTGAATACGAATATCCCTACGTTTGAAGTTTTTTTTAGAAGTAATGTAACTTATGGTTTACTGAGACTTACCAGTTATCATGCACTATTTATTCAGGCTCTGTCATCGATGAAGGAAGGTGAAGATGCATTTAAGAGGATAGGAGAAGCTCTGAACATTGTTGATAAAAAGCAGATTACATCCGAAATTAGTATGCCGGCGATCAAATCACCGGAGCAGAATCAGGTGAATGGCTCGGTTTCCATTACATCAAAACCAATTGCCGCCACCGGTTGGGCCCCTAATCCCAAGTTGCAAGAGGCTTCCGACAAAAATGAGGAACAAGTTCCTTTGGAGCTTATCACATCATGTGTTTCTACTTTGCTCATGATACAGGTAAAACCCAGTACCGGAACACTGCTTCATACTTTTTTCTTTTAAATTTTGTATTACAATTTTCGTGCATTCATGTTTTATTCCCTCGTGTTTTAATTAATTTTTCGTGTCTTCTTGTGTTGTATCCTAAAATTATCAAATCAATCTTTGTGCTGATTACCAGAAGACTGGCTGCTTCATACCCATTTCTTTATTGCAATTATTTAGACACAACAGTGCATATATTTGATGTTATATACCCATATTATTTTTCATGTACTTGTAGACATGTCAATTGACGGGTTGGGTTGACTTTAGTCAGATCAATTCGGGTTTTGAAATCCTCGGATCACTTTGAGTTAAGATTGTCTCAGATTTGGGTCATTCGGGTTTGTCAGTCGGGCTTTCCAAGTTAAGTTGCTTCAAGGTTGGGTCATACATGTTTCTTCTTACAATCTTCTTAAACCTAACGATCCATGTGTTCATTTTTTTTTCATATATTCATATCATATTCTATAGTTTATTTTAGTTATTTTTCGGTGTCTCCTTCGTGTAAATTGTATCCGTGTCTAAAGTTATCGAAAATCGAAATCTTTGTGCTGATTACTGGTTTGTCTTCTAACGTGCAGAGATGTACAGAGAGACAATTTCCACCAGCAGATGTGGCTCAAATAATTGATTCAGCCATTACAAGCTTGCATCCATGCTGTCCCCAAAACCTGCCTATTTACCGAGAAATACAAATGTGTATGGGCAAAATTAAGACTCAAATATTAGCTTTAATACCAACTTTAATATGATATTTCTTTTTTATTTTTCCAATTTTAATACAATAATATTTTTTTGCAATTAGAGGAGGATATTTAATAAAACTGAAATATGAACTAGATTTGTAACTCTTTTCTTATGAGTTACATTATCTTAATTCATTTTCACCCTTCTTTTCCCCTTTATAGAGATTATGGAAGATGGTTATGAAGTGTTATATATTGGTGCCATTAGTCAGATTAATACCAATCCTGTTGAGTTGATATTAGTTCAATTAAAAAATAAATAAAAATAATTTGATTACAAGATTATCTCTTGTGAGGTATTTTTCTACATTAACTTTGATATTTTAATTTTATTTATTTTCATTTGCAAAGTGGATATGGAGTTAAGGGAAAAAAACAAAATCTACTTATAGTCGAGATGTTGGTATATGAGATACAGGGAACTGAATGTTTATTTATTTATTTTACAATTTTAATTTTTATCATAAAAATAAATATTTTATATTTAAAATAATAAAATTAACTTTAAAAATCTATATAAAAAGTACATTTGTGAAAAATACCATATAAAATTTATTGATTGTTTTTTTATTTAGTTGAAAAATAATTTTTAAAAAACTTCAAAATTTTTTCAAACATTATTCAAAATGCATAAAACGAAATTCATTTTGTCAAAATTAATTTAAAAATAAAAAAAATTAATACGAAAAAACAGGTAACAAAACAGATATCACCCAAATGGATGTTTCATATTAATAAATTTTTAATTTGATTTTACACTTATATATGTGTATGTAAAATAAAATATTTATATTTCATATATTTTTAATAATAACCACATTAACTTCACAAATATATGGCATCGCCTATATAATATCTGGGAAAGACTAGAACCAACCAAAGAGAGAATCAGAAACCAAAAATAACCAAGTATTTCCCAACTACATTGTCCTGTGTCCCAGGCCGAGTTTCAAGCCTTAAACCTGTGGATCTTGAACCCGAAAATGCACTCTTCCAAGGCCAGCCAGACTAAAAATAATCTAGTGTCCCAGGCCAAGACTTGTGCTCTATGTGGATCTTGAACCCGAAAATGCACTCTTTCAAGTCCAGCCAGCCTAAAAACAACTTTGTCTCACCGGTGAAGACTAGACTCTAAGCCTGTGCAGATCTTGAGCTGGAAATGCACTCTTTCAAGTCCAACTAACCTAATATCACAGGTTGAGACTCGAGCTCTAGGGCCGTGCCGATCTTGAACCGGGAAATGCACTACCTAATGTCATGAACTGTGTGGATTATGAACCCAGAAATGCACTCTTCCAAGTCCGGCTGCTACAGTTACACCCTTTCCTTTTCCCTGTTAGCATAGTCACAGACATTGATGCTACAACAGCAATATGGTTGAGTTGATTATTTAAATGAAGGTGGGGAAAATTGAATTCACAATTTACAAATTCTTTTCTTGCTCATTGAAATTTTCTATCCTAAAAACGGGTTGGGGGTTACAGTTACAAAGCCCCGTCAATCAAAACAACCAAGAGTCACAAATAAGATCATTCACCATGGGAAGAGGGGTCGCGTGGAGGAGCTGATAGAAACAGGACTCGATGAAATTAATGGATCTTCCTCAATGCCGCCACATTAAAGTGCTCAAATGGAATTACTTAAGGCTCAACCTTTATGAGCTAAACACCAAGAAAGAACCTAAAGACATCACTTAGTGAAATAATTCCTTCAACTCGCTTGCTGCCAGCCTCCACAATCACGAGTCTCCTAGTCCCTGAAGACATAGGAGCAACAAAACAGCAGAGACTAAATCACGTTGAAGAGATTTGGAAACTTGAGATAATTATAAGAGAACAAGCTGCAGCATATGTAAGGCTTAATTGAATGAATAGCCCTTAAACTATTCCTCTTTTTTGAGTTAGGTACCTGAGCTGTTTTTTTGGTCGAACCAGGTACCTAAACTATAATACCGTAACCATTATGGGCCCCAACCGTTATCTCCATTAAAAAAAAGCCACTTCAACCAATCAGGAGTTGTCACATAATTAAAATTTAATTTAGTTAAAATTTGAAAGAAAAAAAAAAGAGAAAATAATTAAATAAAAAATTAATATTAATATTAATATTAAATAAAAATTAAATTGAAAACAGCTCTCTTCATCTTTCTCATCCCAGAATTTACCATTGGAAATAAAAAAAAGTCAAATGATTAGTAACACCACCAACAACAAAAATTCCAAAAGAAATTTTTTAATAAAAAAGCTAAAATATTTGAAAACTTAAAGAGATGAACCTGGACGATATGGAGAGAGAAAAGGTTAAAAAATGAAGCTTTGGAGAGGCTAATGAACGAAAACGATGAATAATAGAATAAGAAGTTGTTGAATGCACTTTCTCATGGATGTACGTATCCCTTCTAATTAACAGTCAAAAGGAATACCCAAAAATCTTCATGCACTTGCTTTCAATTTGGTAAATTTCAAGCCATTAAAAAAATACTCAGATTCAAAAAATATGGTGAACTTTGAAATCCTACAGCTTTGAAATATCCTGTTTCAAAGAAATACCCAAATTTCTATTAGTATTTCGGTTTTGGGTTTAGATTTTTTTTTTTAAAATTCAGCATATTTTCAATTTTTTTTTCTAAGATTTAAAGCAATCAAAGATGATAATAGAAGATTTAAAGCAATCGGATGGTGATGGACGTTTGATGGTAATGAGATTAGATGATAATAGTAGATGGTAGATCAAGGTGATGGAGGTTTGCTGGTATAGTTTGCAAGTAATGGGGGGTAGATGAAGTCATGAAGATGGAGAAGATGGAGAGAGGGGGGGGGGGGATATTTTATTTTAATTTTTATTTAACAGTAATATTTATTTATTTATTTTATTTTTTCAATTTTCTAGTTAAATTAAGAGCAAATAAAATTTTAATTATATGTCAACTCCTAATTGGCTAAAGAGTTCTTTTTTCTAATGGAGATAATGGTAGGGCCTGTAATGGTTACAGAACTACAGTTTAGGTACTCGGTTCAGTCAAAAATAGTTTAGGTACCTAACTCAAAAAAGCACTATAGTTTGAGGGCTGTTTATTCAATTATGCCCATATGTAAATATAAACAAAAGAGAACGTCTGGAAAAGGATACCTGGATTTGCCAACCGCTCCATCACTTTGTGCAAAGTATCCGATTGTAGACACATTTGACATCTTTGTCCATTGAAAGAGTTTGCATCTTGCTCCAACTGCAAGGCCTGCAAGAGTATCACAAAATTCTTAAGAGGTCTTCGACATTTCAGCCTGATAAGAAAAGCTCCATTTCTATCTTTGCATTCAACTTAATAGGCACTTAATGCATATACAATATTTCACAATTACCTGATGAATACTCATGTCATCGAGACGAACCCGTGCGTAAGCTTTATCCTTTGCCAAAGTGGTTATATCGCTGTGAAGCACACATGTGGATAACTTTTGTTAAGGAACATAAATTAATCGGTTTTGCATCCAACATTTTCCTGTTCTTATAATTTTCATTTCTGAACTAGACAAAAAAATGTAATTACCTTCTTGAATATATATCAATCAATGCATCATTCTCATCCACTATTGGTATCGAACTTACCTCGGCTGCAAAACAAGGAGTGATATTGTAAGATGAAAAGAACAAATACCAACTATCACTTATAACTCTAATGGACATCCCTCCCAAAATAAAAGAATTAGTAATACAATAACACCGCTAAACAAGGTCCATCCGTATCTACAATATATGACTAGTTATTTGAACGTTCACCAAGACAACTAAGGTAAAAAGCTCAACACGCAATGAAAAGATGTAGCTGAAAAAGCAATCCCGAATCCAACCTTACAAGAAATAATGCTTGAAACAGTCCATTCCTTTCTAAATTACCCACTAAGTCATCATTTCTATCTTATTGTACTACATGAAACATCAGCAGCCAGCTTTTTATTTTTCTCAAAGTAACCATGTCCGACATGTGCCCATGCATATCTAGACGTGGTCTCAGTTAAGGGATTTGAAAATTTTTCAGGCCATAGCCTGCCCCATGAACACCTCTACCCGTCTCTGGCATTGACACTCAAGCCAGGTAATATAGATCAACAGTGGAAAACCTTAAGCACAAAGGCTGGAAGTTACCTTGCACTAACAATGACAGGGCAGCACCAAGAGAGGCATTTGGTTGCAGCATTGCCAATGGCCGACGATTTGGTTCCCCGATTTTTGGTACCCGGGTACCCAAGGGAATTGAACAAATTGGTTGTTGAAGAATGGGCAAGGAGCTAGAAGAATGTTTAAAATGTCTGCAAATACCTGCAAATTAGGTTCGGGTTAGAAAGAACTCATGCACCCTCAACAAACAAATATGAAGTCAAGTACCTTCAGCTAACAACAAAGTTAAAAGTTTACATTTTAGGATTTCAGACAAGGTGGCAAGGTGTAGCAGCTGCGGAAACGAACCATCTGGTGATGAAGAGTGAGTGATGGGAACCGTAGCTACATTACCGTCCAAAATCTTCAAAGCAACATCCTTCAAAGAATCATGTGGCCCAGCCTGCATACAGTGGTACTAAATGTTACCGTACAGATAAAAAAAACTAACCCAAAAATTTAGATTGACTTCAATAAAGTCCAAGGACTAACAAATTTTAGCAAAAGAAGTCTGAGAAAATACAAGATAAATAGAATTACAACGGGATTCTTTATAAACATGGGATTGGGTAATTGTTCTAAATTTTGGGAGAGATATCAAAGATTGCATAACCTTAGTAACATGAGAACCTGAATAATCGTTCCTTCCAAAAGCTGGAACTGCTGGACTAAGAAGTTACCATCTCTTTTTCATGAATATATCCAAAAAGGTCATCCAAAAGCAATAGGTCAAGAACTTAAGATCACATGGTAAAAAAACAGCTCATCCTAATAATTTAAACAATTAAATAACCCATTTTTCAAGCCAAAAGCAGTAGTTTAACTCTTAAAGTTCCATTTATAAAAAAAAAATGAAGAGCTGAGAATCAAGTAGTATTGAGGTAAGTTTACCACCTTCATGAACAATCCAAAAAAAATGTAAATAATCAGAGGCAAACATGAATGGTGAACCAGATATATTAGATAGCCAAGTAAATGAAAGCCCTTACACAAACAAGACGTCTAGGATATGATCTGGCATTGCCATCCATCTGTCTGCAAATATGCACCTTTCCCTCCTTCCAAGCTGATATCGTGTGTGTCTCCAATTCTTCTTCTGTCAAATCCGAACCAAGATTCCCCAACTGTCCTTCAAAATACATGTTAAACATACTCAAAGGTACACTATTGCAAATAAGGGGAAATAACAGGTATTTCCACATTTCAACTTGCAGTATTTATGAGAAAGCTTAAAAACATCCCATTAGTACTCCTATAAAATTATGTTACTATATCCACTGCTTTACAGTGATTTAAAACATTCGATTAGCCGTGGAGGGCAACAGGTAATCTCTAACCAATGAAACTTTCACCAAAATATTTTACATAAAGAACTACTTCAATAGGTCATTGAACGATTCTCTCTCTATCAAAAATAGGTAATCTCTAAGCCATTGTTGTTATAAGGTGTCTTAATGTCATATGATGACTTGTATGCTAAACCTCTTACTATAAAATACAAGAGGTTACCTCACTGTTAGGTGGCTCTCTGGTTTTTCCTTCCTATATTCCTCTTAATTCTTTCTCTCTCTCCCCCAAATAATGGAGACCTCTACGTTCAGCATAATAAGAAAGAAGCATGGTTAGTTTCATGCCAGAATTCCATTGAAAGTAACAGCCACCCATCTATTTCATCAAAGTTCATTTCTGTAATCCATACAACGATGGGTCTCTAAACAGAATTTGCCCTTAATAAAATTGCTTTTTTTCCCATTACAAATAATGTTTTCCTTAAACTTCTAACAGCTTAGATTAACACGTCAAAGGAAAAATGAAAATCTTTTTCTTTCAAACTTACCTCTCTTAAGATAAGAATAAAGTCCAGAGCACTAAGGACTCCAACAAACTGGCCCTTGCAAGAATCCCAGAGAGGAGCCACGGGAATTCCCTGAAAGTAGCATAAATCAACAAAGATTATATCTTTGCTGATAATCATAGGTGAAATGTAAAGACTATACAAGTTGCACACCGATGTAATCATTAAAAAATCTAATAAAAATGTAAATGACTTATTCCAAAGGAACTAGAGAAAGAAGAATTACTTTACTTCAGATAAGATGCATACAGAACATAAAAGGGAGAGAGAAAAAAAGGAAGCAGTAAAAGGGAAAAAATTGCATGCACTACAAAGTTATCTTTTCCTATCTGCATGTTTTTAAGTCTGTTAATGAGATTCACCTGTTCATGCAGAATATGGAATGCTTGCTTCACAGCTATATCAACATCCAAGGCAACGACCTGCGACAATGGACACGTTCAGGTAGAATTAGCCTCAAGCAACCCTAATAAATTACCACATAAACAGCTCCTAGAGAAAGGTAATGCATTCAAACCTTGCCTGACTCAGGAAGCAACTCATATGCCGTGTGTCTTGTCAAGAAAGCAGCTATACGATGACGAGAGACCTCCAAATCTGCATTGGATATTGTTGGAGCCATTTCCTACAAGTCACCCATAAATGAACTTAAGTCTTATCCATCTAAACTCTTAACATATTACAATAACTTTTGGCTTGATTCCTTTACAAAAAGCACCTCAACACTTGATAAACGACTGACAAAAAATGATAACTTAAAAGAGACTAACGTGAACACCAAAAATACTAAAAAAAGAAGTATTTAAATTGTTTAAGAAAGAAGCATACCATTTGACTAGAAACATCATCCAGGTCCATGTTAGATCTACCTGGCATCTCAGGACTAAAACTTGGAGGAAGCATATCTGGTTCCCTAGCTATAAAGATGGTGTTAACCACACCATAATCACCAATTACAAAAGGCTGGTGCTCATCATGCCGCCATTCATTATCAACAAAAAACTTAAACTGCAAAGAAAAAAACACGAATATTTTTCAGATAGGAATAAACATGCACTCTGCAGGAAGACTACATATGCATCCATATGATGCAGCATGAGATGAGCAAAGACATACAGAGCTTTCCTTCATGCATTCTCCTACTCTTCAATTAGTACACAACACGCTTCAAATAGAAAAACAATCATAAAACTTGTCATATTTGTATGATAACAAAACGTCAACACATATAGTAAAGCAGCTCATGATCTATTTGAAGCTACAGCTTATCGAGCTTAATTTACCATCACTAGGAATCGAGGATAATCTCTGAGATGTACTTAATAACTCAACTGGGATCTCATCAAAATAGTGAAAAGGTACTTGCAACATTTACATCCAATGAATTATCAGTACCATTTCGAAGATTGCTCAAATTGGAGAGGAGAGATTTAAAATCAAGTCTCAACATTCAAGTGCTCTGAACAGGAGAAAAAAGTTAACTATGTTGTTTAAACAGGTTAAATTCTTCTACAAGGAACAGGCTGGACCGAAGATTTTATCTGAAAATATACACAACCATTTAAAAAACCAAGAACATTGTACCATATTATCACTTAGAATCCAGTTCCAAATATGACTTTTCCAGTCTAAAGTTTGGGACTTCACAGCTAATTTCTCTCTCTCACACACACACACATAAATAAAGAAGAAGAAGCTGATTAACCTGATGGTATCCAGGGCTCAAGCTACAAATAACTTGAAATACAGTGTGACAGCCCTCCATTGGAGACATAGGTATATGCTCTGACCATCTGCGCACAAAATGATACAATCAATAGCCAATGTCCAACTTATATTAGTTTTTTTTCTTTTTTTTTTTTTTGGGGGGGGGTGGTTGTGGACTTCAAATATAATAAATTTAAATCACAGGTCTAAGAGGCCAAATAAAAAACCAAAACTGTGATATTTGTCAGCTCACCTCGTAAAGGAGCCACAGAGAAACACTCTACTTCCCCCATAAGGCCAAACGAAGCGCATTGGAATCAAAAGTGACCTTGAAACTCCACTGTTTCCATTGCCACTATCTGGAGCAGAAGCAAACATTTCCTCCCCAATTTACACAAATACCAAATTATGTGTCTACCAGAAACTCAAATGCAACCAGTTTCCCACTTGGTTTTTTTCTCCTCTTTTCTCACCAGGAAATCACTAAAACTCAAGCAATTTAAAGCACTTAACAAATTTTACCTCAACTGCTCAAGATTAGTAACTTAAAATCATTTAACTTTTTTTTTTCAATAGGGATCCTTTACAACAAAGAGCAGAGGACCCCTTAATGCATACTAATTAGAAGCCACCAAATCAAAACCAACCCAAGAAAATTATCTTCTTTTTTTCTAATTATTACCACACAAAAACCCCTAAAATCCCCAAATGAGAAGCTCTTTCAAATCCATTAAAAGTTTCAATAATCCTCTACATGTGACACCCACAAAACCCAATCGAAACCTTCAGAAATCAACAAATTCAATTCCCAAAAGTCAACAACTCAAATGGCTATTACAAGGCCAACCTAAAATCCCACCCCCGGAAATGACGGCCATAAAAAAAACCCAATTCGAGCTTGATCGGGACCAAAATAAAAAATTTAACAATGAATTCACCCAAAACCCTAAAAGAATGACAGTTTGTGTGGGTTTTTTGAGTGGAAGATTTTGGAAAAAGTAAAATGTAGGATTATAAGGGCAAAAGTGAAGAAAAAACCCTAACTTGGATAGAGAAAGATTAGAGGGAAGTTGACATTGGTTGGATCTTCGAAAGATTTTGTAGCCTCTCAGTGAAGAATCTGATTATGAATAAAGATTTTTTCTTTTACAGTTTAAAATATATTAATGTAAATATAAAAATAAATAATAAGTTTAAAACAATAAGAAAATGTGAATAATAATAAACTACACTCTGTTTACTACTTTTTTTTTCTTTTAAAAAAAAACACTTAACTAAAAAAAATGCAAAATTGTCACTCAAGCTCTATTTTTTGTCTCCAGCCAGTAACGGGTTAACCAAAAGATAACATGACAGTTATAAATATTTGTTGATTTTAATTTAAAAAATAATTCAAAGTAATTACGTATAAAAAATTATACGAAATTTAACAGATAATTTTAAATAATGGGATTTCAGTTTCAGAACTAAAAAAATTATTTCTTTTCTTCTCCCCCTCCCCCTTCCTCTTCCACTCCATTTCTTTTTTTTTAATTATTAAAATAATCACTTTTATTACTTTAGGTTACAATTTAGTCACTTACGTTATTACGTTGTAACATAATAATCATTGAGCCGTTAATTAATGTTAACGATGTAACAGTAAACTGACGTGACATGTTAAATCATCATTTCAAACAAAAAAATTAGGTTAATTTATGCAATCGATTTTCATATTTTTTCATTTTGAGTAATTTATTTTTTTCTTTTATGTTCTTTTAACTTTCTTTTTTATTTTCTTTATTTTCCATTCTCTTCTCTTCTCTCCTTGTTTTCCTCCATTCTCTATTTCTTTTAACATAATTTTTTTTATGTTTTCTATTTGTTAAAACTAGTCCCTATACTTTTATTTTTTTAACAATTTATTTTTTTGAGTGAGGCGAGCTTGTGGACTAGTTTTAACAAATAAAAAATATAAAAAAAACTACGTTCAAAGAAATAAAAAATGGAGGAAAACAGAGGGAGAAGCAGGAGAGAATGGAAAATAAAGAAATTAAAAGAACATAAAAAAATAAATTGCTCAAAATGAAAAAATATAGGGACTAATTGTAAAATTTAAGCTAAAATTTTCATTTGAAATGATGAGCTAACGAACCACGTCAGTTTATCATTATACCGTTAACGGCAATTAACGACTTAGTGATTAAAATGTTACAATACCATAATGTAAGTGACTAAAATATATCTTGAAACAAATGACTATTTTAATAGTTTCACTTTTTTTTTTTTTGTATTTCTTTCATTCAAATGTGTTTCATATTCTTCGTCGAAAACTAGAACCCAAAATCCGATAGCCAACATCTGTGTCACCTATCATTCACAGGCCACCGATTACCAAAGCTAGTTAGTAAAGTCATTGTTCAATCAAAAAATCTATTCTCAGGTCGCTTGGAAGGAGTGGCCTAAGGCGGAATCGATGAATAGAGCATATTTGCATATAGAAATAAAGGGGGAGTTTGAGTCAGTGACGTTGGCTGGGTTCAACAAATGCTAAAGAGTTTGTCTCTGTTGGATCGGGTCAGGATTATTTTTTTGATAAAAATTTAAATTAATAAATATAATATTGTACTTTAAATTTCTAAAAATAATAAAAATTTAAATTAATTATTTAAAAATTATAAATATATAAATTATTAAAATTACGAAATTACATTTTACTGTCATAAAAATATATAATTTAATTTGTATTTTAAAAATTAAAATTAAAAGAAAGAGAAGGAAGGTGAAACTCATATTTTGTTGATTGAAAGCTAGAAACAAGGCTTCTATTGTAACTTTTCAACATACAAAACGATATAATATTTTAAGAGTTACTAGTTTTAAAAAGGAAAAAATAGTTTCATAACAAATGTGTATTAAGTTATAAATAAAATAAATTTTTGATAAATTCATAATTGAGTTACCATTTGGTTAATGGATGATACTAATTAGGTCACCTCTTTAATATATAATTAGAAATTTTGTCACACGCATACATGTATTTAAAACGAAATTCGAACAAAAAAAATATGAAATTAAGAATATTAAATAAATACAATTATTTATTATTGTCTTGTTATCAATCTTAAGTTAGTGTCGAATTAATTTGTAATGCTAACTCAATTAACAACTTTATTAATATACGCAAATATATTGATTAAAGTTTTCAAATAGAAACTTAAAATTGTTTAAGTTCAAATGGTAAATGAAAAGATTTTATATATAGGGTGTTTTTTATTTGTTCAAGTCTCATTATAAACAAATTTTTATTGATTTATAAAAATATAAAAAAAACCAAATAATCATAAAATTTATTTTGTGAAGTAATTTTTTTTATAATTTTCTAATTGAATTGATTAGTTATACCAATCAAAAGGATTAATAAATGATATAGATATATGTTCGATAGACAAAAAAAATATAATTTTCTACGTTGATTTGCAATTACTAAAGTGGAGTTTTATTTTTGGAGTTTGGAAAATTTTTAATATTTTTTGTGATGACAATTAGACTTGATTATGGTCAATTCATCCATCCAAGTCTAAATGTCTATTTGAAAAGTGGAAAGATTTGAATAAAAATATAGGTTCGAAAAATGGACTTAGAAAAAAATAAGGCATGTTATTGGATCCGGCAAGAATTTGACTAATTTTTTTTTTTACTACTGGTGTGTTGTTGTTTTGCTACCATTTCACTATTATATTGCTACTATTTTGTTGTTATTGTTTGGATATTATATAACTCTTGTTTTATTGTTAATTTTGCCACTATTTTAGAAGTATTTGTTTGCTAAGTTGCAACTATGTTTGTGTTATTTAGGTATAAAGATTTTTTTTAATGTATTTTCAATTTGTTGAAAAACATTTATTTTAACGATTTTAATGTATTTGACGCTTTATATTTTTAAATTTATTTTTATATAAAAAATTTAAAAAAATTAATACGGATGGGTCAAACCGAGCTTGAATTTAGCATTTTTATTTGGGCGAGACTTGAATAAAATTTTAGCCATTACATTAACAATATTGAAATCTTCGATTTTGTACTCCGTCAATACAACTTGATAAATGAGTATATTTAGTATAAATAAATAAAATCACATTAATTTTGACTTATATTTTCCTTGAAAAGCAACAAAAAAAATGTATTTTTTAAAAATTTATCAAATATAAAAATACATAAATATCTTTAAAATAATATTTGTTACACTTTATAATAAATGAGATTTTGTTAATTTCTTGACTGAAATGGAAGTGGGTTAAATAATGATACCAATTCAATTCCCTCCTTAAATATACGATGATATAGATGTATTTCAATTAATTTTACCTATTTCTACTATCGTACTTTATGATACATTAAATCAGGATGAAGCTAAAAATTTACTTTCGGGGACAAAATTAAATTAAATTTTTAAAGGGGTTAAAGTATAATCATTGTATTAACATATTATTTCAAAACTTTTAAAGGGATTGTACAAAAATTTTACCATCTTAAAGAGCTAAAGCACAATTTAACCATTATATTAACTTAATGATTCAAAACCTTACAAGGACTACAAAGGAATTTCACCATTTGGTCCCGTCCCCGCACTAAATCATAGCATTCACATTTGAACTATGAAATGTGTTTTCAACGATTTCTTCGTATTTTGGTTTTTTCTTTTTCCAACGGCAATACTTCATATCCAAACTTGCGAGCTTAAACGCCCACATCCATAGCCTCCTCCATTTAAAACCACATTAGCTGTTAAGTACTTCTAGAATCTTCGACTGGTACAAATATTTTAATTATAATTTATAGAAATTTTAATTTTTTTTTCTAACATACAAATAATGTACCATAAAGATGATTTTGAGTCTAGGCTTGAAATTTTTATAAATTAAGTTATAGTCCAATACGTGGACCATCCAAATGAATTTGAGTCTAGGTTATAATGGTTTCATTGTATCAATTGGTGCTTCGATGGTGTTCAAACAATAGAAACGTGCGTTGTACACCAAATTTTAGTTTGCATGGGATATAGGGTTTGTAGTGTGGAGGTGGAAAGTGATAATGTTCTTCTTATTAACCTTCTCTGAAATAGTGTTGTTGTGGACAATAACTTTGTTGCGCTACAGTTATTGCATGCGTTGTGTGAGCGTAATTGGAACATATGTTTAAGGCATGTTGGCCGTGTAACAACCCGATTTTGACCATAATCGGAACGGTAATTTCGGGACCACGAATCCGAGTCAGAAAAATATTTAAATATAAGTTTCTGTGTTCTAAATGTGTGAATTTGTTTGTGTGAAAATTTTGTTTTAAAATTTTATCATTTGGATGCCCGATTAAATAAAAAAGGCTTAATCACGTAAAATGAAAAATTTAAGGGTTAATGTGTGGGTCGAATTTTGATTGTTTTCTTTTATAGAGTGTTAAAGTTACAATTTGGCCATAAAAATAAGTTAGTGGCAGGTTGGTGTGCATGAAATAGTAACCTAAATTGTTTATTATTTCTTTATGGCATTATGGTACATTGTTTTCTATTATATGTTAATATTATAATTAAAAGAAAAAAGAAATTGCAAGTGTTCATCTTTTACAAAGAGTGACCGAAACTAAGGCTCCGTTTGTTTGGCAGTAAAATATTTTCTGGAAAATGATTTCTGGAAAATGATTTACTTTTCTGGAAAATGATTTACAGAAAATATTTTCTGGTGTTTGGATGAATCTGTGTAAAATATTTTCTGTTGTTTGGCAGTTATCTTGAAAATATTTTCCAAAAAAGCTATTTTTACATATATTAATACATTTTATATACATATTAATAAATTTTTATATTTTAAATTATTTTTACATATATTGCAATGATTTATTTATAAATAAATAAATTAAATTAAATATATAATAATACTCAATTTTAAGTTACATTATTAACCGTCATAAAATGAAAACAATCAAAGTCTAAATTGACAATGGATTCAGAGTTTAGGCAAAGGGTCTAAATTGTTGCAGATAATGGCCAATGCTCCACTTTCAACACAGACATAAGTTCATTGTAAAATGGTTAAGATTTGTTAAAATACATAGCCAGCAACCAGTCTAAGTGCTAAACCAACCTTGCAAACACATATTTATAAAAGCATAAACTTAAATTTCATTAAACAAAAGAAAAAAGGCCATTGACACCACTCAACAAGAAGTTGGTATTAAAGTCATGGCACTTACAAGCATAAAAAAGGGTCTAAAAACATGTAAATGTTCTTATATACATAAACATGTCAGGTCTTTATCTGATACCATAAAACGCCATATCTATTTGGATCAAGTGGAAGAGTGACCAGCAGCTAGCCAGGATTTCAGTCTAGTACAAAATAACCAATCTCCAAACTCCTCTTCAACTTTCTTCCTCCATAGATCATTATTCGAAGCCACATATCGCATTTCAACCGAAACGCATGCCATCCTTGCGACATCGGTGCCTGGCAATGAGTCCAGAATCTGGAGCTTTAAGTCAGCTGGGAGACGCATGAAACAAGCTGGAAGAGGCAATCCAATCTTAAAAGAGGGATCTATCAACAATGGCAATGCAAGTCCATCCTTAACAACCTTCCAAAACTTGAAAATTTCTTTTTCCAAATTCAAATCCATTATTTTTAGAATTCAAATCTAAAGCATTAAAGAATTTTCTGAAATATGAACTATGCCCTCAACTCATTAGGAATGAAAATAAAAATTAGATGACAATACAACAGAGAGTAAATGAAATGCAAGAACTTGGAAATATCAATGAACATTTCTCAAGAGTATGGATAGCTTAACTAACTAAAGCCCAAAGAGTTGGAAAACTCAACAAGTTGAACAAGAGATTTTGCATGAACAAGAAAGAAGAAAGATAGATGCATGTAAAAAACCAAGAAAGCAATGGCATCTCATTTAAACTCTTACACCCAAGTTGGAATAGGCTGCTAAACATATAATATTAGACCTCCAATTCAGCAATAAAATAGCAGAAACAGATAAATAAAAGGGCTTACTTGAATCGAAATGAAACATAATGTATTGACAATAAATCAACAAGAAGGGTATGAGGAAAACATAATCATAAGCATTGAAATGGTGATAAAAATCAAAACTTTGAAGGAAACAGAGTAATACAGGAAACAGTAAGAAAGACAGGAATTACATACCCAATTTGTTCCTTCTAGCTGGCAATAGAAAGAAGCTGTAGTGTACCCAGCAATGCCAGATGTAAGGGCATAAATGACGACCAGAGCAGTGAAAAGAGCTCCTCGGTTATATGGATAAAAGACCTCAACTAGAGCAAGGATAAAAATGAAACTTATACCAGAAAAGGATGCAAATGAATAACAGTCAACAGATTGCTTGAAAACTAAGAGCCAATTAACTATGTAAGATGATACTCACAGAGTGAAGAGCTGGGTGCCAGAACCAAGGGCGGCGGCAAACAAGGACTTGTGCTTGGGGTATCTGAACACATCACCATGAATATACTTCCACCCAGACTCCTCCTGGTCATCTGCGGATTCCTCGTCATGTGCATACCTATTAAATAAGGAATACAGGAATTAAGAAACAAAACCAAGTATACATCGAATTAGATATGGAATTTTCCATGCATGAAAAACATATGGAAACCATTCATACTTGATGAAATCATTCTTAAGGACTCGCATAAGAATGGTGGCCAGGAAACCAGTCAATAACAAAACGGTGACACGTGAGTTGATGATTGAGAACTAGTGGATTTCCAAATGGTGTGGCAAGGAAGAAGATATCGAGTACTTGTCCATCCGTTTCTCAAAAGGAGTGTTGGTTTCCTTTCATTTAATAGTGTACATAAAATCCACATCAACTGGTTCATCTTCAGTGAGATCCACAAGGGCGTTGGGATCAGATCGTACAGTGATCTCAATGACACGATCCTTGTTATGATGGATCTCAAAAACGAGATGCTTAAAGAGGTAATATTTGTAATCAGCTGGATCGGTCTTCCCTTCCTTTTCAACTTTCTCCAAGAAACCCCAAAATTTGGAGGAATCTCAGTAAATTCATCTCTTGTTTTTAATTTAAGAGGTTAGGGGAAAGGATTTAGTAAAAAATAAAAAGGAATGATGAACCTCGCTTTTAAAGAAATCCCTAACACATCCAGCTTCAAAAATTTACAGAAACCCACACATTCACTACAAACCAAACTTGAGCAGAATACAAATATGCAGAAACCCCTAAATCCTAGAGCTTGCAATCAAGAATGTGAGTAGAAATTTACCTTCGATGAATCAGCAGAGAAGCGGAGGCAGAGATGATGAACCAACAGAGAAGATGAGGCAGAGACCAGCAGAGAAGAGGAATTCTTCCTTACGGTGAGAGAGTGAAGAGAAAGCTGTGGAAAATGTCTTACCGTTTAGAAATTGGTAAGACGTTTTCCAGAAATTATGAAGGGATTTTCCCGTGTTTTGGAAAATGTTTTCCTTAGGATTTCATTTTCTAGCCAAACAAACACCGTAAAATGGGGAAAATGTTTTCCGGAAAACATTTTCCCCTATCAAATGGAGCCTAAGAGAGAAAAAGAGAATTTTAAAGCTTTGATACATTCGGCCCTTGCAAGCTCAATTACGTAAGTGATCCGAGTTCGATTTTTGATAGTTTTTACGTTTTTGAGATCGTTGTTTCGAATACTCTAAGACCTATGTAAGAATTTTTGAAATTGATGAGATATTTATAAGTTGCCATTGTTGATAGTTTGATAGATTTTGTGTTTAAAAATAGAAAATAAAAGATATGTGTTAGACTAACAAAATTTTGATGGAATTGAGTAATTAAGGCTAAATTGCTAAAATATTAAATTGAAGGGTTAGTTTGTATAATAGGTGAAGTGTGAGGACTTATATAAGCTAGAGGAGTATTTGGCTAGAGCTTGTTGTTTTTAAATTTTGTGTATTTGATGTGTTATGAATTTTTGGATTATAATGTAAAAGTGTGAAAAATAATGGGCAAAATGTAAATTTGCTCATTGATGTGTTTTGGGGTTTAATTGAATTGAATTTTATTTGAATGAGCTTAATTTGAATTTGAATAGATCAAGAACAAAAAGGATCGGGTTTGGATCAGGAAAAATAAAAAATCGTTGAATAGTCGATAATCTCCGTCCGTGATATCCGAGGTAAGTTATTAAGCATATGTTTTGTATCGATTTAAACAACCATAATATCCATGTAATTATGCCGAATAGAATGGTATATATATATATATATATATATACATGCATGTAGTGATGAATTTATCGAATGTAAAAAGAAGTAAGATGTATTGAGTTGTTGACTTTCGGCACTAAGTGTGCGAGTATAAATATTTAAGATTATGAGATTGGCACTAAGTGTGCGAGTTTGATTATTAAGCACTAAGTGTGCGACTTTAACGAGTAATCATGGACAGTGGAATGAGTAAATACTTGGAGTTCTTGAGGAATAGCTATTATGTTTGTGTTCGAAATTGAGCTTGGTAAGTCTTGAACCTATGTGGTGATTATATTTGGAATCAAATATATAAGATTAATTGTGGAATAGATGAAATGCTATTTGGATGTATAATTTAAATGAAAATAAAATGATATGTGGAAATGCATTAAATATCATATTGAATGTTATATGAAATGTTAATGGAGACTTGGCTGTTCGAGAGCATGTAATGATAAATGTGTGAATAGCTTTGTGTTAAATCATATTGATATTCGAATAAGATGGTTTTTGTGTTTGGAAGATATATGGTATATTGCAGAATGAGATGAAGTGTATTATGCATATATATATATATATATTTTTTTTTTTTTTTATTTTACATGATGATGGAATGCCATAATGTATTCGGCCTTGTATTTGAAATTGAAGATAAGCTTTATGGTTGAGTAATTATATATTGATTTTGGTTAAATCATAGTATTCGATTAATAAGTGCCTTATAATATAGTAAGCTAGTGATTATATGATTTAGTAGTATGAATTAGTTAAATGGTATTTGAGGTATCAAGTTAAATTTTAGAGTTTAATTGCTTGTAACTTACTAAGCTAAATTAGCTTACACTGTGTTGGATAATTGTTTTTGATTTATAGGTTTTGGTGATCGTTACGTGCTCGGAGATCGTCAGTGAAGCTCGTCACACTATTGTCTATATTTTGGTACTCTTGAAAGCTTAAGTTTATACTTATGGCATGTATAAGCTATTCTATCTTTTGAATCCGTTGTGAATGAGAAATGTATTTAAGCCATACGAAAATGGCTTAATTATTATATGTTATGCTGGGTTTAAAATGTTTTGGTTTAATGTTTTGATATGCTTGGTTTAATGGTTTAGTTATGATTTAAATCTATTTGATAAGTATGGATTATAATTTGGATAATTGATATATATATTTATATATTATCCGTATAAATTGGTTTTGTCATGAATCACTTATGAATATTTCATATTAATGGGTTTAAAGCCTGTTATATATATTGACCAAGGTCTAAAATTATTTAAAAATATGTTCGTGCTATGAATTGATTGAGTTATATCAAGTTATTATGACATTTGGATGTATTAACATGCTATTATAGAATGTAAATGATTTGCCAAGTCTGTTTTTTTATTATTATTATAGCCAATTTGAATATTGCACATGATTTGAATAGTATGCTATGTGAAATGTTTTATTTGGTTTTATTAATACATGTATATAATTATGAAGTCAAAGAATTAATATTGATTTGAACTCGTTTGAGCTTGGGAATTATAATATGTGCATACAGTGTGATTAATATTTTAATATATTTATTTTTACGAATATGATCAATGGAATTATGTGATTGTATGAATACTATGTTTTCTTCAGTAATATCTCGTAACCCTCCGGCGACGGTTGCGGATTAGGAGTGTTACAAGCCGTGCTTTGAATTAAGTTGTCGATCGTCTATCGCGGATCGATTCTGCCCAACTAAATGTCCGATGCTGAATGAACTCTTGTTGGTTGCTTATATATATAACTATGTATAAAAAGGACATTCATTCTCCTTACACGTGACACACCTAAATCATGATTTTTTGGGGAATAAATCTCAAAATTATACATGATATATGGTTAACCTGCAATTATACATGAATTTTGATTTTGTGCAACTTTATACATAAAATTTTAATTTGATCTAATTCTTGTAAATTATTAGCACAATTATTCATAAAATATTATTTTATGTTTATATATTGTATACATAAATAATTATATTTTATCTAATATTATAAAAATAAATTGCTTGAACACATCCAACGTTTTACGTCGAAAAGGACTTGATATAGAGTCTAATTGCCGTCTCTGCGGAGCGGATTTGGAAAATGCCGATCATATATTTCGTAGGTGCCGTTTTGTGGTTGGTATTTGGGAATGTGTAGATAGGCGATTTGGGGTTCAATTTGATAACAAACATGAGTTGGTGGATTGGTTGTTCACCAACATCAATAAGAAGATCCGGATAAGTCATGGTTGTAATTGGAATTCTTTGTTTCCTTTATTGTTATGGAGTATTTGGAAGGCTAGGAATAATTTAGTTTTCAATGTTAAAACCCCAAATGCGGATGCTATTCTTGTTGATGCTACTAAAATTGCCCGTGAAGTGGGGCTAGTGTTTTCTTCTTTCGTGAGTTTAGGTGGTGCTTCAGGTCAAATTGTGAAGTGGAAACATCCTCTGGAGGGTGTTCTTTTGTCAAAAAAAAAAGAAACTATATTTAGTGCACATTTGAACCACAATTAAAATTTTAATATATAATTGCACCAAATTAAATTTCACGCATACAATTATAAATTAAATTAAAGTTAATGTATAATTTTGAGATTTATCCTCCTTGTTCTTTTTTTTTTTTTTGCATTTCGTCAATATGTTTAGATATCAATTGTTGTCCCTCTAATATACCTAAATTTGATATTTTATATATTTTAATTTTAAACATAATTTGGTCTTTATATTTTTACAATGTTATTAATTAGTTCAAATAGTTAATATCTTTAATTTTTTTAGTTAAAATGTTACGTAGTTATATATATATAATTTGAATACTACTCGCAGGTGGTTTATCATATCTTTTAAGTTTGCGTTGCTTTTTGGACATCATAGCACAATGATCAAATTTCAATTTTGGCCTTTAAACTATGTTTAAACTTGAGATTAAATCTATATACATTATTATTTTTATTATAACTTAATCTTTCTACTGTAATCATAACTGGCCCTCAAATTTTAAATCTAAAATGAAAATAAAAATATGGGCTAAATTTCAAATGTAGGTAGTATATAAGGACTTAAAACATATTTATCAACTTTATAACTTAAAACAAACAAATAAATTATGATAGTATATTATAATTTTTATAATTTTTTTCTAATATAAATATTTTAATAATCCCTCTATTTAAATTTGTTAATATAATTGTTTGATATTTCTATCAAATTTTGCCAAGCAGTATATACTTATCATCCGAAACAAAACCTGAATAGCATTAATTAAAAATATTAATAATGCATATAAAATTATAGAAAATTTGTAAAATTAATATAAACTTAGGATCCTTATTATATTATAACTAAATTATATATATATTTATTAAACAAAATAAATGTAAATGATTTCTCTAACAAATTCAATCTCTGCGAGAAAAAAACAGAGGAAAAGGAAATAAAAAGGAGAAGAAGAAGAAGAAAATGACAACAATGGCGAGGACAAGCACTGGCCTCGCGTACCCGGATCGATTCTATGCGGCGGCTTCTTACGCTGGATTAGACGGATCTCTCAATTCCAACAACAACGACGTCAGCTCCAGGTTCTCAAACGAGGTCGCTTTGATCCTCTACGCCTTATACCAGCAGGTCATTTCACCATTTTCATTCTCTCTGTATCTGTTTCATTGGAACTGGTCTTCTCCGATACGCTACCGGTTTGCTTCTGCTGATTTCTCTTTATTTGAATTGCATTCCCGGTAACGTCGTGTTTATATTGTTTCAGCTAAGGATTCCATTCAATATATTGCTTTTGCATATAATTTGCATTTCTCATTCTGGAGCATTTTAAATGTAATTTTGGTAGATCTGGTTTTTGCGCTTTGAACTTGAGACAATTCTTATGGTGGTCTCCCGAACAATCGAATAAGTATTTTGTTATTGAAATAGGAAAGTTATATTTCGTTAGGTTATTAATTTTCTGCATTATATATGTGATTTACAGGCTACTATAGGTCCTTGTGATGTTCCGAAACCAAGTTCGTGGAATCCTGTCGAACAGAGCAAATGGAAAAGGTCTGCAAAGCTCATTTGCTGCTATGTCTAACATTGCCTTTATGGTTCTTTGTGTTGTTGTATGTAACGGAATAATGTCATATAATAAGGCATTTTAGTATGGTATGCTTAGGGTGGTAATGCTTGCGTGTGTTTACAGTTAGCTATTTTAGTTTGATATGGTTATGCTTGGGGTGGTAGTGTTTTGTTTCATTTGTTCAAAAGTGGTGTTAATGATAGTAATGTTGATTCGAAGAGATGTGAATGAATAGGTTATATATAGGAGTGGCCATTTACTTATGCACGTTTGATGTTTTTTAGTTGTGTCAATACTAGGTAACATTCTGGCACCGTGCTGTATAGTTTATGTATCTTAATTCTAGTGCCCAAAAAAAAAATGCAGTACTTCTGTGTTTATTTATGTTTATTGGTCTGGATTGGTCTAATTTTCAGTCTGCCGTATATGCATGCTTTTTTTTTATGTGCAGCACAAGAATTTGGATAGTTCACAAATTTATTATATTTCAGATGGATGTGATCTATAGCATTTTTTCCTTCATTTGATAATTGTTCTTCTCCTAAAGCCTTTTATTATTTATATACAGCTGGCAGCAGCTTGGTAACATGGCTACTACAGAAGCCATGCGTCTCTTTATGAAAATATTGGAGGTATAGGCCAATAACATTCTGCTTTTTCTTTTTCTTTTTTTAATTTTATTTTTTATGTATATGAATTGGTATAGTTTGATATAATTGTTTTCTATTTTATTCCTCATTCATTAATATCTCGTCCAGGAAGAAGATCCGGGATGGTATTCAAGGGCTTCTAACTTTGTTTTGGAGCCTACTATTGATGTACAAATGAATGTAAGATGTTTTCACCGTTTCCGTAGTATGATTTTACCATTTCCAAATGTCTTCTATTTTCATAGCTTTGCTGGGTGACTTTACCATTTTAACGGCATTGAACTTTGTGTAAGAGCTGTTCCCAACTTTTGAATAATTTTTAGTTTTGAAATACTTTAATTTGATTTTCATCTGGTCTTTTGCATAATTGTTGTTTTTAATGTACTTATCGTTGAACGGAGAGAAGCCAAGTTCCTTAATAGAAGATGCTTGTCTTTGATAGGCTTGTTGTTCTATGTACTTGCTTTACCCACACAACTTGTATGCATGTTCATAGCATTATTCAAATTTTGAGCCTATTACTGAGAATGGGAATTCTTTTGCTGAGACAAAGACCATTTCTGCTGAAAATAGTAGCCTGGTGCAAACTCAGGACAAAGATGTTATATCAGAAGGCCTTGGTTCAGTTGTCATATATGATACGTGGATTTCTCCTCCAATAACCGGTCAACATCCCAAAGCTCGATATCAAGTATTGGCATCTCTATCATTTAAATACCCACCCTTTCTTCTTCTTCTTGCCTTTGTCCTCATCTAAGCACATTTACTCTTATTTTTCAGCATGGAGCAGCTGTTGTGCAGGAGAAGATGTATATATATGGTGGAAACCACAATGGCCGTTACCTTGGTGATCTTCATGTAAGTAAATTATTTACATCAGTATGCAATATATGTGCATCCTGATATGTAATGTTCTAATTTTATTTCTTATATCCTAATAAAAAAATAGTTTGTTCTATAGTTTTTGACCTGCAACGAAATCTTACTAAATTATGATTATCAGTTCCAGGCTGATACTGGAAAGCTTGGATCTATTTCTGTAGTCTTGATAACCTGGATTCTTGTTTCTAAATTCATGCATCATTGAAACTACACATGATGGCTGTTCCCCCTAATTTGAGAAGTGATTCAGGTTCTAGATTTTAGAAGTTGGACTTGGTCAAAGGTAGGAACAAAGGCTGTGGAATCACCATCTCCAGTAAACATAGCCCCATGTGCTGGCCATTCACTGGTTAGTAGATAAATGACTTTCTTTTTTATTTTCTTTTGGCCTTGCAAAAAGCAATCCTCTGATGGAAAGACTTACATCTCTTTAGAATCTGTTTTCTGAAATTTCTTGTATTTGCTATTGTCTTACTGTTATCATTTGACTCTGTTTATTCTTATCTTCTTTCCCCATAGATACCATGGGGGAACAAGCTTCTTTCAATTGCTGGCCATATGAAAGATCCTTCTGAAACTATCCAGGGTACTTGATTCTGTCCCCTTATAGTAATTTTAAAGAGTTGATGGCTTTATCATTCATCTCCTCCTTTCTCTTGAAGACTTATTTACTGTTCTGTATTTCTATGGCAGTGAAGGCATTCGATCTGCAAACTGGTACCTGGTCAATGTTAAAGACTTATGGCAAACCACCGGTATTTTATCTGTTCTTCCTCTTGACTACCTCTCCTCCTGTTTCATCTAAAAAATTTCTGCAAACAAAAATTAGAAAAATTAGTGGGTTCATGGTTTCTTATGTTCTTCACAAAAATGTATATCTGCCTTCGGTTTTTGAGTGTTTCTGAAATAGTGACAGACTGCCAGTGGGCTTGATCTTCCTTGTTAATTGTATTTAAGAAACTGGAAACTGAATCCATATAATGTTGATTGCTGAGCAATGTTAGTTTTTGAACTTGTTAATGTGGTTGAACAAAGACTGGATGCAAACTTGTAAAAGGAAAAATGTGAGTTGCATATGCCTGTTCCCCCATTATTTTCCCATTTGTTGAATGTTTCTCTGAAATTCTTTTGCCAATATGTTACAAGCTTTTAGCTTATCTTTGTGAGTTCCTTGCAGGTCTCTCGTGGAGGTCAATCTGTGAACCTTGTTGGAACCACCTTGGTGATATTTGGTGGACAGGGTGCAAACAGAACACTCTTGAATGATCTATATATTCTTGACTTAGAAACCATGACTTGGGATGAAATCGATGTCGCGTAAGATTATTTTGGCAATTTTATTCATGCATCCCTCCACACACGTTATTTGATTTCTGAACATTATTGTTAAATATGTTGTACTGGCTTCTCTGAAGCCGATAACATTGAGATTGTAATTGAAATGATATTTGCTGTCTTCCAAAATCTCAACAACTGCCATTGAACTAGGATCTTGTTGCATGGCACCAGCGACCTAATCTGATTAAGGTTCAATATCATACCAGCTAAGAATCTGCTGTTTGAATTTCAGTCTGGTTCATAAGGTTAACTTGTTATCAAAATTTAATTCTTAATTAGGTCGACTTTAGTCCTGTTAAGTACTTTTTATTTAAATTTTCTAAAAATTGTTGTATTAAACTGATTTTGAAGTAGTGATCCAAAATTACCACTCATGCTTGAATTCCTTTATTTTTTTTTAGATACATTGGCATTGGACATGAAAAGTGCTATCGTGTTATTTGACTCGAGCATATTTTCTACAAATTATTATGGATCCCACCTGTTTAAAGATGTAGTTTTATGAAGTAAAGGACAGCTTGATTTAATCCTCTTGAACTTTTATTTTGAGCAATCCCTTGCATCCAATTACTTTATAGATTGGAAGAGTGTTAGCAACAACTGTAGGTCTAACAAAGAGTGTCATTTGAAATTGATATTCCTTGGTTACTCTTAACGTCTGTTTATCTTCATTGTCATGCAGTGGGGTAGCTCCATCACCAAGATCTGATCATTCTGCTGCAGTACATGCAGAGCGTTACCTTCTTGTTTTCGGTGGGAGTTCACATGCTACTTTCTTCAATGATTTGCATGTCCTTGATTTGCAAACTGTAAGATAATTACACTTTTCGGTTTTCTCATTTGCTTGTCTGAGGAATTAATTTCTTTATCTCTCCTTTTTTTTTTTTTCTTTTTTTTTTTTTTTTGTATTTGGATTTGTAGATGGAATGGTCAAAACCTGCACAACTAGGTGAGTTACCATCTCCTAGAGCTGGTCATGCAGGAGTGACTATTGGGGAAAACTGGTTTATTGCTGGAGGTGGAGACAACAAAAGCGGTAAATGCTTAGTTTTAGTGTTATTATACTGTCAGCGTTCAATATGACAATAAGAAAAGCTTGACGGATTGGTTGTGTGAAAAAGCTTACTTCTATCACTACTTATTCTTTGTTGTTTGTCCTTTTCTCTTCCTGCAGGGGCGTCAAAAACTATAGTCCTTAACATGTCTAGCTTCGTTTGGTCAGTTGTGACATCAGTTGAAGGAACTGTTCCTCTTGCTAGTGAGGTATTTTACATTGTACGAATGCTTATTATGTTCAAAATTCTGTGCATGTGCCAAATCTCTTTTTGTATTGCTTAATCATATGTATATTGTTTCAAATGTATCGGGACTGCTGCAAAAGTTTAAACTTCTGAATCTTGATATACAAGGATTGTTAGACTTTCTGCATATGTTGTGCTTCTCTATAATGATTATAATCATTTGACTTGATTATCAATAATAATTTTGACATGTTTTTTTCTCATCTATTTTACTTACGATTCAGGTGTAAGTTTCAGATATCGGTATGTTCAAATTATTCTAAGTTTTTTCATGTATTTAGAGTATCTTTTATGGGTCATATTTTCCCATACCCATGTTCTAATATGTGTTGGACATGGTTACTTAAAGGAAAATGAAGAGTCAGAGCAACAGAGATTCTCATCAATTAACTTCATCGACTTCTTTAGCTGTTAAGCTTAAAAGCAAAATTATTGTTGCATGGAAATAGTTCAAAATTTCTGGACATTGCGCCTCTCTGCAGTATATTGGTCGATGCAAAGAGTACATAAAATTAAATCTGATTCTCTAATTTTAGGGCTTGAGTCTGGTTGTGGGCTCCTTAAAGGGTGATGATATACTTGTATCATTTGGAGGATATAATGGGCGTTACAACAGTGAGGTAGAGACATCTTAGCTTCGTTTCTCCAACTTTGTTGATCGCTTTGTTTCTATTTTGATCTGTTATGTTTTGCTTCCAGGTTAATATTCTCAACCCAAGTTGTAAGTTAAACTTACAATCAAATATTACAGAGGCTCCTACTGCCGTGCATAATACCACTAACCCTACCAGAGATCTGCGGTCCGAATTTGAAATTGGACGAGGAAAAATACGAGAAATTGTTATGGATAATGTTGACTCAAAGCCCACTGTATGTTATATTTTGCTTCTGCATTCAACATTCAAAACCATTTAAGTTTATTGGAGATCTACTGGTTGAAATCTTCTGATATAAAGTACAAACGTGCCATATTTGATAGAGCGGATTTATTATATTTTGCAACATTCAGAAGCAACACCTGAAATTTGCTTTCAGCCTCTGCAAAATTTTTATCGAGTCTCGAAGTTGAAAATTTTATGTCAATATTTTTCTTCAGCTCAAGTTTTAGATTATGTGCAGATATCCGAATGTGGGAAGACTAACGAACGCATTATAGCAACACTCAAGGTGGAAAAGCAAGAACTGGAGTCATCACTGAACGAGGAGAAGTTACAGTCTCTCCAGCTAAAGCAACGACTACTGGAAGCTGAGACTCGAAACGCGGAATTGTACAAGGTATTAATGTCCTAACTTATGATGTCATTGGCAATGGCAGGTCATGTAGCTTTCTTTGACAGCTTCAATTGTTCGCTAACCGAAACAGTGGTGTGCATCTTCCTGTACATTTTTTCTCACTAAATTCCATTTACATCTTAGGAGCTTCAATCCGTACGTGGTCAACTTGGCACTGAGCAGTCAAGATGCTTCAAATTAGAGGTATTATCGGAATCAAAAGAGCAATCCCATTACTCATACTCTCTGCTTTCATCTGTTTCCTCCTTTTAAAGCAACCATCCTAAATGCACTAATTTCAGTTTTCGAAAAAACTGCAGTATTCTTCTAATTCTCTTGAACCAACAGGTTGAAGTCGCAGAACTGCGACAAAAGTTTCAGACAATGGAAACACTAGAAAAAGAACTTGAACTCCTGCAACGACAGAAAGCTGCATCCGAACAAGCTGCTTTAAATGCAAAGCAGAGGCAGGGTTCGAGCGGTGTTTGGGGTTGGCTTGCCGGTAACCCTCCAGAATATACCGCCATCGATGACAATGCCTGAAAATTCAATTGAAAGGCCCAACTAATGATGGCTAGATTCTTTAATTTTTTTTTCTCATTAATCATTTTTTTTCTACTTAACCCTATTCTTTCTATGATGGGAATAATATATATCTAATTAGGGTTTTTTTTTGGCATGAATACATGTCCCAATAGATGACAGTCTCACAGCTTATTATTATACATTTACATATCGCTGGTGCGGTTGTTCCATTTGTTTTTTGCGCTTGTTTTATCCTAATTTGTATTCAAAATATAATGTTATTTTTTAGTTGAAAATATAGGTTTGAAATGTTTGCCTATGGTTTTATTCTCTTTCTGTGATATTATTTAGTTTAATGGTAAGATTGAAATCTCAAATTTAAGTTTCATTAGATACAAACTATTTTACTATTGGTGCATTTCATTTATATTTATTTTTTTAATAGTAAATTGAGCTTTTGAGTGTATCGATCCGACTTCAAAACAAGCTTAAACATAAAAAATATTCTGAAAACAGACATCGACCCGACTTGTATACCTCTAATAAACAACATCCATGCAATGAAGCATCGTACAGTCGTACTTAGACTTCTTTGTCGGCTCAACAAACTCGACTCAGCTCAACAAACTTGTATTGAGTCGAGTTTGGATAATAACTTTTTACATTTCAAACTACTTTTATATGAATTATAGTTAATATGATAAATTGTTTCTATTTAATATAAAATAGAATTTATATGTTAGTATTTTTATTTTATTTTTTTGAAAGCAATATTGGATTGGATAGAAAGAAGAATAAAAGTACAAAACAAGTTCAAGGGCCCAGAGTCAAATGAAAAACAGGCCCAAAGAGAAAAAACAACAGAAATAAAAACAAACCTACCCACATACTTCAAAAAGAAAAGGAAAAAGAAAATGGAGAGTCACTCTCTATCCAACCAAACTGGCACCTGGATTCTATCAAATCACAGGTATGGTGTTATTTGTGATAAGATTGTTCTAATTCTTTTAGTTTGTATTTGAAATTTAGGCTTCCATTGTTTCATTAAAAATGATTTTCGCTCAAAAAAATAATTTAGTTTTTTTAAAAAGTTAATATTTTTTTATATTTGTTTGAATTTGTGTAAAATATTTTTTATTGTTTAGTAAATTTCTTAAAAATGTTTTATAAAAATTGTTTTCAATTAAACAAACATACATTTGAGATTTTATTATTTTTTTATTGTTTAATTGAATTTATTTTTATCTATAATTTTATTTTATATTGTTTTTGCATATATTAAAAATATTATGTTAAATTCAGATTCATTGCAACGTTATTTTTTAATTACATGACTACTAAGTGAGTATTTTTATTTAAAAATGTGACATCAATAAAATTGACAAAAAATTTAACGATGTCAACAATTGGACTTGATTTTCAAATTTGAAAAGTAAAAAGACTAAATTCTTGAAAATAAAAGTACAAAAATTAATTATAAATCTATGAAATGTACATAGACTTATGACATATTTTAATTTTTATACTACAAAATATTTATTATTAATATATTTATAATTGTAATAAATATTATTATTAAAATAAAATTGAAATATTAATAATTTATTAAAATAATAAATTATATTTATTATATTAATAATTTATTATATAAATAATTAAATATGTATGTTTAATGATATTGAAAAATATAATATTTTAAATATTTTTAAAAATAAAAATAAAATTTATTACCAATATATAATATTAAGCTTGATTTAAGTTAATTTTTATATAAAATAAAATTATCTATAGATGAGTTCTTTTTCGAAAAATAACTTACGCTTTTTAAAAGAGTAAGTCATTTTATAGGAAAAATAGCTTATTTTACCTTGACCTGTAAGTCATTTTCCGTTGACCAAACACAAGAAAATACAAAAAACAATTTCCATAAAATATTTTACATGTAAACAAACCAACCTTTAATTTAATATAAGCAAATAAACTAGTTTGCTACCAGTGAAACCCACATATTAGCTTTATTTATTTAGATATGTTCGAATAATACTTAAATATCCTAAAAGATTAATTGAATAAGAACTTAAAAAAAAAAAAACTAGGTGGTTGCCATTAATAAGGGAAAAGGAATCAAATATGCATAATTACCATGTGTCTTAAGCTGTCCCTCACCACCAATGGATAGGTGGTCGAAAAAAAGAAAAACTGAATCAAAGAGACTACCTAAAGGACTTCAAACGACCAAAAATACATTTCCTAATCAAAATCTAAGAACATTCATCATTCATGTATTTGACAGAAAACCATCGTGGAGTAATCCGATAGCCTCTTCCCAAGTGACGTTTCAACAGTCAAGCAACTCATCCATCCATCCACTTCCATTGTTGTCCATCATGTTTAAGTCTGTACTAGTTAGGCCCTCAATGGAATATTATGTGAAAAGAAAACCATCGGAACTTAAGATCTTTGATCTTTCAACACATGATAATTTAAAATAATTTAAAATTTTGAATATAAATCTTATCAGTTTAGATGTATATTTAATTTATAGATAAACAATTTGAAAATTATTTTTAGGATAAAAATTAATAACATGTTAACTTTGATTTAAAATAAATATTTAAAAATCATGTAACAAATAAGAAATTCCCACAAGTGTGAAAATAATTTCGTTTTCCATTATAAATTTTGTATTTTGGATAATTTTTTTTTAAAATTTATATATATTATTTAGTGTTAACACATAGTTGGCCCTCAACTTGTATAAAAAATCTAATTGGTACGTAAAGCTTTTTTTTTTTGACATAGTTAGTATTTGAACTTGTATTTCATCTTCAAGTTGGTACTTCAGCACTAACATCGTTAGTTTATATTAGTGTGACACTGAAAACCAATTTGTTAGTAACACGTGGCAACCTCTCAATATACTACAGGACGAGCATAAATTTTAAAAACTAGACACTTCTTTATAAATTATTAAAAAAGTGTATAATATTTTTTGTCGAGATTATTTATTATGTGAAAAAATTATTTTTAAATTTTGTTAAAATTTAAAATTTATATATGTCACGTGACATATTAAGAGGCTCTCATGTTTCATTAATGGATTGGCTATTAGTGCTATATTAGTATTAGTATAAACTAACTGTATTTATGCAAAACGCCAATGGAATTACACCGTGAAATTCAACGTCGATGAAGCCACCGTCCGTCGGGACCTCCTCACCGTCGCATTCTGCCTTAATCCGATTGTGAGCTCGGAGTCATAGAAATCGGTACGGCTAATGTCTCCGTCAAGGAACTGCTTTATATTGACCATCGGAACGTAATCTCCGCCGTACCGATCTCTTTGTATGGAATTACTAAAGGTATGTTGAATTTCCAATAGAAGTTCAGTGACAAGTGTAACAAGGTCGTTCCGCCACCTCCGTTTACGGCGGATGGCGCCAAGAACTTTGGAAAAAATAGGAGGAAACCCACCACTTCCGATGATGTATCAGATGGCTGCAATGAGGTATCTGCCAATGTACCCACCGCATGCAAATGGTAATCCAGGGTGGAGCTTGTGGTACCCTCCGATGGCAGATTATCCTTACCCTCCGCCGCCTGGCAGTGGATATCCGCCATATGGATACCAACAGCCACCTTTTCGAGGTCATGGATATGGTGGAATGCGGGGTGGTGATTATTTCGAAGATGCTCACGAAGAATTTGAAGATTATTTAGAAGATGCTTATGAAGATTTTGCAGATTATTTCGCAGATGCTCATAAAGATTTTCAAGATTATTTTAGAAGGCTTTTCGTCTTAATAATTTTATTTGCTATTTTATGTTTGTTTCTCAGTTTTCTTGCATTTGCTTCGAGTTTTTCAAGAATATGAACTTTGAATTGAGAGTGTTTATGAGGCCAATAATAAAGGATTTTGTTTTGATTTATATTTGTTATTATGTTTAATGTATTTAATGATCTCAAAATAAAAAAAAAATTAAATTTTTTAATTTTTTTTAAAAATGATAATAAATATAAATTATATTTAATTCATAAAAATCTGTAAAATTATACAAATTTATCATTCAATACTTTCTTTTAATATTTACATTGTATATTCAATTAATTATTTCTAGCTTAACTACTAATTAATCCTCCGTGTTCTCTCACACATATTGTCCAATTTTATTAATAAAATTAAATATTTAATGGTTAATATGTAGAGTGTTGTCTAAACTTGTTCAAAAGTACTTAGTTAGTACCTGAATTTCACAAAAGAATATACTTTTGAAAAATAATTTATATATATATATGTATATATTTTAAAAAATTTACATTCATGGCTACCACGTATCATATTGAGAGTTTGCCATGTGTTACTATAAGATTGACCATCAGTGTCATATCAGCATAAACTAATAGTGTTAATGCGGAGGTATCAATCAAAGTAACAAAATATAAGTTCAGGTACCAATTAGGTACTTTTAAACAAGTTCAGGAGATAAACTAAGGGTCTAATTGTGTGAGCTCAACCTGAATACTATCAAGTTTGAGCTTAAGATTGACTATAAATTTGGAGCTCGATACTCGACTCGAATATCTATTTTTAAGCTTGAACTCAACTAGAGATATAATCGAGCCCAATTAAGCTTGTTTACTAATTTTTGTACTCGAGCTTAACTTAATAACTAAGTTTAGGGTTAATAATATATATTAAGGGCAATAACATAATTTAATAATATAAAAATATAAAAAATTTGATAAGGCTTGCAAGTTGTTCAAACCAAGTATTACTAAACTCGAATTTGACTCAACCAATAGCTCAGCAGAGCTCAAGCTCGGCTCAATAAGTCGAACTCAAATAATTTACAAGCACTAGTGTCTCATTTACACCCTTAAAAGCAAAACTACATTTTTTTGTGATTTTTAATTTTTTTAATTTTTTTATAAAGAGAGAAAACAAATACTATGAGATATGAGATATAAATATTTAATTATATAAAAATGAAAAAAAGTTATAAATGGATAAGTATAAACATAAATAAAATATATAAATGTATAAATAAATTAATAGCTAATAATTTTAATATAAAATAATATGATAATATCTTTGAGTGAATAAATATTAAAGAAATTAAATTATTATAAAATATATAAAAATAATAAATTTTGATTATTGTCTTGTTAAGTTTTAGTTTATTTTACCATCACCGTCATGTTTGCATTTAAACACATATCATCACTACTATTGTTTTTAAGCTAACTGAAATCAATTCCACCGCCCTATTAAATGGAGCTAAGTCAATATATTTTTATCTTTTAATATTTCGATAAATCTAGAATATATATATATATATATATATATATATATAACATCCTGAAATAGGGCCTAAACAGAACAGTGATTTCGAGACCACAAATTCAATGTCAGAAAATATTTTATTTGATATCTATGTTATGTGTTTGAGCATGTGCTAAAATATTGTAGGTTAATTTGTTTGTTTGGGTGTTTAATTTAAGTGAAAGGACTAAACCGAGTAAGTGGGAAAAATAGCCATTATGAAATTAAGTGGTTGAATTGATGTGTTTATCTATAAGGGAGGACTTAAGTTATAAATTGTTCATTTGATAGCATAGTGGACGGCATCATGGCTTTAATTTTTATATTATTTTGTTTTTATAAGCATAATATATATGTTAAAGTTATATATATTATAATATAAGATAATAATAAAGATATGACATAAAAAAAAAGAAAGCCATTATCTTCCTCCTTGGTTGAAAGTAAAAAAAAGGAAGAAGCTTGAGCTCTCTCTCACATTCGGTCACTAGTTAGTGGGTGGAATAATGTTATAATAAGTAAAGTTATAATATAAGTAATAATATGTATATATTATATCATAGATAAAAAAAAAAAAAGAACAACCATGCATGTTCTTTGTTTCTGCCGAAACTAAAGAACATAAGAAAGAAAAGAAAGCTTTAAGAGTTTGGCAATTTATTAAGCTCAATCAAGGTATGTAATCAGCTCGGTTTTCGATAATTTTTACGTTTTTGAGATCGTTGCTTTTAATGCTACAAAACCCATGTTTGAATTTTGAATTTTGATGAATATTTTGAGTTATGCCATTTATGAGAACTTGTGATTTTTGTTGTTTGATGGTAGAAAATAAAAGATATGTGTTAGATTAACAAGTTTTGTCTTTGGATTTTTGATGAATTTAAGTAGTTTGAACTAAATTAGTGAAAGTTGTTATTGTTCATAAGTATGTGTTATAGTAAGAATTTGAAGTTGCTATAGAAGAGAAAAATGTTCAGCATGTTATAAAACATAAGAATAAGGGCTGAAGTTTAATTTTCGAGCCTAGGGGTAAAATCGTAATTATATAAAAGTTTAGGGGCAAAATTATAATTTTGCTAAAGTTAGAGTTAAGGATTGTTTTAGTAAATGTGAGTATTAAATAAGCTAAATTTTCTATTATAGATCAAGAAGAATGAAATCTGGAGTTAGATCGGGGAAAGAAAAAGATAGTGGACTAAATCGATATAGTTTATCGTATTTTGTTTCGAGGTAAGTTTACGGTAAATAAATGCAATATTCTGTTATTTTACATCGAACACTATTAAATTCCAGCATTTACATATTTATTCTGTAAATTTATTATTTAAAGACTCAAGTATGAATTGATGAAAAAGCTATCTCAGAAAGTTCCGGTTGAACCTTAGGAATGTGTAGGATACAAATGTCATGACATTAGGGTTTAAGGAAATCATGTAAGACCATGTCAAGACATGACATTGATAAGTTACTATAAGGCAAAGGTCCCATGTAAGACCATGCCAAGGCATGGCATTGGTGAATTTATAAGGCAAAGGTCCCATACATGTAAGACCATGCCAAGGCATGGCATTGGTGAGTTTATAAGGCAAGGATACCACGTAAGACCATGTCAAGACACGGCAATGGTTAAGTTTCATAAGGAAAGGTGTAACATCTTAAAATTTTGAGTATCAATATGTTGCTTGTCTTTGGTGTTAGCTTGAGCATGATTTTATTATGTGCTAAATATAGTCTTGAGAAGGCTCGGGTTTACTTGGAATTAGAATCAATTTTAGTAAAAGAGTACTTTAGTGAAAAGGAATCAGGTAACCTTGGAGTTTAAGTTATTTAAGTGATAAAAGATGGCATAAGATGAGTAATTGGCAAAGTGGTGATGGTGTCATAAGTTGGACTTGAGGGGAGAGGTTCGAATCTCCTAGCTTGCAATTTGGGAACTTTTATTTTTGCTTTTTCCTAGCATGTGTCGGCCAAGCACCAATTATGGATAAGATGGGCTAAATTTTTTTTTATGGTAAGGATATTAAAGTTTATGGCAGGCATGATTAAGGTATGGAATTGCTTGATTTAGGGGATAAGATTCCTCAAACTTTAGGATAATGGAGGATTTCAATGCTTAAATCAAGGATGATGTCTTGATAATATTTTTTTTTCATAGCCATTTTGACCATGAATGGGGACGGTTTTGTGGACTAAAGGGGGGAGCAAATTTTGGGTGGTGGAAATTAGGTGATTAGCTTAGGGTAGGATGGTAGCTTGTTAGAATTCTTTTGGTCATTTTTGTTTTGTTTGAAAACATTTTTTTTTCCTCCATTCATCTTTTCCTTCCTTTGGCCGAAAGTATTGGTAGAAGAAAACAACATTTGCTTTATTTCTTTTGGTCATCTTTTGACCATTTGGTCATTTCTTTGCTAATCATTCTAGTGTTTTCCTCCTAGTGCCTAAACTACCAACACAAAAAGGTCATTCTTTTTCCTTCTCCTTTCCCATTGCCGAATCCATATTGCTCCTAAATTCTTTTCTTTTCTTTTCTTTCACTTTTCCCTCTTGTAAACCGAATCATCATCATCATCATCTTTCTTTCATCTTTTATATTCTTTCAACCTTCGTTTAAGCAATCGTGTTATAAAGAAGGCCGAACTCGGAGTATTCGTTATCATAGTGACTAGCTAGAAATCGAGTCGAAGTGTTAAGGTAAGGAATTCTTCTTGGATTTTTCGTTATATCTCTATTCGGCTATGTTGCAAATCGAATCGAAGTTTCGACTAATCGATTATTTTTTTTAGGGACAAAGTCACTCGATATTCTCTATTTGTTAATCCTTCGGAAATAGTGAGTGTCGTAGGTGCCGACGATCAAAAAGGTTTAGTCCTTACCGTAATTAGGTGTGCAATCCCTTACTTTCCGAATACATGTTTGAAATGGGGTGTGTAATCTCACAACCCTTTAAATGTTTGCATAAAATGTTCTGTGATTCGCTCGAAAGATCAAAAAGCCGGAAACCGGCATCTGTGACCACTTGGGCGTACGCATGTTCGAAGTGGTAATCGTATTTTGCAATGAAAAGGTTTTGGTTAACAGCAGTGACATGAATTTGAAAATCACCAAAAATAGTGGAAATTGAATTAGAAAGTGAAGGAGATATGAATTGAAAGATAATTGAGTCTATTTTCTTATAAAAGAAACAGAGCAAGAAAAGGATTATTATATTTTGAGATTTTTAGATTTTTTGAGACTGGGTCAGAGTGGTTTCGAGATCCCCTGTTCTGACTTGGAAAAATCACTATAAATTGTAGAAAAATAATTATGGGACATGGTTTATATTATTAGAATCCTTAGTGAGTCTATTTTATTTGGATCAAACGAAATCAGTATTTGAGTTCTGTACAATAAGATATCTGAGATTTTGTGAAGAGAAGGCAGAACTGTCAAACAGTGAAACAAGGGATATTTTGAAGAATAAACTGTACTAATTGACTAAACCAAAAATTCTGGAAAACTTACAGTAAGAAGTTATATAAGTCTAGTTTCAGGGAAAATTTACGGATCTAAATTTCGAGTTTCCCAACTCGAGTTATAGTAAGTTTAGTCAGTACAACGCAGATGGTCAGTTTTGATTTTATGCCCCAAATTAGTAATTAAGCCTAGGTTGCGAAAATTACCATCATACCCTCAGAGGGTAAATTACCGAATTACCCTTAGTGGTTACGATCACCGAATTATGAAAACGCCCTTACGGGTCAAATTACGAAAATGCCCCTAATGGGCTGAATTACGAAATATCCTTATGGACCGAATTACGAAAATACCCTTAATGGGTCAACTTGATAAATTGCTATATGGGTCAATTTGGTAAATTGCTATATGGGTCAATTTGATAATTTGCTATATGGGCAAATTTGAAAAACTGCTAGATCGATATATGGGTCAAAAACTGCTAGATCGTTAAATGGGCTAAATGCTATTTTGACTAATGGGCCAAATTGATGAACTGAAATATGAACCAACTTGTAACATGGGCATTTTGGTTAAAATTCATCATGTGAATGTATTGTTATGTTTTATATATATACATGATTGCATGGGTTGGGAAAACTGATGAAGAGAAGAAAGGCCTGTTGCCACAATCTAGTTCAAGTGGCTCTGCCACAATCTAGTTCGGTGGCTATGCCACAAATATTTTAAATGGCTTAATGCCTGCGACTGGTGTGTTGGCGGGGTGGGTTGACTTGATCCCTACAGGTGTGATGGTTGGTACGGGTGGTGTGTAGCGGATGAAAATTAGGCTTGGTTGGGAATTGCATATCACATGCATTTTTATATTTGATTTATATAATGTACATTTGTAAATGGGCTCAAGCCTAAATATATGTTTATATGGTTATGGCCCAGTGGACACGGTAAGTGGGTTACACACTGAGTTCTAAGTAACTCACCCCGTTTTCTTACCCTTCTCAGGTAATGACAATTGATGGAGGCTTGGGCCGGGGATGACTTCGTGTGGAGGCCATACTACGAATGATGAGTTATAAAAACTTTGAACTTCTTTTAAGTATTTTTATTTATTTAAGTACTATTTCATTTGCGTTGTAATAAGGCCTCTGGTATTATTTTACGGATTTTAATTCGTGGATGGATTTTATTATGTTTTAGTTACTTAAACGGGGCTGTTTAATTTATAAATGTTTTCTTAAACTTGTGTATAAAAAAAAAGGGGGTTTCTTAAATATCGCTTACTCGTAAAATTTTTGTGAAAACTCTTTTATAAATTTATTTCAACCATTCATATAAGGTTTTAACCAATTATTTCTCTAAAGATGAATTTATAAACTCTTACGTTTTGAAATCACGGATTTCAAATTTAAACTCGGTATTACTTAAACTACAACTCCAAAGTGGTTTTGAAGTTATGTTTTCTTTAAATTATTAGATGACTAAATGTTTGATCGATTGTGTGGCATACTAAATTTGGTCCTAACGCATAAACCGAGTTTGGGGTGTTACATTTTGTGGTATCAGAGCTCAGTTTTCAAAACTCGGCTGTGGTTTGGATTCAAAAAAAAATCGTTTAAAACTGTTTAAATTTTTAGACTTTATGTTTTAAAGGTAGTATGGCACCACGAGCATCCGGCACCTAGTCAAGTAAGTATTTGTATATTAAATATTTATTATTGTGATATGACCATAGGAACACTCTAGAACTTCTAGTTTTAGATGTTGAAAATGGTATAGATTGAGACTATAGGATATGATTGCGAAAACAACCTTACCTCTTATATCTCATAAAATATCGTTAATAAATATTGAAATTGTATACTGATTCATAAAATTTGTAATCAGATTAAACCAAAATACCCAATATGAGCACTAGAGGATGTGGGCGTGGACGTGGTAGACGTGGCCGTGGTAGAGGCCGAAGTGCTAGGGTTGCGTCTGAAGCGTCGGGTCTTATGTCGGAAATGGATGCACCTGTGTCATCTGGGAGTGAGACTGGATCTCATGATCATACGAGAGAGGATAATGCTTTGACTCGAGCAATGTTGCGATTCCTAGAAAGGGTTACTGGGGTTAGAACTGGTCCAGCAATTCGTGGATCAATCTCGGAACGACTTAAATCAAGTGGTGCCGAGGTTTTTAGAGGTGTCTCGGGTGTAGCTCCGAATGTTGCAGAATATTGGCTCGAGGCTGTATAGCGGATTATGGATGATATGGAGTGCACTGTCGAGCAAAAACTGAGAGGGGCTGTGTCCTTGCTAAGGGACAAGGCGTATCAATGGTGGCTTACGGTTCGAGAAGGCACCGAGGCTGCATTGATTACTTGGGATTTCTTCAAAGCTGCTTTCCAAGGGAGTACGTCGGGAAAAGTTATGTAGATGCTCGGAGGAAGGAATTCCTAAATTTGTTCAAGGAAATAAGACGGTGGCAGCCTACGAGGCGAAATTTCTTCGCTTGAGCCGTTATGCTCGCACAATAGTGTCAACTGATCATGAGCGCTGTGTACGCTTTGAAGATGAGCTGAATGATGAGTTGCGGGTACTGATAGCCCCACAACAAGTACGGACTTTTGCTTCGCTTGTGGAGAAAGCCAAGATAGCCGAAGAGGCTAAGAAATCAGAACGCCAGAACCGGGAAAGAGTTAGAGACAAGAGGGATATTAAGTACACGGGCTCTGCTAAAAGGTTTCAGAAGAGGCCCCAAAATGATGAGCCAGCTCAAGCTAGAGCACCTGTGACTACTAAACAGAGTCGAGATTGTACTGAATGTGGGAAGCGACATCCCGGGGAATGCTGGAGGAAAACTGGTGCCTGCTATAAATATGGTTCCAAAGATCATCAGTATAAGAATTGCCCTCGACGGACTTATATGACTTCAGAAGCTCGTAACCCTGATACTCAGCCAACTAGAGGCACTCAGCAACCACCGAGAGGCCGTAGACCAGGTCGTGGTGGTAATGGTGTTGGACGTGGTCAAGGTGTACCGGGTCAAGGAAATGGCTTTAGAGGTAACGCGGAGGCAAGACAACCGGGGTTGGTCTATGCGGTTAGGCGTTGAGAAGATGGCGATGCACCTGATGAGATAACTGGTACGTTCTTCATCTTTGATGTACCTGTTACTGCTTTGATAGATATCGGGTCTACCCACTCGTATGTTGCTAGTGCCATATCTGGAAACCTGAATATTAGATCTGAGATTATCGATAAAGAGATGACGGTACTTAGTCCTTTAGGACAGTCGGTAATTGTGAATAAACTGTTTAGAGACGTGCCCTTAGAAATCCAAAGAGAAATATTTCTGGCGGATTTGATGGAATTGCCTTTTGGCGAGTTCGATCTTATTTTAGGAATGGATTGGTTGGTGAAGCACCGGGCGCAATTGGATTGTGTTGAAAAGCGGATGTTGATAAGGACTGTGGATGATGAGGAGGTAGTTATGATTGGTGAGCGAATGAACTTTTTGGCAAATGTGGTATCTGCTTTGAAGGCAGAAAAGATGGTACGGAAAGGGTATGGAGCATTCCTAGCCTTTATTAGTGCTTTGGATGCCAAGGAATTATCGGTGGAAGGTGTGAGAACGGTGAAGGAATTTCCAGATGTCTTTCCCGAAGAACTTCCGGGTCTACCTCCAGATCGAGAAGTAGAGTTTGGTATTGAGCTTTTGCCCAGAATGGCTCCGGTGTCCATTGCTCCTTATAGAATGGCGCCGAAGGAGTTAGCCGAGCTTAAAGCTCAAATTCAAGAATTGTTAGATCGGGGATTTATCCGACCGAGTGTGTCTCCGTGGGGAGCACCAGTTTTGTTCGTCAAGAAGAAGGATGGGTCGATGCGTATGTGCATTGATTATAGGCAGTTAAATAAATTGACGATCAAGAATAGGTATCCATTGCCAAGAATCGATGACCTGTTTGATCAATTGAGAGGAGCTTCAGTTTTCTCCAAAATTGATTTGAGATCGGGTTATCATCAACTCAAGGTTAAAGAGGCGGATATTCATAAGACGCTCGTTATGGACATTATGAGTTTTTGGTTATGCCGTTTGGTTTGACCAATGCACCAGCTGCATTTATGGACATGATGAACCGAGTCTTTCAACCCTATCTAGACCAGTTCGTAGTAGTGTTCATAGATGATATCTTGGTATATTCGAGGAATGAAGAAGAGCATGACTCACATTTGCGCATTGTGTTGCAAATTTTGCGGGATAAGCAACTTTATGCCAAATTCAGTAAATGCGAATTTTGGTTGAAGGAAGTGAGTTTCTTGGGGCATGTGGTGTCAGTCAGAGGAATAAGAGTTGATCCTCGGAAGGTAGAGGCTGTGTTGGAATGGAAACCACCGAAGTCAGTGGCTGAAATTCGGAGTTTCCTAGGGTTGGCTGGTTATTACCGGCGTTTTGTTGAGGGGTTTTCATTGATTGCTGCACCCTTAACTAAGTTGTTGCGAAAAGGAGTACCGTATGTGTGGACCGATAAAAAACAAGAAAATTTCGAGAAACTGAAGAAGATTTTGATGGAAGCGCCAGTACTGATTCAACCTGAGGCTGGAAAAGAGTTTACCGTTTATTGTGATGCGTCACATACGGGTTTAGGATGTGTGTTGATGTAAAGTGGGAAAGTGGTGGCGTATGCTTCTTGTCAGTTGAGGCCACATGAAGTCAACTATCCTACTCATGACTTGGAGTTGGCTGCGGTGGTGTTTGCTTTAAAGATTTGGAGGCACTATCTCTACGGTGAGAAATCGATCATTTATACGGACCATAAGAGTCTTAAGTATCTCCTTACCCAAAAGGAGTTAAACCTGAGACAACGAAGATGGGTGGAGTTGTTAAAAGATTATGACTTCTCAATCGAGTACCATCCTGGAAAGGCTAACGTGGTGGCAGACGCGTTGAGTCGTAAGGTAGTATTGGAGTTGAGAGCAATGTTTGCTCATCTCAGTTTGTTTGAGGATGGCAGTCTACTAGCGGAACTTCAGGTGAAGCCTCTGTGGTTGGAGCAAATCAAGGAAAAGCAGTTATCAGATGAAAAGTTGGGTCCTTTAATGCAACAAGTTGAAAGTGGTATAATAGGGGATTTTGGATTGAACAAGGATGACGTGCTATGTTTTTGTGGAAGAGTTTGTATGCCCATGGATTCGGGTTTGAGACAAATGATTCTACGGGAGGCGCATAGTAGTCCTTATGCTATGCATCCCGGAGGAAATAAGATGTATCGGGATCTTCGTGAATAGTATTGGTGGCCAGGGTTGAAACGAGAGGTTACTGAATTTGTGGGGAAATACTTGACTTGTCAACAAGTGAAGGCGGAACATCAATTACCATCGGGATTATTACAACCGGTAAAGATTCCTCTATGGAAATGGGAACGGATAACGATGGATTTTGTTAGTGGGTTACCCTTAACACCTACTAAGAAAGATTTTGTTTGGGTGGTAGTTGATCGATTAACGAAGACTGCTCATTTTCTTCCAGTTCGTACAGATTACTCGCTGCAGAAATTGGCTAAGCTGTATGTATCTGAGATCGTGAGGTTGCATGGGGTACCAGTGTCTATCATATCGGATAGGGATGCCAGGTTTACATCACGATTTTGGAAAGCTTTACATGAGGCTTTGGGAACAAAGTTAAACTTTAGTACGGCTTTTCATCCTCAGTCAGATGGTCAATCAGAAAGAGTAATTTAGATTTTGGAAGACATGTTACGTGGTTGTGTAATCGACTTCAGAGGTAGTTGGGAGGATTTCCTACCGTTGGCAGAGTTCGCGTATAATAACAGTTACCAATCTAGTATTCAAATGGCGCCTTATGAAGCTTTATATGGTCGTAGGTGTCGTACCCCTACTTGTTGGACTGAATTGGGGGAGCGACAGTTGTTGGGTCCTGAGTTGATATCTGAGACAGAGGAAAAGGTAAAGGTGATTCGAGCACGGTTAAAGGAAGCTTCGGATCGACAAAAGTCATATGCGGATATGAAGCGTAAGGATATTGAGTTTGCTGTGGGGGAGCAGGTCTTTCTGAAGGTCTCACCTTGGAAGAAAATTTTCAGATTTGGAAGGAAGGGCAAGTTGAGCCCTAGGTTCATCGGACCATATCGTGTGATTAAGCATGTTGGTCTAGTGGCCTATCAGATTGAATTACCTCCAGAGTTGAGTCAAATTCATAATGTTTTCCATGTTTCCATGCTGAGGCGCTATAGATCGGATCCGTCTCACATAGTGCCGGTAGAAGAAGTGGAGTTGAGATCAGACTTGTCTTTCGAGGAGGAACCAGTGAAAATCTTAGACCGAGATGTTAAGGTGCTAAAAAAAACTGTGCCGTTGGTCAAGGTTTTATAGCGTAATCACGGAGCGGAGGAAGCTACGTGGGAGCCTGAGGATGCAATTCGGCAACAATATCCTCACCTCTTCTAATCAGGTAAATTTCGAGGACGAAATTTTCTTTAAGGGGGTAGAATTGTAACATCTTAAAAATTTGAGTATCAATATATTGTTTGTCTTTGGTGTTAGCTCGAGCATGATTTTATTATGTGCTAAATATAGTCTTGAGAAGGCTCGGGTTTACTTGTAATTAGAATCAATTTTAGTAAAAGAGTACTTTAGTGAAAAGGAATCAGGTAACCTTGGAGTTTAAGTTATTTAAGTGATAAAAGATGGCATAAGATGAGTAATTGGCAAAGTGGTGATGGCGTCATAAGTTGGACTTGAGGGGAGAGGTTCGAATCTCCTAGCTTGCAATTTGGGAACTTTTATTTTTGCTTTTTCCTAGCATGTGTCGGCCAAGCACCAATTATGGATAAGATGGACTAAATTTTTTTTTATGGTAAGGATATTAAAGTTTATGGCAGGCATGATTAAGGTATGGAATTGCTTGATTTAGGGGATAAGATTCCTCAAACTTTAGGATAATGGAGGATTTCAATGCTTAAATCAAGGATGATGTCTTGATAATATTTTTTTTCATAGCCATTTTGACCATGAATGGGGACGGTTTTGTGAACTAAAGGGGGGAGCAAATTTTGGGTGGTGGAAATTTGGTGATTAGCTTAGGGTAGGATGGTAGCTTGTTAGAATTCTTTTGGTCATTTTTGTTTTGTTTGAAAACATTTTTTTTCCTCCATTCATCTTTTCCTTCCTTTGGTCGAAAGTATTGGTAGAAGAAAACAACATTTGCTTTATTTCTTTTGGTCATCTTTTTGACCATTTGGTCATTTCTTTGCTAATCATTCTAGTGTTTTCCTCCTAGTGCCGAAACTACCAACACAAAGAGGCCATTCTTTTTCCTTCTCCTTCCCCATTGCCAAATGCATATTGCTCCTAAATTCTTTTCTTTTCTTTTCTTTCTCTTTTCCCTCTTGTAAACCGAATCATCATCATCATCATCTTTCTTTCATCTTTTATTTTCTTTCAACCTTCGTTTGAGCAATCGTGTTATAAAGAAGGCCAAACTCGGAGTATTCGTTATCATAGTGACTAGCTAGAAATTGAGTCGAAGTGTTAAGGTAAGGAGTTCTTCTTGGATTTTTCGTTATATCTCTATTCGTCTATGTTGCAAATCGGATCAAATTTTTGACTAATCGATTATTTTTTTCTAGGGACAAAGTCACTCGATATTCTCTATTTGTTAATCCTTCAGAAATAGTGAGTGTCGTAGGTGCCGACGATCAAAAAGGTTTAGTCCTTACCGTAATCAGGTGTGTAATCTCACACCCCTTTGAATGTTTGCATAAAATGTTCTGTGATTCGCTCGAAAGATCAAAAAGCCGGAAACCGGCATCTGTGACCACTTGGGCGTACGCATGTTCGAAGTGGTAATCGTATTTTGCAATGAAAAAGTTTTGGTTAACAGCAGTGACGTGAATTTGAAAAATCACCAAAAATAGTAGAAATTGAATTAGAAAGTGAACGAGATATGGATTGAAAGATAATTGAGTCTATTTTCTTATAAAAGAAACAGAGCAAGAAAAGGATTATTATATTTTGAGATTTTTAGATTTTTGTGAGACTAGTTCAGAGTGATTTCGAGATCCCCTGTTCTGACTTGGAAAAATCACTATAAATTGTAGAAAAATAATTACGGGACATGGTTTATATTATTAGAATCTTTAGTGAGTCTATTTTTATTTGGATCAAACGAAATCAGTATTTGAGTTCTGTACAATAAGATATTTGAGATTTTGTGAAGAGAGGGCAGAACTGTCAAACAGTGAAACAAAGGATACTTTGAAGAATAAACTGTACTAATTGAAAAAACCAAAAATTCTGGAAAATTTAAAGTAAGAAGTTATATGAGTCTAGTTTCAGGGAAAATTTACGGATCTAAATTTCGAGTTTCCCAACTCAAGTTATAGTAAGTTTAGTCAGTACAACGCAGATGGACAGTTTTGATTTTATGCCCCAAATTAGTAATTAAGCCTAGGTTGCGAAAATTACCGTCATACCCTCAGAGGGTAAATTACCGAATTACCTTAGTGGTTACGATCACCGAATTATGAAAACGCCCTTACGGGCCAAATTACGAAAATGCCCCTAATGGGCTGAATTACGAAATATCCCTATGGACCGAATTACGAAAATACCCTTAATGGGTCAACTTGATAAATTGCTATATGGGTCAACTTGATAAATTGCTATATGGGTCAATTTGGTAAATTGCTATATGGGCCAGTTTGATAATTTGCTATATGGGCAAATTTGAAAAACTGCTAGATCGATATATGGGCCAAAAACTGCTAGATCGTTAAATGGGCTAAATGCTATTTTGACTAATGGGCCAAATTGATAAACTGAAATATGAGCCAACTTGTAACATGGGCATTTTGGTTAAAATTCATCATGCGAATGTATTGTTATGTTTTATATATATACATGATTGCATGGGTTGGGAAAACTGATGAAGAGAAGAAAGGCCTGTTGCCACAATCTAGTTCAAGTGGCTCTGCCACAATCTAGTTCGGTGGCTATGCCACAAATATTTTAAATGGCTTAATGCCTGCGATTGGTGTGTTGGCGGGGTGGGTTGACTTGATCCCCACAGGTGTGATGGTTGGTACGGGTGGTGTGTAGCGGATGAAAATTAGGCTTGGTTGGGAATTGCATATCACATGCATTTTTATATTTGATTTATATAATGTACATTTGTAAATGGGCTTAAGCCCAAATATATGTTTATATGGTTATGGCCCAGTGGACACGGTAAGTGGGTTACACACTGAGTTCTAAGTAACTCACCCCGTTTTCTTACCCTTCTCAGGTAATGACAATTGATGGAGGCTTGGGCCGGGGATGACTTCGTGTGGAGGCCATACTACGAATGATGAGTTATAAAAACTTTGAACTTCTTTTAATTATTTTTATTTATTTAAGTACTATTTCATTTGCGTTGTAATAAGGTATCTGGTATTATTTTATGGATTTTAATTCGTGGATGGATTTTATTATGTTTTAGTTACTTAAATGGGGCTGTTTAATTTATAAATGTTTTCTTAAACTTGTGTATAAAAAAAGGGGGGGTTTCTTAAATATCGCTTACTCGTAAAATTTTTGTGAAAACTCTTTTATAAATTTATTTCAACCATTCATATAAGGTTTTAACCAATTATTTCTCTAAACACTACACCAAAACAGACTTTTAGCGGCGTTTTTTTGGGCTTTTAGCGGCGTTTTTAAGCGCCACTAATAGTATTTGCGGCGCTTTCGCAAACGCCGCAAAAAACGCCGCTGAAGAAAGCGCCGCAAAAGTTAGTGGCGTTTGTTGTGAAAAAACGCCGCTACAGGTAGGGGCTTTTAGCGGCGCTTTTCAAAAAAACGCCGCTAAAGGTAGGGGTCTTTAGCAGCGCTTTCCAGACAAACGCCGCTAAAGGCCCCTACCTTTAGCGGTGCTTTTATTACAAACGCCGCTAAAGGCCCCTACCTTTAGCGGCGCTTTTCAAACAAACGCTGCTAAAGGTTGGGTCTTTTAACGGCGCTTTCCAAACAAACACCGCTAAAGGTCGGGTCTTTTAGCGGCGCTTTTGCAAAAACGCCGCTAAAAATCACGAAAATAAGAAAAAATATTATACTTTTAGCGGCGCTTTGACCTAAAACGCCGCTAAAAGTCCTAAAAAATAAAAAAATATTATACTTTTTGCGGCGCTTTTACCAAAATCGCCGCTAAAAGTCCTAAAAATAAAAAAAAATTAAAATATTATACTTTTAGCGACGTTTTTGGAAGTCTTAAAAAATAAAAAAATAAAAACTTATAAAAACGCCACAAATCCAATTTAAAAATATATAATTTAATACATCATAACCATAATTGATACAATTTTATACCCTAATTGCTGCACCAGCTGCAGTTTCCAGTTGAAGAACCTTGATTCCATTGACCTCCTGCAGCCAATTTTATAGTTTAGAAATCAGAAATCCACCAGAGAATAGGCAATTTCATAAAATGCATGCTGACATAAGAGAATAGGCAAGATAAAGTGAATGCGAAGGAAAAAAAAAGTCATGTAGATTAGCATCATAGCAAACAGATTAACTAATGATACATCTACAGGATGGCGCTTAAATTCAAAAAATGCACGCTGCAAATATGTCATTATGCTTCATTTTTATCCAATCAAGTTCTTTACTTTAATTTTTATTTTATATTTACGAAGAGAAATATCTTTTCTCCCATTATAACAGCATTATCTCCCATTATCTTAAACAACTAGCATGCTTCATCTCACAATCCCTCTTTTACTAATCATTATGTGGTAAAAACCAATATTTATGTTTTTTTTGATAAAAACCAGTATTTATGTTTTAACTATACTTTCACAAGCAATCCCCATTTTACATAAAATGCAAAGAGAATCGGAACAAAGCAGAAAATAGAAACTGTTGCACAAACATCATTTCCGTATAAACAAATAACAGAATGCAAAAGTCTACATCTAATAAGGGAAAAGTGCAATAAAAAGGTACCTCTTCCAAAGCTATTGATGCTGTTAATCCTGAAGTAAGCAAAGCAACAACTTCTGGGTCAGGTCTTGGAATTGGAAGTATTTGCTTTGAAGGAACCTATATTTAGTTTCAAAATTGAATTATTTAACAATTTAAATATTGGAATAAAAAGGTAGAATAGATGATACACAAGATTTTATAAAATATTGAATAAACAAATAAATAAACTTGATCTTATACCTTCATACAAATATATATTAAAAACGTATATTAAAAGAATAACTTAAGCATAAACAATTAGAAAGAATAACTTACATGTAAACATAAATATCATAATATATACATAGAAAAAAAGGGATCAATTTAAGTAACTTAAGCATTTAAATTGATAACTTAAGCATTTAGATTGATCAATATGGTTAATAAGGTTAATGCATGGGGCATGCACTCGAGTGTTCATTATTGTCTTACCATGTGAATGCTTGAACTTGTAAAAAGTATACATTTTGTTCTAACCATAATGTAATTATTGTTTCTTCTAATATATTTGTATGAGCTTAAAAGGCTTAAATATTATTATTCGCTAAGATAGTTAAGTTATTTGTCTGCATGTTTAGATTTGGGTCCAAACTCCCAAAGTAGTGTATCCCCTCAAAAACTATATCATAAACAATGAGAATTTGCTTTATATTGGACAACAAAGTTAAAATTTACTATTACTCCCTATATTATTTTTAAATTCTAAATTTAATACTTTTAATTTAATCAATTTTAGTTATTGTACTTTTTCAGCTCTAATCCAATTGGTAGCAATTAAATCAATTTGGATCAATTTTGCTTGTAGTCTTGTAATTGGTCTATGGTCTTCAATTTGGTCGTTCTTAAACTCTATACTTTTTCACATTTAAGTAACTTACATGTAAACATATATATAATCTGAATAAACAAAGTATTCAGGATTAGAAATTAAAACAACAAATAGTCAGAGGACATTTCTTTTACACAAGCATCAACAGTTAATTTCGAAGTTCAAAATCAACTGCAAATACAAGTACTGAAGTTTACCGATTGTCTGTGGCAGCGGAGAGCGACAGTGACAGTAACGCAGCAGAGGAGACGGTAATGCAGCAAGTCCTCGGCTCGGAAGTCCTCTTCAATTCTACTCACTTTCAAAATTACCTGTGAAGCCAAATTTAGAGCTTTCAGATCAGCAAATATATACAGCACGAAAATTTAATTTCACTTATTTACATCATTAAAATTTTTTAATTTATTTTTTTAAAGTCACATTTTGAAATTAATTTTTTTAATTAATAGCTATGTAATAAAAAAGTCATTATAATATGCTTGAATTTAATATAATAAATTTGATAATATTGACAATTGAACTTGTATTTTTAAATTCAAAAAATAAAAGGACTAAATGTAAAAAAAAAATTATAAAAACTTAGAGCATATTGATTATTTCTACATTTCAAGTTTCAGTTTACTTTACAGTTCTGCACATGAAAAACAATGATATACATTTGAAGTTGTTGATTCCAGCAATATATATATATATATATATATATATATCAACTATAATTAGAATTTACCATTACTAAGTACAATCAAATTAATATTTAAAATATATTCAAAGTTAACTAAAATAGATCTAGAAAAACCTATACATGATGCACATAAAGAACAATTCCAAATTATGTATTGACGACACAATCCATGTCCCTCAGGCCGATATAGATCATGAAATGATGGTTACTACTATATTCATATGTGATTCTACTGCAATTTACAATTATTTGAAGACCCAATTTTCTTGTTTTCAATCCAAGTTAACACATGCAAATAGTCTATAAGTTTTGAACATAAAACAGTACATAGAAAATATTGATTCAAAATTTGAGTAGAAGTTAATAATAATATACCCTGAGGCGCTTGAAAGGTGATGATTCTCCCACTTCGAGTCTGCTCCTTGTATTGCCTCGCGGTTCGCAAGTTCCTTGCTAAACCAAATTAAAAACAAAATAACCTCGAAGGTAGAGGAAACAAATTAATTTAGATCCTAATGCAGGAATGCTGATAAGATGATACCTCAGTGTGGTTACTCAGTGGCGTTTGCATAAGATTAGGAGCTGATGACGCAACAGTTTCCTATTCATTGTTGAATTTGGTTAGGAAATTATATAATTATTTCCAGGAAATCTTGTTAGCGAGAAAGGTATTTTACATGCAGAAGAGACGAGTTTAGGAGTAAGCTAGACATGGAAGTCCCAGAGCTAGGATATGTAGCAGTTGGTTTTGTAGTTTGATTCAGAAACCCTTGTTGTTGCACAGATACTGGCCTGTAAATTAAGTTTAAAATCTAAGTCAAATAACAAGAGTAGAATTTAAGCGTATTCAATGTGTTAATGATAAACTTAGTCGTCAATAAAGAAATATAAAAGGGTGATTGATAACAAGAAAAGGGAATCAAAATTCACCTAGACAGCTCAGAATTATGATGGTCATGATTTGGTAAATTATGATGGTCTTGAGCTGGTAATAGAAGGGAACTGAAAGCCAAATAGATAGACTATGATTAAAAATTACTTGAAACAATATGCATTGGGCCCTAAATTTAACTTGAAAAGATAGAACACACCAATCCCAAATTTCTTTTCGTCTAGGCTTAGTTCTACAAGTATCTAAAGGTCATGTTGAATTGGGTTCAAACTGAAATTTCAATTTTGTTTGCCTAAGTTCAAGGTGATTCCAAAATGTAAAAATCATAATTGAGTCGTGTCTAATTGAATCGATCAGATAGTCAAGCTGTGAACAAATCTATTTGCTTTCTTGATAATGAAATTTAAAAGAAAAATGACTATTCTCAATTTAACAATAAGGAATCATGACAAATAAACTGCTTCATGCAAACATAACTGAGCATCAGAGTGATAAATTGACAACAGAAGGGTCAGACTCACCACGTATTTATTACCCATGTGACACATGATGGAAAGGAAGAGAACCTTTAGGCAAAAAAGGATATGTGGCAGAAAACTAAGCAGTCAAGAAAATCAAGATAAATCTCCAAGCAAACTAGGAAGTGAGGTTTTCATTTTATGTTCAACTAAATTAGGTCATTCTTGTGGTCACAAGGTTTACTGTTAAGTACCACTTTATGCTTGGGTTAGGTGTATTATAGCATTAAGGAGTTATTGGGAATTTGTTTCCCCTATGTTACTTGGACTCGGGTGTGTCGGATATGGATCTATGTCAGGCATAGGTATATTCAATTTTTTCTGTCTTTCCATGCATTCGAAGGATCCTTGGAAGGTCATAACCCCGTCCTCATCTCAGATACAGATGTCAGACACAGTTCCAGAAAAATGAAGAGTCAGTGTAACAAAGTTTTTCTAAACAAGTCTCAGTTTTTCTTAGGCATTCATATTTTAATCGTTCATTACCTTTAGACCCTAGAATAGACATCAAACCTAAACCAAAATCCACAAGAAAGCATCCTTCGTGTTTCAAGCCAATCTAATCCAAAATAAAGAATCCTTCAAGCTTCAACCTAAACTTGAATCACTATCCATACTACTGTTCATATCCCAGACCAAAAGATAGATTCAATCCATTTTCTTTTCTATCTTTTTCTTAATCTTATATTGCCCTGAAAACTGAGTTTTCCTTTCTAAACCAATAAAAAGCCTTAATTGTTTTTAGTTAACTGTGATGTCCTTCCACTTAAGGAAGAACACAGATTTAAACGAGTGCAAAGGTACAAATTCAACAAAGAAGAACGTTCAACAAGAACCAACAAGAGCATAGAACAAAAATTAACAATCAAACCTTCAGATGAAGATAACCCGCTGACTGGAGAACGACGCCTATATTGTCGGTTAGATGAGTCAGTAGAAGGCTTACGAAATGGTGTTTTTGCATCAGAACTGTTAGGCGAAGTCTGTAAATTGGAGTCCATGAAACCGACTTGCCTAAAATAATACATATTTCTGCATTAGTTTAACATACATAATGGATTTTCCTTTTATTTTTTGGGCGTTTGTGAAATCAAACCTAGCTCGCTTCATTACAATCGTGCAATAATTATAAATTACAGAAAAAAAAATCAATAGAAAGTCGGGATGAAAGATTTTTTCGCTTAAAATCATGTCGAGGCAGAGAATCGGAAAACCCCACACAAAAACTAAACAAATCTAAAAATACCTAACCACATGTAAACCAAAACCCAAACAACAAATAAATAAAGAAATCGAATTATTTATTAAGATTACCTTTGAATTGGTAAAGGCTTGGATTTCGGACAACGTTTAATCTCGCTTGCGATGCAAAATCAGGATGAAAATCTGCATGAAGGAGAGGACTAAAAAGCCAGACTCAGAAAAAATCAGCTATGCAGTACGGCTTGCACTCTTGCAGATAAGGAAGAAACAAAAAAGTAAAATGAAAGCAGAAGGAGATGAGGGAAACTAGCGAAAAAGGAAGGGAAGGTTCTCAGTTTTATCCACCAGCAACTCAATCTTTAGGGATTTCAGAAGAAGGGGGAAATGAAATTCAGGAGAGCAAAACGCGATTTTTTTCCTAACAGTCAAGCATTGCGGCGTTTTATCAAATCGCGCCGCTAAAAACATACCTATTGCGGCGTTTAACTAAAAAACGCCACTAAAAAACTACAAAACTACGCCTTTTAAATTAAAGAACAGTAACATTGTTTGCGGCGTTTTGGGTTAGCGCCGCTATATCCCACCTTTTGCGGCGTTTTTTGATAAAACGCCACTAAAATATAAATTACTAATCTGCGGCGTTTCTTAACAAACGCCACTATAACATACTATTTGCGGCGTTTGTTTTCTAAACGCCACTAAAACCCTGATAACACGGCTACGTTTTTTGTCTCAGAGAACATATTCGCGGCGTTTTTTTATGAAAACGCCACTAGTATCAATTTTAATTTTTTTTACTTATTTTTTTTTCAAAATTTTTGTGCTTAAATTATCATTTTTCTAAGGTTAACCTATATTTTAACCTATATTTTTAACCTTAAATTATCAAAATTTTAACCTATATTTTTCTAAGTTTTTTCTTTCAAAATTTTGTGCTGACATTATCATATTTTTTTTTCAATTTTTATTTTTATTAAATAATATCTAATTTTTAAGTTTTTAATTTTTATTATTAAAATTTAAAAATTTAATTACCATTATCAACTCGAATTTCCTTTTTTTTTCTTTTTACACCAACGTTAGTTGTGTAGAATTTTATATAAATGGCATTCAATTATATGTATACACCTAAATTTTGATATAGATACATCTCAGAATTATATATATATATATATGAATTTTGGTTTAATGTGTAATTCTATATGTGAATTTCTAATTTCGGTTTAAATGTATAGTTCAAACTTTAATTTTCATTTAATCATACACATTATTTTAAAATATAAATACATCAATATATTTTTATATTGAATAAATATAAATTTTTATATATGTATGCAATATATAAATAAAAAATGATGTTAATTATATCAATAATTGTGTTAATATTTTACAAGATCTGGATCAAATTAAAGTTCGTGTATACAATTGCACACTAAAACATTGTTCATGTATGCTTTTGGGATTTAACCCATTTTGATATATATATTTTTTAAAAATAATAATTTACATTTATCTTATTTTGATTTATATTCTAAAAAATCCAAGATTAATCCCTAAATCATAAACCTTAGACCCTAAACCTTAAACACTAACCCACAAACAACAAGCCCTAAACACCAAACTCAAAACCCTAAACCTTAAATACTAGATCACCATAAAACTCGAACCCTAAACTCTAAGCTGCAAACCTTAAACCATAATCCGTGACCAACTTTTTGGGAATTCATGTGGCCAATGTTAGTATAGTACAAAACATATATTTTAATAGCTAACACATTAACCACAAATCCCTCATGAGTGATTTCGATTTTCGAGATTTTGGGTCATATAGCTAACACCCTAAACCCTAATTAAACCCTAAAAATCATAAATTTAAACCATAAACCCTAAACTAAAAAACCTAACACATTAACAATTTCCTTCCAAACCTTTAACCCTAAACTTATAAATCATAAACCTTAAACCCTAACCCATTAACCATTTCCCCTTAAACCCCTAACCACTAACACTTAAACCTTAATACCGGTAAACACTAAGATATTGAATACTATACAATAAACCCATACCCCAAAAAACAAACCCTAAACTATGAAATTAACATACTAAACATTAAACCCTAACTCAATTTTAATAGCTTAATTTATAACTTAAATGAAAATGTAATTTTTCATAACTAAGTAACTAAATTGAAGCTTTCTCATTGCTTATAAGTGAATGTATCAAAATAAAATATAATTCAAAGCAAGAATAGGAGAAAAATGTAGAAAAGTTTTAGTGGCGTTTTTCCAAAAGCGCCGCTAATGCTCCGGCCTTTAGCGGCGTTTTTCCAAAAGCGCCGCTACTGCTCCGGCCTTTAGCGGCGTTTTTCCAAAAGCGTCGCTAATGCTCCGGCCTTTAGCGGCGTTTTTTTATATCCTTTTTAGCGGCGTTTTTAAAAAAAGCGCCGCTATTTCTCAACTTTTTGCGGCTTTTTGTCTGAAACGCCGCTAAATGATAATATTTGCGGCGTTTTTTGTTAAAACGCCACTAAAAACGCCGGTAAAAGTCTGTTTTGGTGTAGTGAAAGATGAATTTATAAACTCTTACGTTTTGAAATCACGGATTTCAAATTTAAACTCGGTATTACTTAAACTACAACTCCAAAGTGGTTTTGAAGTTCTGTTTTCTTTAAATTATTAGATGACTAAATGTTTGATCGATTGTGTGGCATACCAAATATGGTCTTAACACATAGACCGGGTTTGGGGTGTTACAAAAGGTACCCGCGTATTCTTAGTATTCCAAGTGGTTCAACGGGAAAATTCAAAGAGTATACCAAAGTAAAGGTAAGACAAGTTTAAGCTAAAAAGTAAAGGTAAGACAAGTTCAAGCTAAAAAGGTAAGGTAAGATAAATTTATGTTAAAAGGTAAGGTAAGAATACAAGTTTAAGTATATTGAGTTAAAAGCTTAAGTGATCTTGATAATAAAAGAATAAGATAATTCATTAAGAATGTTGTTATCTATTTACATGTAAACTTACTAAGCTTTATGTTTACTCCCATTTTTTATTTTTTTTATAGCATTACAAGCCAACTCGGGGATCGAAAGGACGTCAGAGATCGTTACACACTATCAAAAGAATTATATTGGTATTTTGTGACTCGAACGTTTTAAGTTATGGCATGTATAGGGACTTAGCCATTTTGTGTGTATGACCTTATGATATGGCTTAATATTGGCTTGTAAATGCTTGGTAATGATTAGCCATTAAAATGGTTAATTAAGAACATGTTTTGGATGTTATGAAATGCCTAGTTGATAGTTATTTTAAAGAAATTATGTAATTATATGCAGGGGAACAGTTTGGACAGCAACAGTGACGTGATTTTGAAAAATCACCAAAAATAGTAGAAATGGAATTAGGTTGTCCATGAGATATAGAATTAAATCTTATTAAGTCTATTTTTATATAAAGAAAACGATGTAGGAAAAAGAGTTTTATACTATGAGATAATTGATTTTTAGTGAAGAGAGGTCAGAACTGTCAAACTGTGTAATAGGGGAGACTTTAACTAATAAACTGTACTAATTGGCCATACCAAAAATTCTGGAAAAATTACAGTAAGAATATATATGAGTCTAGTTTCAAGGAAAATTTACGGATCTAGATTTTGAGTTTCGTAACTCAAGTTATAATTAATTTAGTGAACATGACGCAGACGGACAGTTTCAATTTTTATGCCCCCGAACTAGTAAGTTAAGTCTAGTAATGTCTCGTGCTCGACTCCGGCAACGGTCTCAGGTAAGGGGTGTTACAATATATAAATATATTATTTTAACAATAAATTTTAAACTCAGAACATCATAATTTTTACAATATTAAATTTTTACTATTTTAATCAGAGTTACATGGTGGATGTGCCATCTAAAGTGATATTTAATTTTGCATGAATTTTTTATGTTAAAGCCATAATTGGTCTGTATTTTTTTTCATAAATTTATTAAATAAATTTCACTACCATAATCTAGTTTTATTTAAATAAGACTTTGTACCACATTCAAATAAATCATTGGTAATAGATTAAACCCTTAATCTTTTACTTATATCCAGCTAAGCTTTAAAAAAACAAATTATCACCCATTATATTGTATATTAAGAATATTTATAATTTAATATTGTTTAAAATATTATGTCATTCCTTAAAATATCTATAATTTCAGTTGGCATCGACATTGTTTCTAGTGTAGGAAGATGTAGATTCGAGTATACTGAAACGCGTTATCCTCCTATTTAAGTGTTGTTGAGGGGCTATGAGTAGTTCTAGACATTGTATCAAAAAGTAAATACTAGAAATCGTGATGCTACACTCGTATAGAAAGAAGTAAATCAAAAAAAAAAAAACTACACGATAGTCGCATAATTATATATTACTATTTTGGTATTTCCACTTTTTTTTTTTGATGTAGTCATTAACATTTCTTTCTAAATATATATATATATATTTGGTCACTCTATCTTTCAGAAAGGTTAAAGAGATCTTTTTTTATTAGCATAATAATAAAATTAGTCCTTTAATGTTTATATATTTTATCAAATTAATATAATTTTTAAAAATATTAAATTAATTATTAACATTTACCATTTTTTTTCTCTTAAATTAGTTTTGATTCTCAAAATAATTGAACACTTAAAAACTTAAAAAAGTTACTTTTGAAAAACCCATATCCTCCATTTCAGTTTCAACTGAGAAAAGCAAATAGTAAGTAAAAATTTTGGGTAAATATCCCATATATACCAAAAAATTTGATTAATTACGGAAATGTGCCAGTTTGAAGAATATTTACGGGAAAGTGTCGTTTCCCCCAAAAACGCGTCCACGTCAGCGCGTTTTTAGGGGATGCAGAGCTAAAGCGCGCCCCTTAGGACGCGCTTTGTGCCACCTCAGCAAAGCGCATCCACGTAAGCGCGCTTTTGCTGAGGTGGCACAAAGCGCGTCCTCAGGGGCGTTCTTTAGCCCTGCAACGGTCAAATCCCAACGACTAATTTTTTTTACCGTTGGGGGCCCAACGGTAAAAAAAAGTATAAAAACCCCCCAACCCTTTATTTTTTTCACACTTCAATCCTTTCTCAATATTCTCTCAATTTTCTCTCAATTTTCTCTCAAAGTCCTTGAAATTTACGCTCAAATTTCAAAATAGTCATTTACTATTTACGAAAAAGCCCTTTACAATTTTTTTAATATTTTATTTGAAAATTTTTAAATCGGATTACAATGGCCAGAGAATTACGTCGCCTAGATGACAAACACATCTCCGTCGAGCAAATGAAAATGGTAAGTTTTAATTTTAATTTTTCAATATTATTTAATTTTTTTCCAATTATGCAATTTTAATTAATTTTTAATTTTATAATTTTTTAATCAGTCTGTAGATCGGGTGTTGGAATGTTATGTTCGCAACATGCATGGTCCCCCATCGCCGCTGATCAAGAATTACCTGCGGGAATCGGGTTTTTGGCACATGGCCACGATAGGCCGGGAGTTCAAGTTGGAGCCGCCTTTGATCAGCACGTTGATAGAGAGGTGGAGACCCGAGACGCACACTTTCCATCTGCCATGCGGAGAGTGTACCATCACTCTAGAAGATGTGCAGTTGCAGTTGGGATTACCGGTGGACGGGTCGGTAGTCACCGGGTCCGCAACATCTACCGATTGGATGGCCGTATGCTACGAGCTTCTGGGTGCCATTCCGGATAGAATTCAAGGAGCTCGGATCGATATGGCCTGGTTACGAGACACATTCCCGGAGCCGAACGAGGGTTCGACCGAATTAGAAAGAATACGATATGCTCGGGCATACATTATTCAGATAATTAGAGGCTATCTAATGCCGGGCCTCTCTAGAAACCTCGTCCACCTGAGATGGCTCCTGAAACTTGTTGATTTCAGAGCAGCCGGTGAATTGAGTTGAGGGTCTGTCGTGCTATCGAGGTTGTACCGGGAGATGTGCGGGGCGACGCGGCCAAGTAAAGCAAAAATCGGAGGTTGCCTATCACTACTGCAGTCATGGGCATGGTTTCGATTTCCATTTTTACGTCCTCGACTCGACCAGCCAAATTCATTCCCACTGATAACGAGGTAAATTTAATATTATATTTTACAATTATTTCGTAGATTTATAGTATAATTGCATGCTAAAAGTTTATTTAATTAGGTGGAACCATTCGGCGAGTCATGTTGGAATACATAACTCGCTTGAGGACATACGGCTCCTATTGGAGCAACGGTCGGAATTACAAGTAAGTTTCGAATTTCGTTATTATAATTTAGTATTTCGTATGTAGTGTCTAGTATTTATGTATATAACTAATATTTTGGTAATGTTAATATAGTTTCAATGGACACCGTACGAGGATCCGGAAATTCGGGCAGTAATTCCGGATGAGTTCTTCCAAAATCCGAACAGTTGGCACGTTAAGGTCCCAATGATCACCTACGCGACCTTGGAGATGCACCAGTCAGATCGGGTTCTGCGGCAATTTGGATTCCGACAACTGATTCCCGTGCCACCTGAGGTGCTCGATGATGAGCACAAAGTGGACTTACGGCAGCCGCATACGGATTGGCCAAGATTTTGGTCAGGTCATATCGAGACGTGGGAGAACCGGTATGACTTTTTACCTATCCGGGAACCGATCATCGTTCCTGAGTTAGCGTGCGTGCCGGACTACATGCCATGGTTTAGGATCCATGACAAGCCGTATATGTTGCCGGAAGAAGAGAGGCGACGGCAAATTCGCGAGCGAAGGGAACGTCGGGCCCCTTTAAATCCAAGGAGAAGGGGTGATGAGACGGGGCCATCAACAGTGCCTACACAGTCACCGAGCCCAGCAACAGTGCCTACACAGTCACCGAGCCCATCAGTTCAGCCGACAACACCGACATCACAGCGTCCACCGTTTATGCCAGGTGCGTACCCTACCCCTTATATGTATCCTCCTAACCCATATATGTTTCATTTTCCCAGTCCCACCCCAGGTTGGAACGCATGGCCGGGTTCGAGTCCGTTCCCGACTACTCCCGCTAGCCAGCCGGTCGTGAGGCCGACGTCGCGTGTGGGATCAGAAGAGGCGCCGTCGGGGAGCACTTCTTTCTACCAGGCTGCTTCGCCGTACAGGATGCAGTCACCCCCGCCGTGGTTTATGCAAACACCTCCGGGGTCATTATTTTATCAAGGTGGGTCATCATCGTAACACTTAGAACCAGACCCACTGTCGGAGGAACCCGATTCCCCGCCCGAGGTTCCACGACCCCCGCCGGAAGCTAGAAGAAGGAGGAATCTAGCGCGTAACTGCCGACCGCCCCCGTGTGGCACTGGTTCCCACCGGCATCAGCTATAAACCCTAATTTAGTTTTGTAATTTAATTTTTTTATATTTAATAAAATTTGAGTTTAATTTTTTTGTAATTTAAGTTTTTTTAATTTAATTTTAATATCTTTGATAAAATAGAAATGGTTTAATTTTTTTGTAATTTAATTTTTATATTTAATAAAATTTGAGTTTAATTTTTTTTTTTTGTAATTTAATTATTTTAATTTAATTTTAATATTTTTGATAAAATAGAAATGGTTTAATTTTTTTTGTAATTTAATTTTTTTATATTTAATAAAATTTGAGTTTAATTTTATTTTTTTTGGAATTTAATTTTTTTAATTTAATTTTAATATCTTTGATAAAATAGAAATGATTTAATTTTTTTGTAATTTAATTTTTTTATATTTAATAAAATTTGAGTTTAATTTTTTTTTGTAATTTAATTTTTTTAATTTAATTTTAGTATCTTTGATAAAATAGAAATGGTTTTTTTTTTGTAATTTTGTAATTTAATTTTAATAACTTGAATAAAATAAAAGTTCTTATACAAAATTTCACCGTTTTTCTCCCATAAAAATAGGAATTACATAGCCACTAGGAGACAAAAAAGCTAAAAACACGGTCAATTATTCCGATTTGGACACGAGCGAGATGTATGGCCCGGGTTCCTACACCATCTGCACAGCCGACTTTGGTTGCTCGTTTCTCGGATATCCATATTGTTGCGTATTCTAGTCGAGCAAGGTCGACCTTTTGGTTTGCGCATCAATTGTCTATTCGGCAACAGCTTATACGATGCAAGCGATACCGACGGCCACTTACGTTCATCTGGAACTGGTGGGAATACGTGTCTCTACACGTTGTACATGTTTTCTAATTTATACACTTCGTCGACATAGCTCATGGGATCAAGACGGAGATTCTGACAAGCCGCAAATACATGAGCATATGGGTAACGAAGTGCATCAAATATCCCACAGTCGCAGGTCCTATTTGTTAAGTGTACACGATAATGCCTGCCAACAATACCTTGGTTCAGTCTGTCAAACTCCGTGACACGAAACCATAGCCTGTCGCGGTCGTGACACACTATGTGCATGGTGTTCGTCCGTGCCTTCCCACGGTTTATTTCTTGCAAGACCTTCAGGCTCCATACATGGCCTCCTTGCATCTGCCCTCTATAACTCGCTGCTCTCTTCGAAAATAGTGCCGCTAAACGAAAATATGTCTCCCGCACAACCGATGTAATCGGCAGATGACGGGTTCCTTTTAGAACAGAATTTATGCATTCGGCCAAGTTTGTGGTTATATGACTATATCGTAGGCCGCCGTCATATGCCTGTGTCCACTGTTCGAAAGGAATATTGCACAGATAGTTTGCGCCTTCGGCGTTATCTGAGCGCAAACTAGCCAACATCTCATGAAAAGGGTCTTTATTGATCTCGTACCCTGCCAATGTACGTTGATAGAGAATATTACATACCACTCCTCAATTGAGAATAAATTGAATATTACAAACGAAATTATATTAATAGAAATTTCATACCCATATCGGTCACCCGCTGTTTCTGTCTTTTAGATCGATGTTGCCCATAGTAGTTGGATGAAACATGCCTCAGGCAATATCGATGGTGTGTGCGATGCCACATGCTTCCCTGGCGTTCCATTGCCGCAAGTATTCCAGGTCCCCGATCCGATATAACGCATATGTCAGGATGGGGGCAGACATGCCTCCTTAACCTAGATAGGAAGAAGTCCCAGTCATCAGCTGACTCCCCCGGTGTTATTGCGAACGCAATCGGAAGGATTCTCCCACAGCCGTCTTATGCCACAGCTAGCAATAGCCGATGCGTATATCTACCATACATAAAGGTACCATCAATTTGTACCAATGGCTTGCAGTATATAAAGGCATCTCGGCATTGCTTAAATGTCCAGAACAGACGCTTGAACACTGCGCATCCACGGAGCAGACGATCGTTGTAGTACGCCGGTTCCGTTTCAAGGTCTGTTGTGCTGCCTGGGACATATCTCTCCAGCACCTGACACCACTGCCACACTTCATTATATGAAGCGTCCCACCGACCGTGCAACTTTTCTAACGCCTTCTGCTTGGCTATCCAAGCCTTTCTATAAGAGGGTGTGTACCCTAATTGGCTACGAATATTGCCAATTAAGGTCGGCACCGTAGTCTTGAGATCGGCCTTCACCGTCGGGATTATTAAGTCAGCCAACATGTCTGAATCCATCCTCGGATGATCTTGTGTTACACCTATCAACGAAGTACGTTAAATAATGCAACATTACATAATATTAGTGTTATTCGAAATCATTGAACACATAGTGGTACTGTACCGGCAAGACATGTATGTGGACCTTTGTACTTTTTGACCTCCCACAACCCTGTCATTTTCCTCAACAACGCCATGATTTTCCATAAACATGTGCCGTCTTGCACTGCACACTTCGTCTCGTACTTATCGAGCCTGGATTTAACCACATTGTAGTTAACCCCGTTCCTGATACTGAATTGTTTCAATGCAGCAAGAAAAGTAATCTTGTTGGAAAACTGGTTACCAACTTCTAATTGGTCCAAATCCAACGAAGAATTTGTACGGTCACGTGTCCGGTGTGGTAGTTCAAGAAACTCCAATGTATCATCTTGAGATAGATCGACATTATGCATGTGGGCTGAAGGCGAGTAAGCTTTGAATAGCGGATCCTCTTCTTCTTCGTCTGAACCACCCTCAACGTTTTCAGGTACAATTGGAACAGGCTCCGGTTCAGAAAATAATCCAACTTCTGCACCATCGGGCCTTGGCTCCCGAGGTGGATCCACATCGGATTCATCGTCCGACCCTCCATAACCTGCAACAAACGAGGGCCCCTCGCCGGTGGATGTCGTCGGGAGAACATCATCCCTCCTTAAACATCTTTCATAAATATCCCAATCATACATGGATTGCCAACCACTAGAAGTTGATGACATCCCCTAATACGTATTTCTGTCATCAAACGTCGAATGACGGATATGCATGTCTCATCCACCAACTAAGTGTCGTGAAGGGGTTATGTTTTCCATACTACCACTGCACACGGGCACTTCTGTGTTTTGCCTCCCACTTACAGAGTGTCGGCTTGGGGTCGTGTATTCCCCTCGAACGGCAGTAGATGTTGAGGTTGCAGAAAGATCACTTGGAGATGAAAATTCTACATATACCTCGATATAGGGTGATCCACTGGCAAGATGAGTCTCCACTATTGCCTCACAGCTCCGAGGACCTTTGATGTCGAATGAGTCATATCTCACCGGATCAACCGAAGCGCAAAATCTATACTTAATAGACTGAACTTTCATTGGCGTTGTTCCGAATATTTTACGCCTAATTCTTTTACGAAGTTCTACCAAATCGACGTTCTAATTAAAACTCAGTCGCGTTGTGTTCTCCGATAAGAAAACAACACCATTTTCGATGTCACGAACTTCACCATCGTAGTAAACAACAGCATTAATACGTTCACTCATTTTCATTTTTTTTCTTTTGCCTCAATCTGCCTTCTGCAACCTGAGAATGAAATTTGACTGATTTATAGCCTAATTTTGCCGGAGAATACTGTAGCAAAAGAGCGTCCACGTGGGAGCTCTTTTCAGTACTCCTGCTGACAGGCACCCTGCTGGAAGCGTTTTTGGCCACTGTTTGTTCAGAAACGTCTCCTCAAATTGATTTTGCCGGAGACCACTATAGCAAAAGAGCGTCCACGTGGAAGCTCTTTTCAGTACTACTGCTGACAGTGCACGCTGCTGGAAACCTTTTTGGCCACTGTTTCTTCAGAAACGTCTCCTCAATCTGATTTTGCCGGAGACCACTGTAGTAAAAGAGCGTCCACGTGGGAGCTCTTTTCAGTACTACTGCTGACAGTGCACCCTGCTGGAAGCGTTTTTGGCCACTGTTTGTTCAGAAACGTCTTCTCAAAATTATTTTGCAGGAGACTACTGTCAAAATGCCCAAAAATTTAATTAATTTTCATACTGCAAGTGGACGAGAAGAGAGCCCAAAAACGCGTCCACGTCAGCGTGTTTTCCTGGTTATTCAGGGCTAAAGCGCGCCCTCAGGGGCGCGCTTTAGCCCTGCATCCCCCAAAAACGCGCTGACGTAGACGCGTTTTTGGGGGAAACGGCACTTTCCCGTAAATATTCTTCAAACTGGCACATTTTCATAAATAATCAAATTTTTTGGTATATATGGGATATTTACCCAAAAATTTCTATGCAACTTTAAAAATTAACTTCTCAGATAGCAAAACCAGCCATTTGATTCATCCAACAATTCAGTGAAATACGCAGAATTTTCAGTTTCAACAAATAACTTAAGTGAAAAGTTTCCTATTCTTTATTTATTTTTTAAATCGTGACTAAATAAAATATATAAATATTAATAACTAAATTTATTAAATTTTCAATATTAAAACCAAATGAATCCTACGGCTTATGAAATGGATCCTATGGCTTATGCCCTACATAATGAAATGGATCCTACGGCTTTTGCCCTGCAAAATGTCTACATGAAGTTTTACAGAAGACTCTGGTCCCTAGAGCTACCTTCTAAAGTAAAAATTACAATCTGGAAAATTTCGTGGAATTATCTACCTACGAGAGTGAACATGAACTATAGAAGACTGTCTAATATTCTTTTCTGCCCCCGCTGTGGACTTGAAACTGAATCCATGGATCATATTTTCCGGGTTTGCCCTGTTTCAATCACAGTATGGGACAAGTTAGATCTCTCGAGTTATCTAGAAGAGTCAGAAAAGGACTTCACAGAATGGCTTATCTGGGTCTTTGCGCAAGCCACTATCTTGCAATGCAGGTTTTTTTGTTGCGGCCTTTGGGCCATCTGGGGTGACAGGAACAAATGTTTTCATGAAAACGTCCGTAGATCTGGAGTCAAAATAGCAGATTTTGTTAAAATTTATATTAGAGAATTAAATGATACACAGGAAATAACAGCAAAAATTCGGGTAGAAGTGAGACGATGGGAACCCCAACCTGGGTAGTGGATTAAAATAAATTTTGACGCGGCTTATGAGGAAACCCTGGGTCAAACGGCATCAGGTATTATGGCCAGAGATAGGAGTGGATCTGTTTTGCTTTCATGTACAGTGATTCAGAACCGAGTAACTTCCACTTTTGCGGCCGAAGCTCTTGCGTGTAGTATAGCAACCAGAATCGGGGTCGACATGCAATGGGAGAATATCATCATTGAAGGAGATGCATTAACAGTGATCAAGAAAAGCAGATCTAAGGTACAAGATAAATTAATGATCGGAGCTTATATTCAAGATATACATCAGTTACAGTCACAGATCGGAAAGTGTAGTTTCAAATATGTACCAAGAACAGCGAATAGATTAACCTACCTCATGGCGACGGAAACGCTGAAGAGAAGGAGAGAAGTGTACCTGATTGGAAAGGTTCCGGAGTATGCCGAGAGTCTGATGAAATTGGAGATGAGGGAAGAGCAGCCCGGAAGCGAAAATGAGGAGACTGAAGAATGGGAAGGTCGAGGGTAGCAGAAGAGCAAAGTACAGAAAGATTTGGAGTGTAGAAGGTTGAAACTGGTAGTTTAAATGGTGAATTTAGGGGTACAGGCGGTAGACTATGTTGGGAACTGGCAGCGCTGTGAAGACGAAAGTGATGGAAATGAAGGGCTCTGGAGATTAATCTTGGGGTAAACAGACGTTAGATCAATGAGGGTATTTCGTGGGAGGGAAAAGAGAGAGGTAGGGGATGGGTTTCTTGAAGGGCTAAACAGTTTGGGATGAGAGATGAGTGGAGATAAGTATCTGAGGGTAGTATGCGTGAGGTGAAAAGGATAGATCTTCTTTGATTTTCTGATGGAGTGTTAGAGGGGAAATGATACTGAAAGGCTGAAAGGAAGCAATCAAGTGGCAGACGAACGGCCTACCTGGGGAACCGAAAGGGTGTTGGGAAGATAGAGGATGATGGGACCAAACGGTGACCCCTTTTTTCAGATTGGGCAGACGTCAGAAACAGCCATTAATATGGCTCTAGAGAGTTCCATTTCATTTTTAGTTATTTTGAAGTTTCTGTCTGTTTTTTAAATCTTTTATTCCTTTAGGGCAATCTTTCTTTTTTCTAGTCCGTTTCTTGTTTTGAAGTTGCTTAGGTTTTATGGGCCTTTCTTAAAATGGTCCTTTTTCTTTTTGTAAGCCCGTTTTATTTTATAATAAAGCCCAATCAGAATTTGTTTCAAAAAAAAAAAACCAAATGAATAAACATTGTTGATTAAATATGATATTATTATGGTAATAAAAAAAACAATCGGCTTTATTTAATGTTACCCATAAGAAGGACCTGATTTTGCTCTCAGACATGATTTGTAAACTAATTGGCTTTATTTAAATATTGATGAAGCGATTAAAGGTAAGTCAGTTTTTTCATCTGTCGGGGGAGAGTTGCAGGATCAAGATAGGGATTGGATTTTTAGATACAATTATTATTTAGGAGAGTGTTTAGTTTTTGATGCCGAACTTTGGGGCATTTTGGATGGTCTAATTCTTTTACAAGGATGAGGGTATGATAGGGTGTTGGTTCAGATTGATAGCTTAAAGGTGGTTAAAGCCATTGAAAATGGGCATTCGATTGATTCGAACTCTGCTTTAGTTAGAAGGATTCAAAATATTTTACAGAATGAAGGGCAATGGCCATTAAGGTATGTCCCTAGGAAGATTAATAGAGTTGCTGATTGCCTTGCCAAATTGTCTTCTAACAGGAAAGAAGATGTGTAGGTCTTCGCTGAGGCCCCTAAGAAGCTCTTAACAGTTTTATCTTCCGATAGGGTGAGTGGTTCATTTACTCTTGTTAGCTCGATGTAATTATTTTGTTGTTTACTAAAAAAAAAACCAATCAAATTCCAAAATTTAAAAACATTTGTAATTAAATAAAAAAATTATAGTTAAATTATTAAAATAGAAACTGTTTCACAACTGATTGATTAAATGTATAATATTATAATTTAATTGTCTATTTTAAGGTTTTTAGCTCTAGTGGTTAAATTAATTAAGTGGTTAAACTAATTAATTCCTCAATTTTCGGCTCAACCGATTTATTGGATTTAATTAAATAATTTATTTAAAAATTTAAAATTTTAAAAATTTTAAAAAAATTATTAAAAATAGGAAAAAATATTCATACTGGGTCATTGATAAATTGGCCCAACCTCTTATTTCAGTCCACTATCCCGGTTGGACCGGTTCTAGATCTGTCTCGTATAATGTAGAATAATATAATATAAGATATGCTTAAACAGATTACCTTAAGAAACCGCACCGAGTAGAATAGAAAAGACGCGGAGAACAAATTCTCGTTTCCACTTTCCTACCCAAACTCTATCACTTTAAAACCCCTCTTTAATGGCGGTTCCATACTATCCTTCCTCATTCTTTCCATTTCTCCACCTTTTATTTCCCTCTATATAAATACACAAGCCCTGTTTCGCTTCTTTGTTCATCAATCCAATTTCAATTTATACAAACCCTTTAATTAATTCTTTCCTTTCCTTCCTTTTGATTGATTTTCAGAGAAAACCATGGAGTTTAGACCTTTAGAAATCAAAATTATCTCCGCCAAGGATCTCAAAGACGTCAATCTTTTCACTAAGATGGACGTTTACGTCATCGTTTCAATCAACGGTGATTCTCGTACAGCGCAAAGGACTCCGGTCGACAAGGACGGTGGTTCAAACCCAGAGTGGAATTACACCGTGAAGTTCACCGTCGATGAAGCTGCCGCCCGTCAGAACGGGCTTACCATCGTGTTTACCCTTAAATCACAACGTCAGCTTGGAGATAAGGATATCGGTACGGTTCAAGTTCCCGTTAAGGAATTGCTTGATAACGGGGATGGAAACGGGAAAGGTCAAAATAATCGAAGTTACGCTGTTAGGTTGGCTAATGGTAAAGCTAAAGGTGTGTTGCATTTTTCTTACAAGGTCGGAGACAAGTTCACGCAACCGCCGGTTACGGTGGCTGGCGCCATGAGCGTTGATAAGCAGTGGGGGAATGAGAAGCCAGTCATGGCGTATCCACCACCAAGCTCAGGATACATGGATAAACCAGCGATGGCCTATCCACCGCCTGCAACTGGGTATCCAGGGCCGAGCTCCGGATACCCTCCTTCACACGGAGCATACCCTCCTTCACACGGAGCATATCCGCCGCCGCCCCAAACGGCAAGTTATTCTTACCCTCAACCTGGCGGTGGGTATCCGCCCTATGGATACCAACAGGCACCGGTTCAAGGGTATGGATATCCGGGTCAAGGTGGATATTATGGGTACCCTCCGGTGCAGAAACCGCAGAAACCTAAGAAAGGCGGCGGCGGCATGGGAGCGGGGCTAGGATTGGGGTTGGCCGGTGGATTGTTGGGTGGAATGTTGATCGGTGATATGGTCGATGATGCTTATGAAGCTGGTGTTGAAGATGGTTTTGATTTTGATTTTTAATTGCCATTTTTATGGTTTTTTTTTTTTTGTTATTGAATATTTGGCATACGAATAATATGTAATTTCATACATAATTAATTATATACAAATATATATATATATATATATATATATTAGCATGAAGACTCTTCTTTAACATTTGTTTTTTTGTTTGAATTGAAAAATTAAATATCTTAATAAATTATAAGCATTATATACCATGATTAAAGCTTTTTAGTTAATACCATTTAATTCAAGACAATTCATTAGAAAGAAGAATCAAATATCAATGTGATTTTATAATCTTTATCTCTTAAGTAAAATAAATTATTAACTTAATAACCAAAAAAAGTCATCTTAATTGATTTTACAATCCTTTGATCTCATATTTATTTTATAATCTTTATCTCTTAAGGAAAATAAATTATTAACTTAATAACCAAAAAAAAGTCATCTTAATTGATTTTACAATCCTTTTATCTCATATTTAGTAAGATAAATTCTATCTTAATTGTTATTATAAATTTAGATTGGTTTCGAATATATATATTTGACCTACAAAAATGGTACATAGAAGAAAGTAACATTTATGACATTACGTGATTACATATAATAAAACATAAACTTTACATGACATAACGTGATTACGTATAATAAAATTTAAACTTAAACTTTACATGACATAACGTGATTACGTATAATAAAACCTGAACTTACGTGATTACGTATGATAAAATTCGAACCTATAAATTAAAAAAATTTTAAGTACTCAAAATTTTAATATTTCTGTTCTAACTATAGCAAGTCAAAGTCTCAATAATAATTACACATAATAAGATTTTAATTTGATTATTTAATCACCAAACACATTCACATTAACTAATAAGCCAAAGCTTCATTCGTCTTACGTAATAAACTTGCCTTCTACAGTTGTATGTAAAAAATATTATCATTTAAATGAGTTTTAATATACTATTTGGTGCCTAAAATTGATACTTTTTTTTTAAGTTTGATATTTAAATTTTTTTAGTCTAATTTGGTACCCAAACTGACACTTTTTCTTAAATTGGTCCTTAAAACTTTTTGAGGTCCAATTTGGTACCTAATTTTTTTTGTTAAATTTGGTACTTGTCAAATATTTAATAAATTACTCTAATATATTAATAATGTTAATATTTTATGTAGAAAAATAATCAGTGTATGGCAAACATGTGACCGATAATATAATATTTTTTATATTTTATAATTATTTTTATTAATAAAAAATAATAAATTTCTTTATTTAATATTAATTCATTAAGCAAAGTTAAATACCTATTTTTTAAAACATGAATTTCCTTTAATACAAACAATATTTTTGTAACATAAAATGAAAATTATCACAGTAAGTATTTTGCTTAATTTTTTAACATTTAATAAATTTAGATACCAAATTAAGAAAAACATGCTTCAAGTATTAAATTGGGAAAAAAAATTTAAGTACCAGATTAAAAAAAAATATCAAATTCAAGTAACAAATATTATATTAAGCCTTTAATTAAGGATATATTTTTATTGTTCAAGACTTATATAATAATAGATTAATGCTACAAATTTTGGGTGACAAAAAAGTAATGTTAAATGTTGGTGTGCGTATATATTCCACTTCCTGGAATGTTAAATGGAAAGTTGTTCAAAATGGAAAACAAATGGTTGATAAACAAAGTTCCTTTTTGAGTGGTAGACAAATTTATAGGTAAAAAAGTGAGGGCCAAGTTGAAGATGAAGTTCCCCTAAAAGCTTTTATTCCTCCATCTCTTTAAATTTTAATCAACTTCGTACATAAGAGTTGAAAAGAAGGGAATGGAACCAAAAAAAAAATATTCGAATATGTATCAAACACGAGTATTTTAATAAAAACAAAAAGTTCGTAAAGTATAGCTCAAAGCCAAAAGCTTATTCTAAAGCATAAAAATATCATCATAGATTTAGATGTGAGTATCAAAAACTGAGTATGAGCATGACATTGGTATGTATGTGTGTGTGTATATCTAATGCAAGAGACTAAACATCAACAATTCGACAAAAACAACTTTATCTACCTAAACAAACTAGAATTTAACAGTCATTGCCAAGAATTTTCCCTCCCGAGTACAGAGACAGGTAATAAAAAGGTACCCGACTACTGCTGTTTGACTTCGGCTTTCTTCTTCTGCCAAAGCCTGTCAAGAGCGCTATCGGCATCGCCCTGTAAAACCAAACAAAGTAGATAAAACTAAATGTCTTTATAAAGAACAAACTACAAGGTATGACCACAGAATCTAAGTTCTTAAAGCAACCCTATGAAACAGCTTCCTGACTGGAACTACCTGGACCTTGGGCCAATCTGCAGGCAACTGGATATTTAAAACTAATGTTTCTCTCAACAAATTTGTAGATTGAAATAGATAAAACACTTCGACTTAAAGTCTCAACACAACAATGTAACTGCAAATGTATCATTAACTAAGTTGCAGCTTAATGGCTTCTAGTCTTTTACGTGAACTTAAACATGACACAGATACAACTATGTGAGGCTGATCTGAAAATAAAAGATCACAGCAATAGCAAGTAATAGCAACAAGCGGAAACCTAAGAACATCCAAATACTTGTACAGATCAGCAGGCAACCGGACATAAGCTGTGATGCATTGTCTATTTCAGCGCCGCAAACACGAACATTGCAAGGCAAATCTAAAGCTAATGTTTCTCTAGGTGAACTTGCAGATTAAACATGAAAATGTACCCAGACATAAGCAACGATAATGAAATTTGCACAATATAGTTGAAACAAGGTCCGGATATGTGGCGGACACGGATGGCGGACACAATTACTTCAAGAAAACTAAAGAGTCGGAGCAACATAGCTAACAACAACCGAAAACTATCAAAAGGCTAGTTAAGAATCAATATTAAACCTGAGCACGGACAAAGCCGCAAAGAGCAAAGGTGGAGAATGTGCCAGTGTATCGGCCAAGCTCATCCAAATGACCGACATTGATCTGCACGGATGCGTGATCCTTTGAGGTGATGAGCCTGTTAGTGGCCGAGCTGCAACAACAACAACAACACAACAAAGAAAAATTACATATAAGCTTCCATTGTAAAACAAACGAACGCTATGAATGTACGTGGGCGATAAGAACTAAGAGGCAAATTAAATACCATTTTCGGGGAATGTAAAGATCCATATTTTGACCTTCTTCGTTCTGCATCTTTGCAAATTGCTAAACCGAACAAGAAACGCAAAAAGCTCAAATCACCTAATAAAACACCGATTTAAATTCATTAAAAATGTTTAAAAAAACATAAATATTGGAAAAGCGAACTAGATATTAAACTTCAATTGCTCTGCAACTAAATTATTAATAGAAGTGCTAAAAGAATCTTTAAAAAAGGGGGGGGGGGGTAACCAGATAGAAAGAGAGAGGCCATACCTTGAAGAGAAAGAAAGGGGAGGCAATGAAAAGGGTCGGGGTGAGGTTTAGGGCTTTTATGTATAAAAAAGAGGCAACAGTTTACTAGTCGGGAAGTCCGTCCAAGCTAGATTTTATGGCCCAGTTTGGTGATGTTTTAAAGTGCTTTGGAGAACTGCTGTGGAAAAGTGTTTTTGAAAAGTAGTTTTGAAAAATGTAATTGTTTGGTATTGCAGTCAAAAAGTCTTTTTGAAAAGTAAAATGTTTATTTTAGATATGATATTATAAAGTAACAAATATGTATTTAAATAATGTTCAAATTAGTTAATATTATGATATTTTAGCAAAAATATAAAATATAATTTATTATAACTTATTGTTAATATTTTAATATATAATATTAATTTGAAATATTTCTAAGTAATTAATATTAATTATTTATTAAATTTAATTAGAATATATAAACTATATTTAAATATTTAAATATAATAATTAAATATTTGTAATTAGATATTGACACAATTGTATTATTTTAAAAATTATTTTTTATTTTTAATGCTTTTAGCACATTTGTAAAACTCATATTAGATATTAACATAACATAGAAAATATAAATCTAACAAATTAAAATATTACATATATTTGGATTAAAGTTTCAAAAATGGATAAATTTATATACCAAATATAAATACTAAAAATTTTACAATAGCATTTACAATTTAGAGTGAATTCATTAAACTAAAAGCTATAGCATCTCTTGTTAATTCCGTTTCAAAACCACTTGAATTGCTTGATTCACCGTCATCATCACCATCATCATCGTCGTCGTCATCATCATCACTTTCTCGACCATGCACATTTTCTGAATCAATAGTATTCTTATTATTATAACTTTTTGATCAGTGAACACACAAAAACTTCATTTCAATCAAAATCACTTCAATGTATTACTATTATTTTGGATTATGCAAATACTTAAAAATACATGTCATTTCATATTATACCAAAGTTTTGAGTACCTGAGAATCTTCCCAGTTTGTTCATATATCAGACTATGACCCCTTTTTTTATAAAAAATAAAATTAATTCAGATAGATAATTGACAAAGTAGAGAAAGTTTAACATGAAGGACAAGAACCTGTTAGAAGCAATCAGCATCTAGATACACCCTATGTACTGAATGCAATGCGATTGATGATACTTTGTGGGGTTTTCATTGGCTTATTTAAATTGGTTTTGTCAAAAATTGATATGAAATACGCCATTGATTGAGCTCGTTTTTGGCTCTAGCAGCTTTGATGAAGTTATTAGTGACCCAATTATGTTATATAATCTTTTACTTGCAACTATTAAGAAGACTTAGGATTGATTAGAGTTAGCTTTACATATTCATTCTGTCAATTAGTGTTTTTAAACCTACGGAACTTTGGTGATAGAAGTGCTATGAGCATAGCAATAGTTTCCTTAAATAGATTAGGAGTTGATATGGCTGGAAATGTTAGTTAAGACTTCCACTTTTGCCTAAAGCACAAACAAGCGCAATAAAGCTTGAAAAAGTACATAGTCAACTAACTATGAAGTTCTGATCTTTATTATCAAGCCCTTATTTGGTTGGTTCCTACTGTAGATATATAGCAGCATCTGTAGTTAACTTATCTGGAATCGTATCAAAATACTCATCTGGTAGGGCATACTGGCCCCTTGAGGAATGAAAGAAAAACCACTATCAGTCGTAAGCCTGAAAATTCTTTTCAACTAAATCAAAGTACAGTGGCAGGCCAAAAAATGATGGAACCTATAGCTAAAAAGTTTCCTTCCTTTAATGGCAGGGATGAAAATGATTCGCTAGATAACAACTATTTTGGCAAAAATGAACATTTACTAAGGTCTGGGCAACTAGGAATGTGAAGTGATCCTTACTGCACAACTTGCCCAACATATTACAATTTCAAACCAGAACATCAGAAAAACTCAAGAGTTTCTGGCATATTTGATACCAAGGTATTTCATAGATAGTTGTCATTTTGTTCCTTTTTAATGGATTTATATGTTATGGAGTGCATACATTCATTCACGAGATTATATTTTTCCTAAGTCTTTTGGCTTACAATTAAAGAGGAGAAGAAGAGAAGAAAAAGATAAACTCACTAGTGGAGAAGATGAACAAAGAACCAGAGGTAAGTCCCTGAAATTGTGGAAGAAAGATCGGTGAACATGGAAATAGAAAATGAAGTTTAAAAACTCACCAGTAGAATTGTAGAAGAAATTGTAGAAGAAAGATCAGTGAACAATTAAAGAGGAGCAGAAGAGAAGAAAAAGATAAACTTACCGGTGGAGAAGAGGAACAAAGAACTAGAGGAAAAAAAGTAAAGTGTAGAGAAGAGAAAAAGGGAAAAAAAAAAGGTCTTCCTAACGTCTATTTGTGGAAAAAGAAATTTCTGCCGTAAAAAAAAAGTAACGTCTATTTGTGGAAAAATGGAAAAAGGTTAAACAAGTAAAATACCAGCCCCAAAAGCACTTCTGGGCTGAAAAAGTTAAAAATTTCTGCTTTTTCATCTCTACAAAAGCATTTAAAATAAGATAAAAATTTTCCTGCACTTGTGTGTGTTCTTTATTGCTTTTCAGGAAAAATCACTTTTCAATGAAAAAGCTCATCTTAAAAGCAATGGAGAACACAACCTAAGTGGCGTTTAAACATAATATTAATAAAATTCATGTGAAATATGATTAAAATGTAATTTAAATTTTAATAGTTATTAGAATTAGATCTCTACTTCTTTTATACTTCTTAAATAGATATTCTAATAAAACATTGTAATAATTCCTTTTGATCAATAAAAAACATTCTCTATTATTTTTATATTTTCTTTGTTCTTTATTCTCTCTATCTCTCTTATTTTATAACAAATATAAATATTAGATAATCTTCTTTTATATATTATTTTAAATTTAATAAATTTTCATTTATTAAAATTTTTGCATAGGCATTTTTCAACCTCTTGTAATATTTACACTCAATATTGATGGTGGTGTCTCAAAGGACATGGGTTACAAACAGGGTGAAGGGAGGAAACTTTTTGGGTCGGAATTAAATTTTTATTTTTATTTTTTAATAGTTTATATATTTATACTTTTCAAAAGATTAAATTATTTTTTATTATTTTAAGTGGTAAAATATAATTTTATATTTACTAATTTAAATTTTTTAAAGGATTTAAATGAAAAATTTTCATTTTAAGGGGTTGGGGTCGTTGCCAACCCCCTTAGATACATCACTGGTTACAAATAGACCTAATAATGGGTTTGGACACCCGACTTGGCCTGAAGGTCTAATCGAAAAGTAAAAGGGTTAAAGCAAGAAATTTAAGCTCAAAAAATGGGTTTGGACAAAAAAAAAAGAGAGACCTGTTTTCTAAATGAATTCGGTCTCAAATAAGCTTTTTTTTTTCCCGGCCCGATCCGAATTTGTAGAAAAAAACGGTCATGGTGTTCACTATTTTGATGTCGTTTCACTCAGGGGCGAAGCCAGGGGGCTAGCATGGGCCCTGACCCTCCTAAAATGTAAAATTGTTGGCTTTTTTAAAAATTTTAAATTAGTAAATGTAAAATTGCACTTTGGCCCCCCTAAAATTATAAAAATTCGATTTAATCATTTACAAATTATAAAGATATAAATTATAAAAAATTAAAATTTCATCCGCCCCCCTAAAAAATTGTTCTGGCTTCACCTCTGGTTTCACTATTATATTGCTACATTTTATTGTTATTGTTTGGATATTGTATAACTATTGTTTTATTGTTAATTTTGTTACTATTATAAAAGTACATATTTGCTAATTTGCACCTATCTTAATTTTATTTAAATATAAATAAATTTTAAATTTATTGGAAAATATTTATTTTAATATTTTTAGTGTATTTGATGTATTATATTTTTTAATTTTGTTTTTATATAAAAATAATAATATAAAAAAATTAATATGAACGAGCCGGGCTCAAATTTTAATATTTTTATCTGAGTTAAGCTTAAACAAAATTTTAAATTATTTTTTGGGCTCGTCTAGCACATGTTCACCTTTAGTTACAAAAAAAGTAGGGGTTTTCCCAAATCATGTTGGATAGTGGATTATTGATTTTAATTTTTTTATAGGTAGGAATCTGCACAGTGCGTCAACTTGAGGCTTTGGCGTTAATCATGTTCACCTAGAGATCGCTTGGCTTTTGGTTTTCATGAAACTAGAAGTGGGAACGAATTTGTTAGGCTCTTCTAAATTTGTTGCAGAGAGGACAGACAATTGACGTAAAGGAAGCTTTAATTTCTCTTCTCCGTGGGCTTTGCTTACGAAATTAGTTGGTAACAGTTAAACATATCAGTAGATCAACCAATAGAACGGATGATGCGGTGGCTAGAAGATCTCTTCCAAATTCATGGACAACGAGGTTGTTTGAGGCACCACCGGATGATGTTTTTCAGTTGGTTGAATAGGATAGGGTCGACAGTGCTCTTAGCAATATGTACTTGGCCTGCTGCAAGCTTTGATTGCTATCTTTTATACCAAAATTATATATAAATATGGTCATGTTGAGGTGAGTTTCGAATGTTTAAATTTAAGTTTAATTTAAAAAAAATTAAATTTTTTTGGTTTAAATTTATTTTTGGGCTTAATGATTTTATCTAAATCCAATCAAATTTTAAATAAATTATTGAGTTTAGAAAGATAACTCAATCTATAACTCGGTCTAATCTTAACCTTATATATCAAGCATATCCACAAACAAAAAAAGGTCAAAATATAAATTTAAACTGAAAATTATATATATATATATTTGTTTTTTTATTATACTTTATGTACATTTATCATCAACTTAATCTTGTTTATGGAATTTTAAATTTCACTAACAGTGTACCAAATATTTTCCCTTAAAATATTAGTCGAAATTTGACTTCAATATTTAAGACTTGAGCCGAGATGATTTTTCAATTTTATAAAATCTTCTATAATCAACTCTCTATATAAAATCTTATATAATCAACATCTATAACAACTTTTGAAATTCAAACTATATTTAAATTTTTAAAAATTTCAAATTAAAAGATTATAATATATTAATAGTTTAATTAATAATATTTAGATTATTTATTTAATCAAATGAAATTTAATTTATTAAGGAATATCTTCATTTAATAAAATATTATTAACATTTTTTTCATGAAATTTAAATATTTTATTGAAACAATATACTATCTAAAAAATATTATTTAATTTAATTTAAAAATAAAACTAATTTTATTAAAATTCGAGACAATAAACTATTATAGAGAATTAATTTAATAAAATGTGTACGTAAAAATGAGAATTAAAAAACAATTAAAAACTAATAAAATTATATTTTCTATTTTAGAGTTTTTTTACTATGTTTTGGTTGATTTTCAATTTTTTATAAATATAAATTTTCCTACTTTATTTTTTACAAATTTTCTTTGATTTAATGTTGTTAGGTGTTATTAATTTATTGTTTTTTTAACACAATCGAGCCCTTTGATTTAGTTATTAAATAAAAAATTAAATTTTCAATCAGATCAGCCTAAAATTTGATAATATTTTTTACATACAGTAGATAAAAAGCTCCTGGGCCGATGGGTAGATTGGGCATTTAGGGTCCATGAAAGTGTTAAATAAAGTAGCAGCTTTTTGTCTCTCCATATGTTTATTTCCAAGCAAGTTTATGTTCGGCTTCGTTTTTTTCGACCTAAAAGTTTTATGAAAAATATTTTTATTTATTATTTATTTTTATTTTATGTAAGATAGAATAGTTAATGTACAAAGTTTTTCAGTCAACGTAAAAGGTTTTTCAATCAACGTAAAATTACTCTCATATTCTCGTAAAATGTATTACTAATTTTTGTTCCCGTACGATATTTTCTAAATTGATAAGGCTCTATTTACTGTAACACCCTCATACCCAACCCGAACAAGTCAAAGCATCAGGATGTTACATTCTCTACTACATTCTTCACTTATCAAATGTTTTCTTATAAACTTTTATAACTTTTCAGTTTAATTAGTCCATTTTTGTAATAAAAGTTCAATATTCACTAATTAATCATATTAAATCAATTTTATTTCTTGTTACACTTTAATCACATAATTTATCTCAATATCTTGTTTCACGTATCAAATTTCTATGAATTTCACTTCTATTATTTCACCCACATATTTTTTAAGCTTAACAATTTAATCCTTATGATCATAAAAATTTCATATTTTTCCACAATTTCATTTTTACAATACTTTATGCATATTTCGTCATCTCATAATACATTCATTAATCTTTCATCATAATTTCCTTATTCACATATTACATTTTTTCACACTTAAACTTTTGTATATTTTTCAATTTAGTCCCTATTGCTATGTAATTTATTTATTTTTACCATATAAGCACTTTAATCAAAACAATTCATTATAATATCTTTTTTTCACATAACAAATTTTTATGCATATCACTTCTCTTGTTTCAATTATAAATTTCACAAAGTTTACAATTTAATCCTTAACATCATGAAGATTCATTTTTTACTATAATTTCATATTAACATCACTTTGTAATCAACTCACTATTTCATCTAAACTCTTTATCATAAATCTCAAATATATATTTGTTTCAGTAAAAACAACTTTTATGAAATATTGTTATTATATTGTAATGGCCACCAAAGTAAGTTAGATTTAACAGGAAATTACAATTTAGTTTTTCAAACATATATGATAATTTATAATAAGATTCATTGGATGGAAATTTTCCAAAAAAAATAATATAAAAATGATAAATAGATAGAGGCCTACTTATCACTTAATTATTTTATTTTGTTTAAGATTATATTATTATTTATCAAAATTAATCTAATCATAGTCAATATTTAATTTTAAGTAATACACGAAATAAATTTTATAACTTAAATTTAACAATTATTTTTCGGTACTCGTGTTTTGTATCGAAAAGCGCATATAGGTGTTGAATTTAAGTTATAAAGTATGTTTGATATTTTATTTAAAATTAAGTATTGGATATAATTAGATTATTTGATAAAAATATATAATCTTAAATAAAATAAAATAAAATAAAAAATATTGCATTTATTCTAGAGATAAGTAGGTCCTTATTTAATTATCATTTCCTATATTTCGTTGTGGAAAAATTCTATCTAGATGATTATTTATATAAATAAATAAATTTTTAAAAAATTAAAAATAGTGTATTTTATGGAAGCATTATAGTTCTAACATGTCATGTGATCATGCCGTATTACAAACTGACGTGGTTTTTGAATAATAAGGGTCATGGCAATAAAAAATTAATATTAAAAACTCAATTATTAATGTTTTACAATTTTCCAATATTTTATTAAATCCATTTTAATTAAGGAGGATTCCTTTTTTGTTTGTTCATTAATTAATGAGGATTCTTTGGGATTTTGATCTTATTTTATAATCTTTGGAAATCTAAAGATGGGGTCCAGAAGTTTGGGCAAGTCTTTGACCGTATTTCTGGGTTCACTCATACTATATATAAATTCACTTTGAACGATGTAGTTTATTGATTTTTATTTAGTATTTTTAAATTTATATTTTTTTAAATGTTTAAATACATATAATATAATACACATTTATTTATTCGAAGAAACAATTAAAATTTATATGTTTAAATAAATTAATAAATTTAATTCGCGCTTACAGTGGCGGAGCCAGAAAATTCTTTTTGAGGGGATCGGAATTAAATTGTATGTTTTTACAATAGTAAAAATATAGTTTCATCATTTTAATAGCCTATATCATTATAATTTTTAAATGGTTAAATCAATTTTTTATTTTTTTAAGAGGTCAAAGTGTAATTTTACCATTACTAATTTAAAATTTTATAAATTATAAATGACCTAAATTAAAATTTTATCATTTTAGGGGCTATAATAAATATACAACGGAGGAAATTGTAAAAATCTTAAACCTTGGCAGGTCATGATCCCCCTGAGCCTCTATTATGCTCAGTCATAGCATACTTAGTATTGTATAATAAACTATTTAATAAAATATTATTTTAATAAATTATGAGGTATGGTGTGTTGGTTGTTCACCTCATTTAATCATGTGGTTGAGAGTTTGATCTGTCTTTGTGGTAATGGAGCATATTTCATTGCTAATCGTTTATCTCTTCAAAGAACATTCACTACGAGGGAATTTTTAACTTTTTGTAATGATCAAAACGTAATTTTACTAATAATTTAGTCCCATAGGATGTGATGGAATTTCTAATTTTTAAAATACAAGGATTAAATATCAAAATTTATCAAAGTATAAGGACTAACAACAAATTTTAACATTTTTTAATCACAACTTTGTTCTGTTCCCCACGTGCAAATTTGTTATACATTTTTTAAGGTAGTTGCTTTTAATAATTGTCTAACGAATCGGGAATAGAACACTTGTAAATTTGTCTATTGAAATATGTATCTTTTCACGAACTTTTGTAATTTTATAGTTTGATACTTTTTTATCCATATTTTAGTAATTTAACTATTGAAACTTAAAAATAAAAAAATTAGTAAGATAGTAGTACTCGTTATCTAAATAAAATTTCAAATAAATTTAATATATTTATCATACAGACCAAAAATAAAGTCAAAATGGTTGAAATCTTTTACATGGGAGGTTGTTTTTTTTGGAGAAGTGTTTCAAATATTGTCTACCAAGTAGTTAATCAAATCTTCAAACAATAGAAGTATTGTGCTTGTGGTGTTTATGTTTAGTTTTAGTCTCAGGTTTTGTTTCTCGACTTCTAGGATAGCCCAACAGGTTTACATAGTTTAGAGAGCACATTGTTACTAAATAAATGTTTAGCATTTGGGCTTGGTGGGGTTCGAACCATGCCCTTAAATGGCATTAATGGGTAAGAATACAACCCCAAAATAGAACCAACCCCCTCTTAACAAAAAGGCATCTTTCTGTTTAGGGGAGGAAGCACCTCGGGTAGTAAAAATACGATTTACAAGCTCATGAGAGATGTGTCAATATTATGTCATAATCTAATATATTTTAAAGTTCTTTTATACGTTTAAACTACTTTTACACACACACACACACACACACACACACACACACACATACATATATATATATATATACCGAGTAGTCGACCGAATCCTCAAACAGTGGAGGTCTTGTGCTCAGGGTGTTTATGCTCGATTTTAGCCTCAGATTTTGTCTCCTGGCTTTGAGGAGAGCCCAACGAATTTACAAAATTTAAGGAGCGTCATGCCACCAAGGAAATGTTTAGCATTTGGCCTTAGTGGGGTTCGAACCCATGCACTTAAATGGCACTAGTGGGTAAGAATAGTGTAAACGGCCCAAATCGTCCGGGCCCAAATCAAACTAAAAATTTTTGGCCCAATGAACAAGTGGCCCAAATGGCCCAAAAATTAGAAGCTAGGGTTTCTGGAACCCTAGCTCTTGCGCCACTCTCCACTAAGCCCCACTGTCGGCCACCAGCGCCGTTCACCTGCTCCACTATGCTCTGCCTCCACTAGCGTCTGCAACAAACAAAAAAAATGGCAGAGATTTGTATTTTTATTTTGGTTTTTCTCTTTCTTTCTCGGCTATATAAAGCCGATTATTGTACTGAAAGAGGGACCTTTTTTTTTCAGATTAATCGAAGGAAATACAAAAAATTTTTCAATCAACAGTGACCAAAACGCAAAATCAGATACGAATACAAAAAGGAAGCAAAAGGTCTTCTCTGATTTCCTTTTCCCTTTTCTTTTTCTTTTTCTTGTTTCTTCTTGAAATCGCGTACCTACGTTCTTATTCTCCAAGAAACCATATTTTCATAAATATATATATCTATACGTGTAAAATAATAGGGAGAGAGACTTATGTGTGAATTATTATGTGTGAAATTTTTGTGATTTAATTTTATTGTTTGGGTGTTGAGTTATTAAAAAGGGCTTAATCGCGTGAATTGAAAATTTGATAGTTTAATGTGTAATGGCTAAATTGTTGATGTCTTTTTAAATAGAAGCATTAAAGTTGTAATTTGCCCAACTTTAACTATAGTGGGCGGCATGATTATGCTTAGTGACTTTATTATATGAAATTATATATTATAAATGTTATTATTATTAATTATACATTATATTAAACTTATAATAATAAAATATATGTTAAGAGTAAAACAAAACAAAAGCCATTATCTTCATCAATTGGCAGAAAGTAAGAAAAAAAAAGAAGAAGCTTGAGCTCTCTCTCATATTCGGCCATTAGCAACCAAAATTAGGTGAGTTTTAGTTTTTGGATTTTGATAATTTTACGTTTTTGAGATCGTTTCTTCGAGTGCTACAAAACCCATGTTTCAATTTTGAATTTTGATGAATATTTTGAGTTATGCCATTGATGAGAACTTGTGATTTTTGTTGTTTGATGGTAGAAAATGAAAGATATGTGTTAGATTAACAAGTTTTGTCTTTGGATTTTTGATGAATTTAAGTAGTTTGGACTAAATTAGTAAAAGTTGTTATTGTTCATAAGTATGTGTAATAGTAAGAATTTGAAGTTGCTATAGAAGGGAAAAATGTTCAGCATGCTAGAAAACATAAGAATAAGGGCTGAAGTTTAATTTTCGAGCCTAGGGGCAAAATCGTAAATATGTATAAGTTTAGGGGCAAAATTGTAATTTTGCCAAAGTTAGAGTTAAGGACTGTTTTGATAAATATGAGTATTAAATAAGCTAAATTTGCTATTATAGATCAAGAAGAACGAAATCCAGAGTTAGATCGGGGAAAGAAAAAGATAGTGGACTAAATCGATATAGTTTATCGATTTTGTTTCGAGGTAAGTTTGCAGTAAATAAATGCAATATTCTGTTATTTTATATTTAATATTATTAAATTCCAGCATTTACATATTTATTCTGTAAATTTATTATTTAAAGACTCAAGTATGAATTGACGGAAAAGCTATCGCAGAAAGTTCCGGTTGAACCTTAGGAATGTGTAGGATACAAATGTCATGACATTAGGGTTTAAGGAAATCATGTAAGACCATGTCAAGACATGGCATTGATAAGTTACTATAAGGCAAAGGTCCCATGTAAGACCATGCCAAGGCATGGCATTGGTGAATTTATAAGGCAAAGGTCCCATGTAAGACCATGCCAAGGCATGGCATTGGTGAGTTCACAAGGCAAGGATACCACGTAAGACCATGTCAAGACATGGCAATGGTTAAGTTTCATAAGAAAAGGTACCCACGTATCCTTAGTATTCCAAAGTGGTTCAACGGGAATATTCCAAGAGTAAACCAAAGTAAAGGTAAGACAAGTTCAAACTAAAAAGGTAAGGTAAGACAAGTTCAAGCTAAAAAGTAAAGGTAAGACAAGTTCAAGCTAAAAAGGTAAGGTAAGATAAATTCATGTTAAAAAGGTAAGGTAAGATAAATTCATGTTAAAAGGCAAGGTAAGAATACAAGTTTAAGTATATTGAGTTAAAAGCTTAAGTGATCTTGATAAGAAAAGAATAAGATAATTCATTAAGAATGTTGTTATCTATTTACATGTAAACTTACTAAGCTTTATGCTTACTCCCATTCTTTATTTTTTTTTATAGTATTACAAGCCAACTCGGGGATCAAAAGGACGTTGGAGATCGTTACACACTATCAAAGGATTATATTGGTATTTGTGACTCGAACGTTTTAAGTTATGGCATGTATAGGGACTTAGCCATTTTATGTGTGTGACCTTATGATATGGCTTAGTATGGACTTGTAAATGCTTGGTAATGATTAGCCATTAAAATGGTTAATTAAGAACATGTTTTGGATGTTATGAAATGCCTAATTGATAGTTATTTTAAAGAAATTATGTAATTATATGCAGGGGAATAGTTGGACAGCAGCAGTGACGTGAATTTGAAAAATCACCAAAAATATTAGAAATTGAATTAGGTTGTGCATGAGATATAGAATTAAAGCTTATTAAGTCTATTTTCATATAAAGAAAATGGTGTAGGAAAAAGAGTTGTATATTATGAGATAATTGATTTTTAGTGAAGAGAGGTCAGAACTGTCAAACTGTGTAATAGGGGAGACTTTAACTAATAAACTGTACTAATTGGCCACACCAAAAATTCTAAAAAAATTACAGTAAGAAGATATATGAGTCTAGTTTCAAGGAAAATTTACGGATCTAGATTTCGAGTTTCGTAAATCAAGTTATAATTAATTTAGTGAACATGATGCAGACGAATAATTTCAATTTTTATGCCCAGAACTAGTAAGTTAAGTCTAGTAATGCCTCGTGCTCGACTCCGGCAACGGTCTCGGGTAAGGGGTGTTACAGAAGCTACAATGGGGGCAAATCAGTTAGGCAAAGTACAACTGATTCTCTCGGGTTTTGAGTCAAAATTCCGGCCCAAACAAGGACAACATGATGCAAGCAAAACCCCTAAAAAAAACCATTCTAATGTCATCCATAAGATACATCTAGTTAGGAGCATTTGATTCATTACGATCATAACATCCTAATCATGTAAATGTCATCCATAAGATACATCTAGTTAGGAGCATTTAATTCATTACGATCATAACATCCTAATCATGTAAATGTCATCCATAGCACATGTAGTTAGGAGCATTTTGGTTATCCCGATCATAGCATCCTCGTCATTTGCATAAGCTTAAGCACATTCCACAGGACAGGTTCCTCAAAGAACGGTGTGGAGCAGGCTGAAGATCGAAGTCTTCCTGAAGATAGTAAGGAAGCAAATTGAAAATTTCAGATTCATTTCCTCGAAGTCTCAAGGGGGCAGGACAAAGCTACTAATCCCTTCTCCCTAAGTGTATTGGGGATCAACCCTTTTCAAGAAGTTTCAGTCAGAAGATCAAAATTACGGATCTCTTCTTTCTGAATTCTTATCAACTCAAAGTCTCAAGGGGGCAGGACAAAATTACTAATCCCTCCTCCCTGAGTGTATTGAGGATCAACCTTTCCGAGAAGTTTCAGTGAGAAGATCAAAGTTACGGATCTCTTCTTTCTAAATTCTTATCACCTCGAAGTCTCAAGGGAGCAGGACAAAGCTACTAATCCCTCCTCCCTGAGTGTATTGAGGATCAACCTTTCCGAGAAGTTTCAGTGAGAAGATCAAAGTTACGGATCTCTTCTTTCTGAATTTTTATCACCTCGAAGTTCCAACGGAGCAGGTCGAAGCTGCAAATCCCTCCTCTCTGAGTATATTGATGATCAACCTATATTTCTGAGAAGTTTTAGTAAGAAGATCAAAGTTACGGATCTCTTCTTTCTGAATTCTTATCACCTCGAAGTTCTAGCAGAGCAGGTCGAAGCTGCAAATCCCTCCTCCCTGAGTATATCGAGGAACAACCTTTATTTCCAAGAAGTTTTAGCGAGAATATCGAAGCTACAAATCTCTTACCACTGGACTTGCATCTCCTTGAAATTCCAGTAAAAATTGAAGTTACAAATCCTTAAAGCAAATCAAAGCCCCAGTTCCTTGAAGAAACAAAGCTGCCAAAAGAAGTCAAGATTCGACAATGGGACGAATTTGGGCCTTCTTTATGTCTTTGCTCTATTCTCGTTACACGACAATGAGCAAAGAGGGGCAGCTGTAAACGGCCCAAATCGTCCGAGCCCAAATCAAACTAAAAATTTTTGGCCCAATGAAGAAGTGGCCGAAATGGCCCAAAAATTAGAAGCTAGGGTTTCTGGAACCCTAGCTCTTGCGCCGCTCTCCACTAAGCCCCACTGTCGGCCACCAGCGCCGTTCACCTACTCCACTATGCTCTGCCTCCACTAGCGTCTGCAACAAACAAAAAAAAGGGCAGAGATTTGTATTTTCATTTTGGTTTTTCTCTTTCTTTCTCGGCTATATAAAGCCGATTATTGTACTGAAAGAGGGACCTTTTTTTCGGATTAATCGAAGGAAATACAAAAAAATTTTCAATCAACAGTGACCAAAACGCAAAATCAGATACGAATACAAAAAGGAAGCAAAAGGTCTTCTCTGATTTCCTTTTCCCTTTTCTTTTTCTTTTTTTTTCTTCTTGAAATCGCGTACCTACGTTCTTATTCTCCAAGAAACCATATTTTCATAAATATATATATCTATACGTGTAAGATAATAAGGAGAGAGACTTACCTTTTAATCGGCTAAAAAGGGGAAATTTGGGGCTCCGACCACCGTATACGGCAGTCGCCGGTGGCGGAGCCCGCGGTGGCCATTCGCCGGAAACTGGGTCATTTCCCAGAGATAGTTGAGAGAAATTTTTTTTTTTGAAGAAGATAGCAGAAATAAAAAAAAAGGGAAAAGGGGGCTTATAAAGAAAATCCAAACGACGTCGTTTTGGGTTGGGAGCCCAGGTGCCAAAACGACACCGTTTAGGCCCCAACACGCGCGCACGACCCGACCCAGGTCAGGATCTGCGCGTTTCCCTTTGATGAGATAATTTCGCCCTAAGTCCTTTTGAAACACCCCACACCCGGCCCACGAGCTTGAACCGGATCTGGTATGTTCCTTAAATAAATCGGTTTTCAATGTTCTAAATGACTTAGAAAAAATTTGTGTAATTTTAAAAAAATTGTTTTGGGTTGGGCTTAATTTGAAACCTATTTAATAAATTCTGGAAATCCAACTTAAATAAGGTGACAAAATAATTTTTGGGTTTATTATTTTAAAAGAAATAAATTTACTTATCTTTAATCAAACATAATTTGTATCATATTCAAATAAAAATAAACAGGAATAAAGAAAATCCAACTGGGCCTTATGGCCTTATTACATCATTCAAACCCAAAATAAAGTACTAAAATTTCATAAAGCGCAAATTCCAAATAATTTCTTCAAGCGATGCATGGCCACCTTTAGCTCCTGCCGACCCGGTCCATTACTGGTCATCACCTGAAAAATAATTCCCCAACGGGGTGAGTCTACAGACTCAATGTGTACATAGTACTAATTTCCAACAAATCAGGCATACAAGTCATATCAATATCATGTTCATACAAAATAAAGGATGATGCAACCCAAACCCAAACCTATTTGTCCATCCGCTACGCACCACCCGTACCAACCTGTACACCGCGGGGACTACTAAGTCGACCCTCCATCCGCTACACACCATCGAAGGCAGTCGCTGCAGTCGACGTGCTCATCGCCCACTTATGTTGTGTCATTAGACACTGTATTCACTGGATGTAACCGAAGTTACCACTTTTCACTTTATGTGACCGTAGTCACCACTTTACGTTGGTGAGACCGTAGTCATCACCTTCACTTTCTTCCTCCACAAATATCCCGAATGCCCCAATTATTTCATAACATATTTCACATACTTAATTTTCATTCATGTTACTAATCACATGTTCAAAATATATCACATTCACAATCCTATCAAAAGTAGGAAACGTACCTGGGTACTCCTTACCACATTTGTGGTGCTTAGCCACATTCACATACTGTTACATATTTATATGTTTAATGATTGCCTTGCAATTTATTGAAAGTTAGTAAGAGTACACACCTTTTTCGCTTAACAGTTTCCGTGAATTCCCATAGAGCGATCTACCGATCTAGATCTTTCACTCCTATATTCGGCCATTAATTAAAACATATAAATAAACCTATTTGGTCTTAAAACCAAATCCTACTAGAAGTAGAATTACTTACCTAGTTGCCGAATTGATTTAATCAAGTCCCAACAGTTGCTAGAATTCCTCTTCCTTGAAATCGGCTAATACTAGGTATGTAACCAAGTCAGTTTTCGGTTTTTGAAATAATGGAAAACACTTAAACAATTTATGCCTTGGCCGAATATCCCTTACCTTATGATGGGATTCCAAATCTGAAGAGGATTCCTTTATAAGCCTGTTGAAATCCTATAACTTCGTGTTAGATTAGATCTAACTTTGAAAACGTGAATCATAATCTTTAACCGCATATTTATATTTATAATCCTTACCTTAGATCCTTAGATTTCCCGAAAAATCCCCTTTTGATGTTGTGGATGATTGCCCTCTTTCTTAGAATCCACAAAGATTCAGCTTAACAGTAGAACGGAGAAGAAAATAGAAGAAAAAGAGAGGGATTTTTGCTTAATGAAAATTCGGCAGAGAGGGGTTTTGCCTAGGGAGAATTTCGGCAGAGAGGAAGAGGGAGCAAATGTTGATGAGTAGCCCTCCTGTCCTCCTTTTATAGCCAAAGTTATCAGCCTAGGAGTCCTTTACTTGGCCACCACTCCTCTTTTTGATAATATTATCTCTTTTATTTAAAAGATAAAAGCCTTTAATCCATCAATTATCTCCTCAATTATCTCATTAGAAAATAATCCTTTATTTATCTCTTATTATTCACATATTTATATGAATAAAACTCCTTTATTTCTCTCTTATTATTCACATATTTATGTGAATAAAACTCCTTTATTTATCTCTTATTATTCACATATTTATGTGAATAAAACTCCTTTATTTCTCTCTTATTATTCACATATTTATGTGAATAAAACTCCTTTATTTATCTCTTATTATTCACATATTTATGTGAATAAAACTCCTTTATTTCTCTCTTATTATTCAAGTTTCCCAAAATGTTCAAGTTTCCATTTTTGGATCATTTCCAAAAATGTTTAGGTTTCCAAAAATGTCTAAGTTTCCAAAAATGTCTAAGTTTCCAAAAATGTCCATTTCCATTTCCATTTTCATTTCCATCTCCATTTTCATTTCCATTTTCATTTTCATTTCCACTTTCATTCATTTCTAGGTTTCCAAAAGTATCAAAAATTTATTCATAAAACTTAAGACTTGTCATTTCATACAATTGATCTGAA